>JAZFAV010000036.1:18960000-19465000 GCA_037954035.1 Rosalia funebris | reverse complement strand
GGCACTTCTAAGATATCAACATTTATTCGCTCGAAAGGAGTTCTAGGAGTTTCTGTAATGACTAGTGGCGAGTCTAAATTTTTACGACATACTTTAACTTTTTGACATACTTGACAATTTTTGATAAAAGTTTCAACATCTTTGGTTAAGCCTTTCCAATGATATTTTTGTCTAATGCGGCGGATAGTTTGGTTTATGCCGCGATGAATATTAGCTTTACCGGAGTGATATTGATTCAAGATGATAGGAATTCCATCTGGTTCAGGTGTCTTTGTAATATCTTGACACACTATTATTTTTACGTCCTTTTCCGCTAAAACAAATGACAAGATTTCGAGAATTGGTAATTCTACAATATTTTCAACATAATATGTTTCGGATGATTTAAATATGTCTTGACATTTATATATTAAGGCAAAAAATATATATATAAATATTCTATTACAGTATCAGGATTATTCGGAAGAGGAACAATGAGGTATTTCCTATTTCGAACTGATCTACTTGATAAAACATTTATTTTTAATTTTTGAAAATCTGCGTTCTCTTCGAAAAAGTCTTCTAGAATTTGATTATGGGTTTCTCTTATATTGTCTTGCTGGAAGACTGTTAAAATATTTTTGTTGCTTCTATTCAGCAATTGATTATTAGAATATTCGATTTTAGAGTAATCTATAAGAGATCTCGTTTTGTATAATTCAACGAAAGTTCCAAATTCTTGATAAATGTTATTAGTTTCGTCATCGTTAAGTTGTTCGTCATTTTGTGAGTCGATTTCGTCATCGTCAGTTGTTTGGGTTGGATATATGGGAATCGGTGATAAGTTTGCTTGGGATTGAAATTTTGAAATTTCTTTAAAATAATTAATTTTTATCCTGGATAAGGCGTCGGCGTTCTTATTAACTTTGCCTGGTTTATACTCGATTGTATAGTCGTATTCCTCGAGCTTGAGGCGCCATCGAGCTAAACGACTTCCTGGGTCTTTTATCGAAAAGAGCCAAGTGAGTGGTCTATGGTCAGTTATGAGTTTAAATTTCCTGCCGAAGATGTATGGGCGAAAATGTTTAACTGCCCAGACAATAGCGAGAAGTTCTCTCTCTATCGTAGAATACTTCGTCTCGGCTTTGCAAAGGGTCCTAGAAGCAAATGCTATAGGTAGGTCTTTACCTATAGGACCTTGGGAAAGTACTGCGCCGATCGCAAAAGCGCTTGCGTCTGTGGTAAGTACAAAGCATTCTTCAAAGTTTGGGTATGCAAGAACAGGAGTTGTGGTTAGAGCTTGTTTCAAAGTTTCGAAAGACGTTTGACATTCGGAATCAAAGATGAAGGGAGTATCTTTTTGTAACAGTTTAGTTAATGGTTTTGATATCTTGGCAAAATTATGAATAAATCTGCGGTAATAACCTGCAAGGCCTAGAAAGGATTTTATGTCTTTTTGGTTGGCGGGTTGAGGAAATTTTCTGATACATTCTATCTTAGACGGATTTGGCTTTACACCTTCTTTTGTGACTAAATGACCAAGATAAGCTACTTCCTTACGTAGGAATTCACATTTATCTGGTTGGATTTTCAGATTTGCCTTTTGTAACCTTTTGAAGACTTCTGTGAGCCTGGAAGTGTGCTCATGGATGGTAGGAGAGTAGATGATGATGTCGTCCATATAGACGAGACACCTCTCATTTTGTATACCTAAAAGAATGTTATCCATCACTCTTTGAAACGTTGATGGGGCATTCTTAAGACCAAAGGGAAGTCTTACAAATTCAAAATGACGGTTTTCGACAGTAAAAGCGGTTTTTTGAATATCTCTTGGGTCGATTTCAATCTGGTGAAAACCAGAGGCCAGATCAAGGGTTGTAAAGTATTGGCATTTGCCAAGTTGATCAAGAAGGTCGGAAATATTGGGAAGTGGGTATTTGTCTCCTACAGTCAGATCGTTGAGCTTTCTGTAGTCTACTACAACTCTCCATTTCTGCTTGCCTGAAGCGTCAAGCTTTTTGGGGACTACCCAGATAGGAGAAGACCATGGTGAATTAGATGGTCGGATAATATTTTCATCTAACATTTTGGATATTTGACGTTTTACTTCCTCCTTATGGATTTGAGGATAACGGTAGGACTTAGTAAACACGGGTTTCGACTCGTTTGTGTCAATGGAGTGTTTTATTTCGTTAGTAAAAGTCAATTGATCCCCTTCAAGGTAGAAAATGTCAGCAAAATCTAGACAGAGTTGTGTTATTAGGTCTTTATCTTCTTCGTTGAGATGGTCTAGGCGAAGTTGTCGTTTTATTTCGTCATGTCTGTTAAGTTGGGTCTCATAGACACATTCGTTCATATTATTTAGTGAATAATGTTGGAGTGGCTCTAATTTTATTTCGCTAAAATCGATTGTTTTTGGTATTGCATTCGCATTTAACACGGAAGCAAGAAATTCACCTTTATGGTTTATTTTGACTACCGCGTTGGGAATATGTACCTTTTCTATCTCTGATGCTAACAGTATAGCATCTGTGTTACTAAGATTACATTTAAATTTAAATATTTGTTCAGTCCGGGGTTCTATGGAAATTTTATTATTTGTTGGATTGTTTGTTGAATTTTGGTACGTTTGCGGTGTGATATTTTCTGTGGTTTTATGTAAAGGAATAGTCTTGAAGTTTGTTATAAGTTGTTTATTTTTTAGATCTACTATACAGTTATAGTGCTCTAGGAAATCTGAGCCAAGTAGACCATCAAATTCGATATCAAGATTACAAATATAAACTTTATGAGGATCAGTTGCTGAAAAAGGTACTAAGGTGGATTCGTTAATGTAAATTTTTTGATTTGTAATGCCTTGGATGGTTACATTTTCGGGATATCTATACCGGAAGTTTTTACATGTTTCTGGTTTAAAAATCGAAATTCCTGCACCTGTATCAATTAGTAGTTTATAAGTATTACTAGAGTCGTTAATGTAAAACAGATTCTTTGAATTTAATGACAAAGCTGGACTTACAGAAAGTTCTGTTCCGGAAAGTTTAAATTGGGGTTGAAATTGTCCAAATTCATTGCGCGAATTTGGGCTTGTAGTTTCGCAATACTGTGATCTTGGGTTTCGATATTCGGTGGGTCCGGTTGAAGGGGTTGGCCTAATTGAAAATTTTGGTTTGGATATTGTTCGTTTGCGTTGTCTTGAGTGGAATTTTCATATGGGTTATTATCAGTATAATAACTCTGGTTTGTCGCTTCGTCATAACTATTAGCAGTATAATAGTTTTCGTTCTGGTTTTGGTATTGGTAATTCTCATTATACGGGTCTTGGTTATTATCGTTATACGAGCTATTAACAGTATAATAGTTCTGAGAACTATTAGCGGTATAATAGTTCTGAGGAGTTTCCTGCTGGGGTTGGTCCTCTTTATTTAAATGTAATGTTCGTCTACTAGTTGAAGGTTGGTAATTTGGATTTGGTTGAATTGTAGGAGGTCTATTACCACCAAAATTCGGATTTGGCATGATAACCGGGGGTCTTTGTTGAGGTGTTTGACTATGTTGTATATTTGGGTAAGTTCTTTGGAACTGTTGTTGATGTGGGGGTTGATATGAGGGCCTAGAAAAATTTGTCTGTGATGAATTACCAAAATTATGCGGTCTTTGGCGACATTCTATATTAGTGTGACCTATTCGCTTACAAATAGAGCACTGTTTAACTGGTGTATTCGGTCTGCGTTGCATATTTGTATTTCGGTTAAAATTACTTTTTTGGTTTTCGAAATAATTAAGTTGAAGTTCGCGTTTGACTCTAGAAATGGCTGTTAACATATCAGGTGGGTTGCTAGCTCTGACAGAATGTCCTATTTTAGGTTCTAATCCTGTAAGTAATGTATTTAAAATCATAGCGTCTGTGAGCTGAGTTTGGGCTTCTTTTTGTTCGTTTGTCAATCTTTGTTTATTAATGGAGGCGTTCATTTTTGCCTCATGCGTTTGTAAGCGAGAGATAAAAGTAAGAGGTGATTCACTCGACAGCTGCCTCATCCTTTGTAAATCTTGGATGAGAGCAGTGAGATCGCGCGAATCGCCAAAATGGCTTTCTAGAAGCTGTTTGATTTCAACTAAAGTTTCGGGATTTCTAGAATTTATTAATTCTGCGGCACGACCCTTTAGTTTGTTTTTTACGTGTAGCGTTACAAGTACCTTTTGATTTCCTACTGCCATATTATATGCAACATTAATAGCATTTAAAAATGAATTTAAAAATATTTGGTTTCCGTCGAATTCAGGTATTATCAAAAATATTTCGTTTAATTTATAAGGTTCTACATTTTGTGTTTGTTGTTCCGGTGGAGGTACCATCCTGGATCTTAATCTCATAAACTTTTCGATTTAATTTATTAATACTAATGTGAGCTTAATATGATACGAAATAAAAATATTAAAAGGGAAATAGAACTGAATTTGTAATATAAATGTTACTGTTTCGCAAATATTTAAATGCAATAAAAAGCGAGATGATTCTTAAATGACTTACGTTAATGTTATCCACATTCCTCGGGGCGACCGGAGAATCCTACTTCGTGAACGTTGTTACACCGGGTTAGCGCTGGCTTGTTCCCAATGCCGAAGAGACCTGACGGACGGTTGGAATAGTGGCTGCTGTTGTTTTCTTGTAAATTTTCGTAGCTTCTTTTCTTCTTTTAAAGGTTTTGGAAAACCACCGCGCCCAGTTAGTTTCCGTGTTCTGAACGCGTGCAGAATCCTACCACGACTGCGCCAATTTTTAGATTTTCACTTTCAAAAATGACTTTTTAAAAAATAACTATAAGTTTTAAAATTGACTGTTTATTAGACTGTTTTATAAATATGTTTTTATGACTTGAGTTTATTCTGAACTGTCGTAATTTTGTATGAACATAATATTTATAAGCTTTGGATTGCCACGTAAGCATCAGCAGAATTCAAAGTGGCGTGATGCTTGCGTGTTCACAATAATATTGCAAGGAAGTTGTTATCACTTTTGATAAATGAAATACAATATTGTAATATGATATGCCTGAGACTAGCTGCTGTGAATATTTGCATATAACATATATATATATATATATATATATATATATATATATATATATATATATATATATATATATATATATATATATATATATATATATATATATATATCTCTATCTGCATCCATACTTAGAAGAAACATTAGTATTCAGAAACATTAGTATTGTCTTACATAATATACAGTTCAGATATTAAGTTTTCACATTGTCATAAAAAACAGGATGAATAAAATTTGGCATTATACTTACGTTAATTAGTCCAAACCTCTCTTTATCCAATCTGTAACAAACAACAACAGGAAATATATAAAAAAATTTAGTATTAGGATTCACAGGAAATACGTAACCTAAGGTTACATTCCATTTAAAACCATTACCATTTATAAGAAAATGTTGACAGTACATACAGCCGAGCATATATATATATATATATATATATATATATATATATATATATATATATATATATATATATATATATATATATATATATATATATATATATATATATATATATGTTATATAAAATATTTAATTGTATACACTTTAGACTTAGAATACTTAGAATAATTTCAGTTAGGTACCATTTACATTGTATCATATCTCAAGTAACACAATCTTTGCTTTTTCTTATCAGTTGTTTCTCATAGTTACTTGATACTATTCGTGACTTATCTTATTCTCAAAAACAAAGACTTGCTTATGGTCAGCAACTCACGCCCAACTTCTAAGAATACTCATGGCTAAAGCCATTCCCATGCAGAGTCAGCACATGACAGTTTATATAGGCGAAAGCGTGCGACCAGAAGTCAGTATCCGGCAGATCGGCATAGTATCCGGCAAACTAGCATAACTCATTTCAAACCTCCGGTACTCACTTAATATCATTGTAATTTTAAATCCTTTATAATAAAACGTTCAATTGTGAATTTCAAAAATAAATTGTTTTTAAAAATTGATTTTTATCGACCACGATATAAAAATCTAGCGCAGTCGTTCGGATTTTCACACGTCGTTAGAACACGGACTTTCCTCACTATCGTCGTGGAATTCCAATTCCCAAGTGACTACAAAGAACCTCAAGAAAGAAAACAATTTTTACGAAGAACGCAAGAAAACCCCAAGAAGAAAATCGCTCCAGAACACGGAATCGCCTAACTGGTCCGAACCTCTTGAAGCCCGGAAGATCAGCTGAAGACCAGGAAGACCAGGTGACCCAGTTAAAACACGGAAATTGCCTCATTAACTGCGATATCCAGGCCAGCGTCCGGATGAATTTGATTTGGTAAGTGCATTCATATAGAATTGTCACGCCATATCTCAAACTTCTCAAAGTGTATATTACATTATACGATTATACTGTTAATCGTCACATTTTAATTACGCGATTATACCGCTAATCGCATTACTTACATTTTATCTACATCTAAAAATAAAGTGGTATAGTCCAGTCGCTATTGCTCCTATATTCACTTTACTCCCTAATTTTACATTTAACGTGAAAAAATATATAAACCTATTTTTTATTATTTTATTTAAATTTTTCTAACAAATTTATTAAAAATTGCAACTGCCAACGTAAATAATCAAATTGAAGACCAGGTAGAAGCTTATAAACTTTCAGAAGTATTTTCTATTGTACCCGAATATGATGGAAATCAGATCTTCTTACAGATGTTAACATTTTTAAACGCTGTTCGTTGTGCCTTCCAAATGGCTGTAGGCAACCAAAAAACATTATTGACCCTCCATGTCAAAAATGAGCTTAAAGGTAAAGCTGCTGAATTAATTAATTCTCGCAACCCTGCAACATGGGACGAGATAAAAATTTTATTAGAAACTCATTTCGGAGATTCTAGGGATCTCACATCCCTCATTCAAGACCTTCAACGCATTTCACAAAATCAAAACGAATCCGCTTTAAATTTTATTTCGAGACTTCAGTCACATAATACGAAAATGCACGCTTGTGTTCAGAAACAACCATTGACACCAGAGCAAAAATTAGCACAATCTACTTTAATAGAGACGATAACATTAAATACTCTTTTAACAGGGCTAGATCCTAAACTTGGCTCAATAATTCGTGCTGGCAATCCTTGTAATATGCTAGAAGCAATATCTCGAATTAAAAGAGAGCTACAGCTTTCGTATTTTGAAAACCAAAAATTTTCTCGTTCAGTAAATACATCTCAAATTAAGAAGCCTCAAATTAGTGTACAAAAAGTCTGCTCGTACTGCAAACGAAACGGACACACTATAAATGAATGTCGCACTAGACAAGCTACCCACCAATTTAATAATAATAATTCTACGAATTTTTCTAAGAACACTTTTAGGCCAAATTTTCATCAACCAGGTCAACAAACTTTTCCAAGACCTACATTTATCCAAAATCAACCTAGGCCGATGTCTACAAATCAGCCAAATAATAATTTTCAACAAAACAAATTTATGCAAAATAGACCACCAATTTTTAGACAAAACCCAAATTTTCAGAGACCCTCCGTGATAAGATGAAACCCAAATTTTTATCAACAACGTACGCATCATTTAAATGAAACTGTGGATGATACTGCTCATCCGTACTAGGAAACATATTACACAAATGATACTGCTCATTTGTACGAAAATGAACAATACGGAATGACGAATAGTCCTGCTTATTCAAATTCAACTCAATATTTTCAGCCCAATTATCAAATTGATAATTACGAATATAATCATACTGCTCAAAATCAAGACTCATACGACGCTACTTTTAACGATAATACTCAAAATTTCGATACTACTCAATATCCTGAAAATTCAAATACCCAAAATTTTCAATTAGACCCCCAATCTTACGAAGACCCGCCGAATCAATCAACCAGCCTTAGAACAAATCCAAGCTCAATTTCAAACGATGAACTTAAATCAAAATCAAGACAGCCAAGAACAGAAATTCATGTAAATAGGCCTTTACTCACCGTAAATCCTCACAACCTATATTATATAAAGGGCATAACTAACACTTTTAAAATATTAATAGATACAGGAGCAGGTATTTCAATTTTTAAGCCAAAGACATGTCTAAATTATAAAAGAAGGTCCCCTGAAAACGTTGTTATACAGGGTATAACCGATCAAAAACTTCTAATTACTAAATTAACATTAATTCCATTCGCTGACAACAATCCACATAAAGTATATATCTACAATCTTGATATTACTTTCGATGGTTTACTAGGCTCTGACTTCCTAGAGCATTATAATTGTGTAATTGATTTTAATAATAGACAACTCGTAACGAACTTTAAAACAGTACCTCTATTTAAGGTCGAAGACCTTTCTCAAGATTTTGATCTGACGCCCTCCATTCCAAATCAGACTAAAGAAGTGACTCATCCTCTTCCAAAAATTTCTAAATTCGATCAAAAACTGACTACAGTTGAAAACAAAAATTTTAGTTTTCCAAATTATAATCAGACATCTCCAAAAATAATCCAAAAACCCTCCAAAATTCAAAATAAAATTTGTATAGGTCCTCGAACTGAACAAATTTTCAAATTTAAATGTAATCTTTTTAATACTGACGCAATAATATGTAATCAAGAAATAGAAAAAGTTCGTATACCGAATGCCCTTGTGAAAATTAATAACCAAGGTGAATTTTTAACAACAGTTATCAATGCTAACGCTATAGCAAAAACTATTGACTTCTCTAAATTTGAAATAGAACCTATTCAAAATTTTTCAGCGTTCAATTTAAATGACCAAATTCAAAATTCAGGTCAATTTATTGATAGAAATTTTGAAATAAGAAATCAGTTAAGACTTGAACATCTAAATAAAGAAGAGAAAGAGTTATTAACGGAACTCTGCCTCAACTTTTCAGACATATTTCATCTTGAAGGAGATAACCTCACTTTCACTAACGAGATTAAACATTCAATTGATACCGGAAATTCGAAACCCATTTTCACCAAATCTTATAGATACCCGCACATCCACAAGGATGAAGTAAAAAATCAAGTATCTAAAATGTTGAACCAAGGTATAATTAGGCCATCAGTTTCGCCATGGTCCTCCCCTGTTTGGGTTGTCCCAAAAAAAATGGACGCCTCTGGTATACAAAAATGGCGTGTTGTGGTGGATTACCGTAAATTAAATGAAGCCACAGTAGGTGATAAATACCCTTTGCCCAATATTTCGGATATATTAGATCAACTCGGTAAGTGCGAATACTTTACGACTTTAGATCTCGCCTCTGGATTTCACCAGATAGAAATTAATCCCGAAGATATTTCCAAAACTGCTTTTTCTGTCGATAATGGTCACTATGAATTTGTTAGAATGCCCTTTGGATTACGAAACGCCCCTAGCACATTTCAACGTGTTATGGACAATATATTATTAGGAATTCTAAATGAGCGATGTCTCGTCTATATGGACGACATTATCATTTATTCACCCACTATTCAGGAACACATGTCAAGACTTACAGACGTATTTAAGAGACTACGAAACGCGAACCTCAAAATTCAACCTGACAAATGCGAATTTCTCCGGAAAGAAGTCGCATATCTTGGACACATAATAACCCCTGACGGTGTAAAACCAAACCCCGACAAAATTAATTGTGTTGCAAACTTTCCGCAGCCTAAAAATCAAAAAGATATTAAATCGTTTCTCGGACTCGCAGGTTATTACCGATGATTTATTCAAAATTTTGCAAAATTATCCAAACCAATGACAAAATTACTTCAAAAAGATGTTCCATTCCTTTTTGACAGTGACTGTATTACTGCATTCGAACAATTGAAAGAAGCTTTAACCACTACCCCTATACTAAATTATCCAAATTTCGATGAGCCATTTGTACTGACAACGGATGCTAGTGCATTCGCAATTGGCGCAGTTTTATCTCAAGGTCCTATCGGTAAAGACCTCCCCATCGCATATGCTTCAAGGACATTATGTCAAGCAGAAACTAAATACAGCACCATTGAACGTGAATTATTAGCTATTGTTTGGAGTGTAAAACACTTTAGACCGTACCTCTTTGGCAGAAAATTTAAACTCGTCACAGACCATAGACCTCTTACATGGCTTTTTTCGATTAAAGATCCAGGCAGCCGCCTTGCGCGCTGGCGTTTAAAATTATAGGAGTACTCCTACGAAATTGAGTATAAACCAGGTAAGATAAATAAAAACGCGGACGCACTATCGCGAATAAAAATTAATTATTTCAGAAATTGTGCAAAATTACAAACAAAAGTTTTAAATTCAAATTCTGATAATGACGATAACGAATCTATCAGTACTGATGAATCCCCTGAGACAATTGTAGAAGAACTCCAAAATTTCGTAAACTTGTATAAAACTCAATCCCTAATAGATTACAACAAAATCCAATTTACTAATAATCAGTTATTAGATAAAAAACATAAAGATATTGTTACATTCTTTCAAAAAGATAAATTAGCAGATTTACACTATAAAATTATCGAGGATATACTCGAAGAGCAACCCGATTTTATGAATAACAAAATTAACATAGTCTCTAGTAAATCCGTTAAAAATCGTAAATACTATATAATTCTTTTACCATTTGAACCTGATAGTATAATAGAAACGCTTTTTATCACATTATTCAGAGGACAAGACAATTTTGAAGAAACACAAAATTATTATATTGAAAATAATTTAGACCTACCAACTTTAGAAATGTTTTCCTATATTTATTCTGGTAAAGACATAAAACTTACTATTTGTCAAAATTTAGTCAAACGACCTGACGATGACCAAATACCAATTATAATTGATCAACATCATTCAGGAAAATCTAACCTTCATCGAGGAATCAATGAAACCATTAGACGAATCAAAGAAAAATATAATTGGCCCGGTTTACTAAAAGATGTCGAAAAATACATTCAAAATTGCGAAACATGTCAAAGAACAAAAATTTTGAGAAAAAATTTAAGTAGTCCTCTAGTAATTACGGAAACCCCGAAAACACCGTTTGAACGAGTTAACATTGACATTCTAGAAGTCCCCACTCGGAATTATGTTTTGACCATCAGAGACGAATTAACTAAATTTACTCAAGCATACCCACTTGAAGACAAAACCGCACGATCGACAGTAAATACTTTACTTGTTTACTTCCAACACTTTGGCACACCCCTTCGCATTCACTGCGACTATGGAAAGGAATTCGACAATACCCTGCTTAGAGATCTTTGTACCCTCTATGACATTAAACTGACGTATTCCAGTGTTAATCATCCGCAATCCAACGGATCGGTTGAACATTTCCACGCAACCTTATTAGAGATGATTAGAATAAATAAAACAGAAAACCCTCACGAACACCCTCTAACAGTACTCCCATATGCTGTAATATGCTACAACAATTCCGTCAACAAAACCCATGGATTCTCCCCATACGAATTAATTTTCGGTCATACTTCCAGCCGACCTCCAGAAAAATTATATAATGAAAACCAGTTAATTTCAAAATATATCAGAGACCTCAATAACAGAATTTCTCACTACTACAAAATTGCCCGTGAAAAAACCATACTGTCTAAGCAGAAATCAAAAACTAGGTTTGACAAAAATGTCCCCGAAAATCAATACGAATTTAAAGTCGGAGACAAGGTCTACGTGAAAGAGTCACAGATCAAAAACAAACTTAGCAATAAATTTAACGGTCCCTTCGAAATTCAAGAAATACTAAAAAATTCTGCAATCCTATTAAACTCTGAAACAAATCAAACAACTAAAGTAAATTTTGACCGAATGAAACCCTATTTTGAAAATTAAATTTAATTACAGGTTTCTCCTGCTGATAGGGACAGCAGCATCCCAATACTCAATAACACCCATAGAAAATACAATCGGAGTCTATTATCACCATGAAAGCCATATTTATGTGACAAACAAGCATTGGACTCTCCTTGTTCACAAGAACATTTCAGCTCTAAGATTAGCTTATCAACATAATGAACATATTCTTGAAAATTTAATACATGCCGTCAGCCCTATTTTTGAAAACATGAATTTATTTCGAGGCGAAGTAAAGATCCACATCAGTTTATTAACACAAATTTCTGGTAATATTAAAGAAAAATTAAATGAAATTAATTATGATACAAAACGCTATAAACGCGGTATTTTAAATGCTATTGGCTCTGTATTTAAAGCAATCACAGGCAATCTAGACGCAGAAGATGGCGAATATTACACAAACAGTATTAACAAATTAATTACAGATGAACATCAAATTGAAAATTTATTAAAAAATCAAATATCCGTAACAACATCGGTAATAAAGAATTTCAACACAACTATTCAAAAATTACAACTAGACGAAGAAACATTTAACAGAGACATTAAATTAATATCTGACACAATTTACAGAACTAAAGAGAAACTCAAAATTTTCGAAGTAAAATTAAGATTCCTAGAAAAATGCGAAATATTAATGGAAAGCTACTTGTACATTGAGGATCAATTAAATGACATATTAAATTCAATTACATTCGCGCGTCTAAAAATTATTCATACTTCTATTATAAATCCTAGAGATCTGATATCCGCATTACAGGAGATATCTCAAAACTTGCATCAAAATAATTTACCACTTCCAATAAAATTATCTGATGTTGGTAGATATCTAGATATCATAGAACTATCAGCATTTCAAACCGATTCAGATTTAATATTTGTTCTAAAAATTCCTCTTATTGATCAACAAAGATTTTCCTTATTCCAATTATTCC
Organism: Rosalia funebris; assembly: GCA_037954035.1. Taxonomy (NCBI): domain Eukaryota; kingdom Metazoa; phylum Arthropoda; class Insecta; order Coleoptera; family Cerambycidae; genus Rosalia; species Rosalia funebris. Next base: position 19,452,180 of record JAZFAV010000036.1, on the reverse strand, counting down.
CAATGCCTATCCTCAATAATCGGACTGGTTTATATCATGTTTTGTCAACCAATCAAAAATATGTTGCGCGAGACGACGATTCTATAATGTACATTCCTATGTCAAATCTCGACGGATGCAAACCACTCGTCTTTGGACAAAAACTGTGTTCAAATTTGTTCGCCTACCCCATTGATGACAACGCCATATGCGAAGCCAAAATTCTGAAGAACAGCAGGACCCTTCCGGAAAATTGCCAGACATCTTTAATATTTGCAGAAGGATACAAAGTTCACAATCTAGAAGACAACACTTGGCTTATAATCAATTCTGAACCCCTTCAAATAACCATCTCATGTCAAAACTGAAATTCTAAAACTGAAGTCATTTTCAAAAATTCTATTCTCAAGTTACAACCTTATTGTAGTGCTTTTGTTGGTGTTACCAAAATCCAAGCAAACTCTAGAGACACTACTGTAACTCATGATGATTCTCACCCTATTCTAATCCCTTACAACTGTTGTGACAACATTCCTAACGATCTGCAAATTCCAAAATTAAAGCCTTTAAAATTAAACAATCTCAACGTTGAAGACCTTGAAGTTGCAAAGCACAAATTAGATGAATATTCCAAAACCCTTGATGATTTAATCAACGAACCTTTTGTCACGAAACACATTTCTTGGTTTACCTATTTCATAATTACTGCCATAATTCTACTCGTCATCCTATACTTCACATGCAAATGCAGAAGAAGAAGAAGACTTGCTATTTCCCTAACGTCAAATTTACCTCCACCGCCTCCTGGACAATCAAAACCCGTTGGACGACTCACCAACTTTATTTCAAGAAGAAGGCCCGCTATCAGACCAACAGACAGTTCCCCAGAAGATATTGAACTAAATTGAGACTTTATGGTGATTTTGGAACTTTAACATTTTATATTTTGTGACTAGTGTTCAAGTGAACTGGACTTATGTGATTATTATTATTTTATTTTGTTCACTTGATTTTATTACAATTTTACTTTATATTATTATATTGCTTATTGCATTTATGTTGCACTTAATAGCAACTTTCATATTTTTGGAACTTTCTGCTTATCCAAAAGTTGCTGTTTACCACCAACTTTTCTATAAGGGGGGAGTTGTTATATAAAATATTTAATTGTATACACTTTAGACTTAGAATACTTAGAATAATTTCAGTTAGGTACCATTTACATTGTATCATATCTCAAGTAACACAATCTTTGCTTTTTCTTATCAGTTGTTTCTCATAGTTACTTGATACTATTCGTGACTTATCTTATTCTCAAAAACAAAGACTTGCTTATGGTCAGCAACTCACGCCCAACTTCTAAGAATACTCATGGCTAAAGCCATTCCCATGCAGAGTCAGCACATGACAGTTTATATAGGCGAAAGCGTGCGACCAGAAGTCAGTATCCGGCAGACCGGCATAGTATCCGGCAAACTAGCATAACTCATTTCAAACCTCCGGTACTCACTTAATATCATTGTAATTTTAAATCCTTTATAATAAAACGTTCAATTGTGTATTTCAAAAATAAATTGTTTTTAAAAATTGATTTTTATCGACCACGATATAAAATATATATATATATATATATATATATATATATATATATATATATATATATATATAACTAAACTATATATAAAACTAAAATATATATAACTAAAAACAAAAAAAGATGTTTTTAAAAAATTTTGTCTATGTGTGTGTGTGTGTCGTCGTTGTCGTCGGCATTAAAGTTTATTGTTAGCACGATAACTCAACTAAATCGTGTCGGATCGATCGGGTTTTGACTGATTTTGATCGGGGACGTCTCCCAGATGACACCTCTTGATTGTGAGGTGGATAACACACACCAGCCCCTCCCTTGGGTCTATTTGAGAATTTTTTTTAGCACGATAACTCAACTAAATCGTGTCGGATCGATCGGGTTTTGACCAATTCTGATCGGGGACGTCTCCCAGACGACACCTATTGATTTTGAGGTAGATAGAACACACTCTACCATGTTCATAGATCATGAGAAAGCACAATGGTGGACTACTTGAGAATATTTTTTGTTAGCACAATCACTCAATTAAATCGTGTCGGATCGATCGGGTTTCGACTGATTCTGATTAGGGACGCCTACCAGACGACATCTCTTGATTTTGAGGTGGATAAGGCACACTCCACCGTGTTCATGGGTCATGAGAAAGCACGAGGGTGGACTATTTGAAAAAAGTCAAACTGTCGCATTAAACAGATATTCTGCATTTATGTGTTAGTTTATTTTTTCTCGGCCACTCAATTTCGAGATAGAGATGTTCTACGTGCGGAAAGGTCCATTTAAAGGTTTTAAAACTGTTTATTTTAACTTTAGAACAGGAATTGTAATATATACGATACAACCCGAAAGACACGCTTCTAAATTTTGTAAATTAAATACACAAATGCAATGATCTAACAATTCTCCCGAGGAAAAACGTGGTCATATTAGCCTATACGATAGGCTAATATTTAATAGGTACAAGATGAATTTACCAAATAATTACGAAACCATTTTAAGAAATAACCCAACGATTTCATCACTTGAGACTGCTATCTCGTTCATAGATGAGCAAGTAAATATGACGAATTTAAAAGATTTTAGTTAGACTTGCAACAACGCCCCGTTCAAAAAATCAATCTGTGTATAAAACTTTCTAAAATTTTGAATCGAATCAACCTATTCAAAATTTCCAACGAAATTATAATTATAAAAATTTTGGTAACCCATCCCAAAACTTTCACTCAAGTCAAAATTTCAATACTCAAAGGAACCCTAACCAATTTAGGTCACAACAATTTCCCTCGCAACCTATACATATACAACACAAACCAATTAAGCAAAATTTCCTATAAACCTACACAAATGCCCGGCATCTCTACTATCAAACGCCTCCAAATACGACCTCAATCACATACTACAACTAGACCAAATTTCCATACATTCGACCAGACCCCACATTTTGTTTCCGCAGAACTGTACAACGACGAAGACGAGTAACCAGAGGAGAACACTGCATTTCTTCAATACTAAGTTGATGAAACTGCATATCAATACAAAGAATGGAGTCTTCATTCCGAAATTCCAGGCGACATCCCCGAAGAAGAAACATTGACTGAAAATTTTCGGAATACATTAACGGATCAGACATAGACCATAATGATTTTCTAGCTGATCCACTTTCTAATGCTTATATGTAAATTAACAACCCGCCAATGAAATTATTGATTAATTCTGGTTCTTCTAAATCCTTAATACGTCCCGACATCATTGAAAAACATTTTCCCGAAATAATTTTTAAAGAAAATTCTACAATTAAAATATGCCTAGGTCAAAAACAAACCCAGTTCTGTGCAGAAATTCCTGCGTTTCCGGGACTAATTTCTAATGAGAAAATAAATATTATTCTATTCGATTTTCATAATTACTTCGACGGTTTAATAAGCTTAGTTAATACCAAATTTCATATTATTTGTGACTTTTCTAACCAGGTATGCTATGGAGATAATTTTCAAATTCCCCTTTATTTTCGAGACCCCCATGATACTGCTAAACGTTATCACCATCAACACTTTTGAAATTCTTCACACCACTATTCCAATTAATATCACAAGAGACGTTTACATTCCTGAACAAAACTCTGGAAATCTTAAAATCCCTTCCATTGTTACGACAGCTGAACATAACCAAGCTTTAGTCGAAATTCACAATCTTTTAAATGAAGCAGAAACTATGTATCTTGAAGACCCTACTACTGTTTATCCTCTGCAGTATTTCAAAACAAAATCCGCTTTTCAAACTCCCTTAAAATGTAACACAGCCCAAATTAGGCGCAGCGATATTATATATATATATATATATATATATATATATATATATATATATATATACATATTATATATATATATATACATATTATATATATATATATATATATATATATATATATATACATATTATATATATATATATATATATATATATATATATATATATATATACATATTATATATATATATATATATATATATATATATATATATATATATATATATATATATATATATATATATATATATACATATTATATATATATATATATATATATATATATATATATATATATACATATTATATATATATAGCCAGTGCTGCGCTCTCTTGAGAGAAGCCAAAAGTGTTTTTCGAACTGTCAAGTTTAGTATTATTATGATTCATTCCCTTGTATGTAGATGTAATGTGAACATTGTAAAGAAACGAAGCGCAAGGAAATAAAGTTTTTTCAAAAGGTAGCGAGTCGATTAAGTAACAGAAGTTAACAGTCCACAAGTAATAAACATGGTCCTTCGAGCCGGATAAAGCAAGAAGAATCAGTGTACGAAAATTACGAGTAAATAAGAGGTACAAAGCAAGGCACCCAGTCTGTTCGAGCCGATTCAAAGCCAGCAAAATTGTGGAGGTAAGGTCTCAAATCGACAGAGCCGAAGCCGTCGACTACATAACTGGACAAAGGCACAGGTTTCTATAGGGACCCGGAGAAAAGAAGTGGGTGAGCTAATCCCAATTCCTCACGAATTTGACTTTTGTCACCCTTGGTTTAAAGTTGTTTCCACTGTAATCGTATTTATATTTGCATACAGCAACGTAAGTACCCTATAAATATTGTTGTAGGACATATTTCATGATGGCAGAAAATTTATTAGAGTCAAACAGAAAAAAGCGTAGTTCGTTAAAAGCAAAATTGACAATGTTTACAAATTTCGTCAAAAATTACAAAGTGAGTTAGATAAAGAGCCAAATAGTAAATTAAATAGCAATCAAATGAATCAACTAGAAGAACGATTAACAAAAGTAGAACAGGTTTTTGAAGAATATGACAATTTGCAAACAGAAATTGAATGTGCTTTAGATGATGCTTCCGACGAGTACAAAGAACGCGAGGCGTTTCAAGAATCCTATTATATTATACATGCCGAGGCAAAAACAATGTTATATACGGAAATTAGTCAGGTTAAAAAGAATTTACCGAATCCATCGGAGGTTAATTACAGTGCGGGTGATAATAGAAAAGTAATATCGGTGAAATTGTCAACTATTGATTTACCTAAGTTTAATGGCGAGTACCATGCATGGTTGGAATTTCACGACACTTTTTTATCGTTGATACATGCAAATAATGACATAAATAACATTCAGAATTTTCAATATCTGAGGGCGTCATTGGTAGATAGGGCGGCACAAGTAATATCAGCTATTGAATTCTCGGACACAAATTATACAGTAGCTTGGGACATACTGTGCAACCGGTTTAATAACACTCGATTGCTGGTCAATAATCACGTCAAGGCTTTATTCAATTTAGAACCTATTACAAAAGAATCGTCATATAAAATTCGGAAATTAATAGATTCATATTTAAAACATTTAAGATCCTTGGAACAATTAGGTCAACCTGTAAATGAGTGGGATACACTAGTTATATATGTAATCACATCAAAATTAGATTTGGTAACTAATCGAGAGTGGGAGGAATTTAAAATTGAACAGGAGACTCCTACATTAGAACATTTAACAACATTTCTAAAGGGTCGCGCAGATTTGTTAGAAAATATTGAAAATGCAGATAAGAGAGTGGGTAATAATAATAAATCAAACATAAATCAAAGACAATAAGCAGGAGGGGCCGCACAACATCCATCTGGCCTTTGGTGAGTAGCGACACCACTTACTCCAGCTGGGGTGCAAAACCGGACCGGCAGCACCAGCGCACCCGGGAGGGGATAACATATTCCCCTCTAGTGTCGGCCGTGGGTTTACTGGGCTAACTCCCCGGTAAGCCCGAACTTCTTGTTCCAAATGGCAGAAGAGGAGGCCCCCACAATCGACCCCGTTCGGACAGGAGTCATGGGCAGGGTGGTGGGGCCCAAATGGATGGATTGCCTGGAAATGACGCACGCCAACGACATGGACGCTTTGAGTGGACCGACGAGCTGAGGGACGACCTGCTGCATTGCTATGAAAGCAGTGAGCCCATACGGAGGGGATACATGGCACGTATGCATGCCCTGTGGTGTGAATTACACCCAGAGCATGATGCCTTCATGCCGCAGAATCTGCGTGATTATGTATCCTATCTTCGTAGAAAGGGCTATGTGAGGACTGCGCCCCGATTGGCGAATGAGGTAGCTGAAAGGCTGCCTAATGAACCAGTTGAGGATGCGGTCTTCACCGTTCCACCAATAGTAGAGGGCCTCAGTACCAGAAGGGGGTTACATCGCATAAGACCCCCTAGGCCACAAGACCTGGCCAGAGTGGATGCTGAAGTTCAAGCATCGCTTCCAGAAGGGGCCGACATCTGGCACATAAATCGTGCCCTGTACACTGCCGCCGAGAGCTTCTCTCATATGGAGAGGGCGAACAACTCTTCCTCTCCGCGAGAGAGAGTGGAGTGGCGTGTACGGAAGATGGAGGCCAAGATGCAGTCGGCAAGACAACAAGTATCTCGTATCCAATGTGTGATGGACTATATGGCAGGCAATAGGCCTTTCACGCAAAAATTACGGCGAATCGCCGCTAATTTAAGACGCGTCCATCACACACTTAATGAGGTAGTGCTGCGTACCATCAAACAGCACTGCCTTGATAGGATACGGATACTAGTGACATGCAAAAAGTCACTAGTGAGGCGGGCGCGAAGACTGGAGGAAAATAATTTGTTCCGCCAAAAACCCTCGCGTCTATTCGAACCGCCTCAACCTGTTGTCGAAAATCCACCGACTGTAGATCAGGTGGAAAACTTTTGGAAGGCGCTGTACGAGCAGAAGCTCCCACTCCAAAGAGACACTCCAGCCCTGGCACACTTTGAAGACTTTTGCGAAGGTCTTCAGCGACTAGAAGAAGTGTGCCACCCGATAACCCCTGAAGAGGTTCGAAGGGCTCTTGCGGGCTCTAAGAACTTTGCTGCTCCAGGTCCCGACGGGATAAATAACTTCTGGTGGAAAAAATTACCTAGTATCCACCGCCATTTAGCCAGAATTTTTACCACCTGGCTAAATGGGGAGCAGCAAATTCGTTCTTGGGTTGTCGAGGGACGAACCGTGCTAATCCCGAAGACCGGAGATTTGTCCAATCCAAAGAACCACCGACCGATAACCTGCTTAAACGCCTGTTACAAGGTGTTTACACGCATCTTGTACACGCGAGTACTCCTAGCAGATGAGCCGGTTTTCGAGGGGATATACGAACAACGAGGGTCTAAGAGGGGTGTCGCTGGCTGCAAGGAGAATCTGTTGATTGACAGATGTATCACGCAGGACTCCGTGCAGTACAGGCGAAACCTTTCCATGGCCTGGATCGACTACCGCAAGGCATTCGATATGACATCACATGAGCTAATAATTCACTTGCTCCAATGCCTTGTGGTGCCCGGTCCTATAGTGAGATGCATTCAAGAACTGATGCCGCTCTGGAGGACTCGGTTTACCATAACATCGGGTGATACTAGAGTCCGGACAGAGCCGGTGTCGTTCAGAAGGGGCGTGTTTCAGGGAGACTCCCTTAGCCCCCTTCTGTTTTGCATCTCACTGTTGCCGTTGTCCGTATCCCTCAGGAAGACCCGTGGCTATAACTGCAGCACCCCCGGCGATCGGAGGCATAAGGTCACCCATCTATTTTACATGGATGACCTAAAACTTTATGCCTCCGGAGAAAGGGAATTACGCCAGTCCCTGAGGGTGGTGCAGGAGTACACGCAGGCCATCGGGATGGAGTTGGGGTTGGACAAATGTGCACTGGTTCATCTCAAGAGAATACGAAGCCGGGAATACGCAGAGGATCCGCAGCTCGTAGACGGAAGTATCTTACATCACTTAGATGCCGGAGAGTCGTATGCCTACTTGGGTCTTGAGCAACGCTCCACCCAAGAGGTAGGTGTCGTGAAAAACGCTCTCCGCGGCAAGTATCAGCACCGCCTCCGACAGATCTGGTCTTCAGAACTGTCAGGGAAGAACAAGGTGTCTGCAACAAACATGCTTGCCGTTCCAATCCTTGTCTACTCCTTCGGAGTAGTCAAATGGGCACAGGAGGAGCTGCGACAACTCGACGTAGTAACCCGAAAGAGGATGCATCTCAGTAGGAGTTTGCATCCCAGATCGTCCGTTCCACGGCTATATCTCCCACGACATCGCGGAGGCCGTGGACTCTTGAGTTTGGAGTGTCTTCATAACAGGATGGTTTTGGACGGAGACTGTAAAGTTATCAGGAGTTCGGATCCCCTTCTCTGCATGGTCCGAGATCACGAACATGCAGGGATAGGAGCATTTTTATTTAAGGTAGCACGTAGAGCAGCCGATGATCTCGGTTTCGTCTTCGATACCGAACGGGCCAATCACAACTCTATCACCGAGTTGGATCCCGTTCAGTTAAAAGCCCAAGTAAAAGCTGCAGAGCATTTAAGAACTCTGCAGCTTCACAAGGATAAGCCCATGCACGGGGTCTTCTATAGGAATATGGAAGCCCTGGGCTTATCCGAAAGGCTGACCTTTGCTTTCTTAAGGTCAGCCGGGCTAAATTCAGAGACCGAGGGATTCATCATGGCTTGCCAAGATGGTGTATTTAACACGCTCATCTATCAGAGTCGTGTCATGGGTATGGAGATCCCTGATGTCAGCTGCAGGGCCTGCCGTAGGGCGCCGGAGACATTGATGCATTTACTGTCGGCTTGCTCGGTATATGCAGTCTCGGCCTATATCCATAGACACAACGCAGCGTTGCGGGTGCTTTATTATCATTTAAGGCACTCGTATCAGATAGACGAGACACCAGTGTTGCCTTACGCTCCGGGGGATATTGAGTCCGTTGTGGAAAACGAGAAGTGCCGAATATATTGGAACTATTCGTTTTCCACCGTCAGGCAAATACAAGCCAACAAGCCTGACGTAGTCCTCCTCGACCACCAAATCAGGACAATGTTCGTCATCGAGTTCTCGGCACCCGGTGATGGTAACATTGTTTTGAAAGAGGAGGAGAAACGGACAAAATATCGAGATTTAATCTTCGAACTCCGTAGACTCTATCCAGACCATACTGTTAAATTGAAGGTACTGATTATAGGAGCCCTTGGTGGAGCGAGAGATACACTGCTTTCTGAATTAAAAAGCATATCGGCATGCCGAAACTCGGCAGAAGTCTTAGCCGGTCGCATGCAGAAGGCTGTAATTCTCGGCTCGCTACGTCTACTCAGGGCACACGACTCGGCCCAGTAATCACTAACCGAGCGGACGCGAGGAGTGATTGCTGGTATTACCAGCGCACCTTCTGTGTGACTCGGAGCCACAGAAAGGGGTGACTGGCTTTTAGTAAAAAAAAAAAAAAAAAATCAAAGACACATTTTCATGGCGGGACGAGAGGATTGCATACCTCGGTAGTTGTCAGCTGTGCATATTGCAAACAAAAACATTTTATTTACAATTGTGAGGCGTTTTTAAAACTTTCCTTAAACAATAAATATGACAATATTAAAAAATTAAAATTATGTAACAATTGCTTAAAACCAGGACATTTTAGTAGTAAATGTAATTTCGGGCCGTGTAAAAAGTGTAACGCTAAACATAATACTTTGCTCCACGAAGAAAAAGGGGAAGTGGTTCCGGAACCAGTGGCGTCCACGTCATTGTCGGCGACAAGGCTGGGAAATCAACAAGTTTTACTCTCAACGGCATTAATACAGGTACATGATAAGTCAGGAAATGTCCATAGGGTGTATGCATTATTAGATTCAGGCTCCCAATCTAGTTTTTTAACAGCGGATCTATGTAACAAATTAAATCTGAAAAAGCAAAAGGTAAATTTATCAATCTCTGGTATAAATAATGCAATCGCAGTATTAGAATTTAAATGTAACGTGGTAATAGAATCATGCATCAACGAGTATAAGGCGAATCTATCATGTTATGTTATCAATGACATAACAAATATGGTGTTCCATATTTGTTATGTTCCCGGTGTGACAATCGATGTTCAAAAATTAAATATCCCTCCTAATATTAAGTTGGTAAATCCCGTATTTTATAAGCCTACGAACATTGATATCTTAATAGGTGCAGACCTCTTTTGGAATCTCATTTGTATAGGGCAAATAAGGTTAGGACCGAATTGTCCAATTTTACAAAAAACTCGATTTGGATGGGTAGTTTCGAGTCAAGTTGGGAACCAAATACAAAACCAAATTACCTGTCATTTTTCAAAAAAGACAGATTTACAAAGGACAGCAGAGGTCGAGAATCAACTCGCGCGATTTTGGCAAATAGAAGAGTGTCCTCAAGTAAAGGTACTTTCGAGGGAGGAAAGGGCGTGAGAAATTAACTTCAAAAATACAGTGCAACGTGCGAAAGACGGTCGGTTTGTGGTACAAATACCGTTGAAGGGTTCAGTTAAGGATTTAGGCGATTCCAAAGGGCAAGCGATAAAGCGTTTTCATAAATTAGAAAACAGATTTGCGAATGATGACAATTTAAAGGTTCGGTATGTAGAAGTTATGAGCGACTACGAAAGGTCGGGTCATATGACAAATGTTAAGGAAATTGACGAGCCAGAAATAACATATTATATGCCTCATCACGCCGTAATTCGGGAGGAGGCGAAGACAACCAAGGTACGTGTAGTATTTGATGCGTCAGCGCCATCTACAACAGGTGTATCGTTTAACCAACTACAAATGGTAGGGCCTACTATGCAAGATACCATTTTTTCCATTTTGTTACGTTTTCGTCAGCATGCTATAGTAGTGTCAGCAGACATTCAAAAAATGTATCGGCAAGTGCTAGTACATGAATCGCAGAGGCGCCTACAAAGAATTATTTGGAGAACTGATCCGAATAAGCCTTTACAAATTTATGAGCTAAATACCGTCACCTTTGGGACCGCGGCAGCACCTTACCTGGCGATTAGGTGTTTATTTGAACTAGCGTCAGAATATAAATCGATTAATCCGAGAATTTCTGAAATTTTAGAGAAAGATTTCTATGTAGACGATCTCCTGAGTGGAGCCGATACATTAGAGGAAGCTGCGGAGATCTGCAAATCAGTGTCAGATGTTTTAAGGACGGCCGGTTTAGAATTACACAAATGGCAATCGAATGAGGTTAACGCGATAAAAAATGTTAGTGACCAAATTGGATCTGAAATGTTAGCTTTTAATTCCGATCAAAATTCCAAAATTTTAGGTTTGAGGTGGCTAAGTCGAGATGATTCATTAAAGTTTAACGTAAACCCTAATTGTAGCAATCGAATAACAAAAAGAAGTATATTGTCTTGAATTGCACAATTGTTTGATCCGTTGGGTTTAGTCAGCCCTAGCATAATTATTGCTAAGATTATTATGCAAAGACTGGTCAGAAAGGCTGTCCTGGGATGAGGCAGTCCCTATGAATATACATGACAAATGGATTAAATTCACGAACGAATTGCCATTATTAAATTCATTAAAGATCCAGAGACATGCACCTTGCAAATTTCCGGTTCGGGTCGAGTTACACGGTTTTTCAGATGCTTCGTTACATGGATATGGGTATATATCTAAAATCGGTTGACAAAAACAGTTGTACATCAGTGCACCTACTGTGTGCTAAATCCAAGGTCGCTCCATTAAAGTCGTTGACAATGCCACGACTAGAATTATGCGGCGCATGAACATTAGCGAGGTTAGCAAAAACTGTAACCGATTCATTGACTATTAAAATGGACAGATACATTTTTTGGACAGATTCTTCAATAGTGCTTGGGTGGTTACGTCATGAACCAAATACATTAAGTACATTCGTCAGCAATAGAGTCGCAGAAATACAAGATCTGACCAAAGAATGCATTTGGAGACACGTCCCTACTCGAGACAATCCTAGTGATTTTTGTCACGATTTATGGTGGCATGGGCCTGATTGGCTGGTAGGCGAAGATGAGCATTTTCCGAATCTCATCGAGAAAGTTGAAAATTTACCAGAAATTAAGGCTAAAAACAAGGTGACGCTGGTAAACACAAAACAGGATATGTTAATTGATATCAATAGATTTTCCAATTTAAATCGAGTAAAACGTACTATGGCATATGTTGTAAGATTTTTACATAACTGCAGAGAAAAAAAACTAATAAGCGTGTGGGTTTATTAACAGTGGAAGAATTATCTGACGGATTTCAGATACTCATAAAATTATCTCAAACGCAATCTTTTCGAGAAGAATTGAATATGTTAAATAAAGGCACGGCGCGGCGGTTGGAAAAGGTTATTAGTTTAAATCCATTTTTAGATTCAATTAAATTGATCCGCGTTGGCGGTCGTTTAAATTATTCCGACTTTGACTACGACAAAAAACATCCAATTGTCCTTAGCGCTAAGCATAGGTTAACCAAGTTAATTTTTAAATTCGAACACAACCGATTAATGCATTGCGGTCCGCAATTACTTTTAGCTACAATGCGGGAACAATTTTGAGCAATAGGTGGAAGAAGTCTTGCAAAGAGCGTTGTCCGCGGTTGTATAGTATGTTTCAAGGCGCGTCCAAAACAAATTACTCCGATAATGGGGAATTTACCAGAATGTCGACTACAACCAAGCGCGCCTTTTGAATTTGCTGGAGTGGATTACGCAGGTCCATTTTTGTTAAAAACCCGCAAAGGCAGAGGCGGTTCAGTTACAAAATGTTGGGTTTCATTATTTGTTTGTCTAAATACACGTGCAGCTCACATAGAACTTGTTTCAGACTTGTTTAAATTTATACCAGCCTGCTCTCCGCATTTTGGCGGAATGTGGGAAGCGGGCATCAAATCCATTAAGGATCATCTTAAGCGGGTTATGGGAGGGGTTAATTTGACGTTTGAAGAGTTTTATACAATTGTTACTCAAGTGGACGCAATTTTAAATTCCAGACCACTTTCCCCATGTTTATCTGACCCTAATGACCTCAGTCCAATCACTCCGACTCACCTACTCACTGGTAGATCTTTAGCAACAATACCACATCCAGATGTGCGATACTTACCTGAAAATCGAATAGTAAGATTTCAACGAGTGCAGCAGCTTATCCAGAACTTTTGGGAGCGTTGGAGCAAGGAGTTTGTAAGTGAATTACAACAACGATACAAATGGAAGCAGAGTAATGGCCAACTAGAACCGGACAGCTTAGTAATCGTCAAGGAGGACAATCACCACCAATGAGCTGGAAGGGGATAACGTGAGTCGTGTCGCAACGATTAAGACGTCACGTGGAGTGATAAAAAGGGCATTCTCAAAGATATGTCTTCTGTAAATGAGTGAAGTGTAGTGTTGTTTTGAAAGTTACAGCTTTCAACATGGTGGGCATGTTGGGAATTTAATCAATTTAATTGTATTTCTATATGTATTCTATTCTTTAAATGTTTTTCGCACGCCTATGTTGGCAAGGCCTTGGCAGCCAGTGCTGCGCTCTCTTGAGAGAAGCCAAAAGTGTTTTTTGAACTGTCAAGTTTAGTATTATTATGATTCATTCCCTTGTATGTAGATGTAATGTGAACATTGTAAAGAAACGAAGCGCAAGGAAATAAAGTTTTTTCAAAAGGTAACAAGTCGATTAAGTAACAGAAGTTAACAGTCCACAAGTAATAAACATATATATATATATATATATATATATATATATATATATATATATATATATATATATATATAGATATATATACATATATATATATATATATATATAGATATATATACATATATATATATATATATATATATATATATATATATATATATATGTATATTTATATAGTGTGACCTCTCTTCCCCGGACACTTGTGGGACCCTGAAAAAATGTCCGCTTAAGGGAGTTGTCCGTCCAAGAGAGATATAGGTAAGAACGACTTTAAAAAACGTGTTATTATTTTTAAATCAATTTTAATTATTATAAATCAATAATAACAGAATAATATCATTTATTAAAAACTAGAAACAAGTGTAAAAAGGGCATTACATACATGTAAATAAATATGTATTAAATAACTAAAAAGCATGTATGTACATATGTATGTATTTTAAAACGTTTGCTTTTGTTTAAAATTTTCTAAGCGGATGGTTTACCGAGTTTTCTTGTTAATTAAGGTATCCTGGAAGTGGAGATCCACCTTAGATATTAAATCTAAAGCAGATAGGTTATCACGTGCTTCAACAAAGCGTTTTACTTGTTGCGTCATATTAAGTGTCTGTTGATATGTATTAATATTCTGTTCTTCCTCTGGATGCTCGTCATCTGATTCATCAGATACTGTTTCTTACATTGGAACCGCCAGACAGGTAGTGTCATCCATTTCTTCGAATATTAAATTATTGTCTACTGTGAAAGAGTCCCCTATACCAGCATCATTTCCAATTGCAAAATAATCTTTATTTTTCAACAGTTCAGCTAAAAGTGACAATGGCAGGTCATCTTCGGCATCTGAATCTTCTAGGTTGTGTGTTGTATTTTCACAGTTAGGTATTAGATGAGTGTAATTCCAGATTTACAGAAGCAGTTTTGAATTGTATTCCTTGTTACTCGATCCTACGCGTTTTTAACAAGGTAGATTGCATCTAAAACGTGTATTTTCTTTGATAGTTCTTGAGTTGATTCAGCAGTATTAATGGCTATTAAAAGTGTTTTAACAATAAATGTTCTATAAAAATCTTTGAAACTTTTAATAATGCCCTCATCTAAAGTATGACATATAGAAGTACAGTTACGGGGCAATAAATCAATTCAATATTTTCTAAGTTTATGTCTCTTAGGTGTGAACACGCATTGTCTAGAAATAACAAAAGTTTTCACTTCTCACGTTTCATCCTTCGATCAAAGTGCACCAACCATTCTGTCATTAATTCACCAGTCATCCATGCTTTTTTCTTCCATCTCCAAGTAACAGGCAAATCATTCAGATTAATATGTGTAAAAGCCTTTGGATTTGCTGTTCTTCCTATTACTAGCGGCTTCTCTTTTCCTCTATCGAGTTTACACAAAACAATATAGTAAGTCTTTCTTTCGACAATTTTCCTCCAATGCATTTCTCACGTTTCAGATGTAATGTTTTGTTGGAAAGTGCACGAAAAATTAGCCCAGTTTCATCTGCATTATAGATATTTTCGGGAGAATAACTGTTTATAATCGATGGAATTTTGGTCAAAAATGTCGCTAAATCATTTGGGTTTACACCCGCAGCCTCCCCAGATATGGCTCGGAAACGGATATTGTGCCGGTTACGAAATTTTTCCAGCCAACCTTCTGAAGCACTAAAATTCCTATAACCCAATCCTTTAGCGATTTCTTTGGCTGTTGTTTTTAATAATGTACCTTAAAATAAATTTAACATTGTATTCACGTTGAAGCAGTTTTGAACTAAAATAGTGAACATACCTGATAATGGAATATTTCGACTACGAACCCGAGTGAACCAATCATAACACAATCTGTTGATATTTCTTCTCTCTTCTCTTAGAAAGCTTCGTTTCTCATTTACATTGATATTTGAGCGAAATTTACTAAAAATAAGTGTCCTTTATTTTTAATGATATCAGCTGCCTGTGTTTTTTCTATTTCAAAGCGTTTTGCCAAGTCACGTAAGTACACTAAGTTACGTTTCGGCGACATATCTGCGGTTACTGCAGTATGAAACGCATACCCCGACCCCGAAGCCACCACGACGGGGAAATATCGTCGTATTCGGGGATGTCCCGTCGTTTCTGCTTATGCGTGTTAAAATTTTGTTCTCCGAGTCCATTCAAGAGAGGGTTTCTCTGGATCTCGACCTGCAAGAGAATGTATCTCGCTAGGAGTTTACTCGTCAGTTCCACTCTTTTATTTTCGCCTCTATCATGGAAGTGGATTTTTAAGTTTGGAGCGTCTTCAAAGCAGAATGGTTTTGGACAATTTGCAAAATTATAAAAAATTGAATAGTCATCTAAAAATCAGAAGTCAGACTCTTTAAGCTATATATTGAGAATTTCATGCATGGATTCAATGGATGGATGGTCTCCTCTATAAGACTATGGAAAAAAATTAAAGAAACTAATATTTTGCTCCAGGGGACACAGAATCCGTAGTGGGGAATTCGAAGTGTCGTATTTATTAGAACTACTCATTTCCCATACTCCGGCTATTGCGAATCAATAAGCCTGATAGAGTCCTTCTAGACCACCAAATAAGAACCCTATTTGAAATAGAATTTTCAACTTTCGCTGAACGAAATATCGTCGTGAAGGAAGACGAAAGCGTGCTAAATATCTATTCGGTATTATCATTACAAAATTATAAAAAAGAATTATATTAAGTTGGTGATGTTTATCGGTAATCTAAGTGATAAATACTACAACATAATCACAACCAATTTTATGTTTGTATTTACATATTGAATTATATAAATATAAGTAAACATAAGTATAAATATAAATAAAATAAAATATATAAAATTTGTTAGTTAATAACAGATATTCTTACCGATATACACTCTGGTCGTAGTAAAGTAAAATTCTCAACATTTGATCGATGCTTCTTTTCTTCAAAATATGTTCTGGTTCTCCTTTCGTATGCAAAATCTATAAATAAAATACTCGATTATTAAAGAAATTAAAATACGATATATATATATATATATATATATATATATATATATATATATATATATATATATATATATATATATATATATATATATATATACGGTGAATGTATATATAAGGTGAATCTTTGAGTTGTACATATATTTTAACCACTTAATGTCCACACCTTGTAAATGATTATAGTGTAAACCATTTTTTAATATCTTCCTTATTAACGGAGTTATTGAATTTTTAATATTTAGAAAAAATTTTACAACATTTTTAGACCCACTGATTTATTGGATCCGGTATAATCATGACGGTGAGAGCTTTTAATGTAAATTAAGTACAGAATAGCTCTTAAAACGTCAATATTTTACCTGCTAAAAATGCATGCCACATCTCAGCTCTGTTTATTCCATGGACCATAACACAAGTCTGATCAACTTGTGTCATGGACCATGACACAAGTTTAATCAGACGTACAGCGGCCACTGTTGCCAAATCTCTATATTTACATTTTCTTCTTAGTTAAAAAAATAAATGGCCAAAAATTTATTTTATTGCAAATAACATGGAATAAACAGAGTTGAGACGTGAGATGCATTTCTAACAGATAAAATATTGACGTTTTAAGGGCTATTCTGTACTTAGTTTACATTAACAACTCTCAAATACCGAAGCAGAAATATGTTTATCTTCTTTCTTACCTCCCAAACTTGTATAAAATGATCTCTCTGCAGAAGGTCCACCGAGTCGCGAAGGTTAGGGTACTATTATTGTACCATAAATATGACATCTCTGTAATTATTTACTTTAGCTTAAAACCCTCACATTCTTGCCAAAATTAGGCTACCCTCCTAAGGCGCTGAACAAGAATTTGGCTTCAGTTTTTGGCTGTCGGACACGGTTTTCAAGAAAAAGAATTTTGACCCTTCCGCTTTACATTACATGGATACCTAATATTATTAATATTAGGTATATAAGTAGATGCTACAACACTTTCTTTATATATCGTATATTAAAACCGTCATAATTATTATTCAATACAATTTTCTTAATTTATTTGCAATGTTTACAATTCTCATCCACTCGACCATTTGTTATCAAGGCATGTCCAGTTATAGGGGGCGCTGTAATACTATAACCTGCGCACAAAGTAATATCGGTTCGATTCGATATTTGTGGCTCGGTAAGGTGATTCTACTATTATTTCGAATTTTAATCGTTATTTATATTGTTTGTGAGTTGGTTTTGTTGTTATTTAGACTTTTATATTTGTTATTTTTCCACTTTGACCGCCAATTAGTTACAGTTATTGAATAAGTAACAAAATATAATTAATGTAAGTTTTATAGGTTATGTATATTAACTAGCAGATTTCATAACTTTTCATTATTAATCAATTAATTTTAGTTGAAAGAAATTGTCTTTAATGGGTAACTATTAGTTTTTATTTATAAATCACACACTTATTTAGAGATTAAAAGTGTATCAAATGTATATTGTCACTACAATATCAAATTGCAGATAAATGGATGTGACTAAGAAATTAATAAGAAAGGCATTACATAGCCGTTTCCGAGAAATAATAAGTAATGTCATAAAAATTTATGAAGGAGAATGCCGAGATTAAGTGGACATTTCGAAGGGTAGTTACCAAGAACGTGTTAGCTGCAACAGAAATTTAAAAAATACCTATCAACAGGTACTCAAAGATTCTGCTGAAAAATGTTTGTGGTATGGTTCACGAATTTTATATAATAGGGAAGAGAAAGGTTTGTACGAACTGCAAAATATTTCTTGAGACATTTTTATTAACTGCTTGGTTCGTTTTCACGAATATATTTAAAATCAGAAACACTGGTATACCTTTCGATGGCAAAATTAGTTAATTGCGAGTCTTTCTTAGAAAATTTGGCTTCAACTAATAACTAATGCTTCAATTTATTATATTATTTATATTTACGTTTATAATTAAGGAGGATTTCAATTACCCAGTGGTTGTTTTATGTACTCTAAGTTATATAAAAACTATATAAAGAGAAATTGATCATGTAAACAACTTTTCTATGGTGCTCTGTATTATAATAAGTATTTTTTATGAAGAATACATTATTGTCAACTAAGCATAAGTAAAATTATTTTCCTAATATGCTTCTGTTATATTAAAACGCTATTGACCTAGTAAGTACAGAGTAGTATACAAAATAATATACTACCAGTAAGAACTTCGAAAGATCTGTGTATGAAAATAAATTATTTGAATTTTTGCCTTACAGGTGGAAAAAAGCTAGTGACAGAAAAGCTCTTATGGAATCTTATGACATAAAACTGAAAATAATCAAGTATTTAAAACCCCTTATTAAGTTTGGAGAAGAGAATCCACCTATATTTTATATAGATGAAATTTATTTTCACAGTTCCCACACAGTAAGAAATAAATTGGCAGATGGTACTTCATTAGTTTTAAAGGAAGCCATATCTAAGGGAAAGAGCCTGATTATTGTTCATGCTGGCAATGAAAATGGTTTTGTGGAAAATACCTTCTTAATATTCAAATCAGGTATCATACTGCCTAGATTCAAAATATGTGAAAATATAATATTATATTTAAGGAGTGGATTATCTATATGATGATATGAACCCCGAAAACTTTAAAAAGTGGCTTAAATGTCAAGTAATCCCAAATTTTCTGATAATGTATCCTACCACAACGTCATTGAAAAGCAACCAACAGAAACTAAAAAAAAGGGAAATGAGACATGGTAAGATAACCAATCACATTTAATGTGAGCCGACAATGACAAAGCCTGAATTATATGAGCTAATTAAGCAAAATAAAACACAATATATACGTTATTGTGTTTTATTTATTGTATAGTTCTGTTAAGAACTGTGTAGCACAACACAATATTTCTTTCCGGTTAGATGATGTGGAAAAACTAGCACGAGAAAAAATTATTGCAATTGGTCCTCAAGAATGGAAAACAATATATGAGCATTGTAGAAAAATTGAAAATAACTATATTGATTGAACAGTTAATAGACGGCACCAAGACAGTTCTCTCCAATTTATGCCGAGGAAACGTAGTCCCAGCCTCGATTGAATTGATGCTGTTGCTCGAATCTTGCTATACTCTCGGCGACCCAGTCGAAAAATCACGCCACCCTTTGACGTCACGATTTTGTACGACAACGCCGGCCTTAGAGGGTATAAATATCGGAGTTTTGGCGTAGTTCGATCTTACTTAGCAGCGTATTTCGAGTTGCCTATTTTCATATAGAATACTTCTCCCAAGCTAAGTCCTCAGTTAGATCCTGCGACCTGGATATTTATGTGGCCAGGCCCATAAAATTTCTACTGAAGGAATTCCTACATTGCTCTCTAAAAAGAGGTTTTAAATAACCGTTCATCCGACGACTTCAGGTATCTCTGTAGAGGATATCCGCCAACGTTCCTCTGAGAGGGTATTCATAGGGTGTCCTTGCCTAGTTTGCTTGGTTTCGTATTCGAGCAGTCTACCCGTGGTAGGATATTTGGTGCAAACCTTGCTTACGCCCGCCGCAAACCGAGCTGCCTGCCCAGGGTAGGGCGGTGGAAGCAAACAGAGTAATCCAGCGAGGTCAACCGTCCATCGAACCAGAGTGTTTTCGCCTAGGTTGCTTGGTTTCTAACTTCGAGTAAGCCTATTCTATAAGATACTTGGGGAGAGCCTTGCTTACGCCAGCTGCAAATCGAGTTGCCTGCCCACGGTAGGGAACTCGGTGGAGGCTACCAGAGAACGTCCCTGAAGGTTGGATATTCCATCATCAACCTTAGTACCTTGCGAAGAGGTACTCAATTCCCGGTTCCATGCCGTTGGATCGACGAGGGCTCACGCCTGTCCGCGTTTATTTTCAATTACCTTCGAGGGACGACAAGCGAACGCAACTTCCGCGACTTAAAAACGTAGTGTTCTTGCACGTTCGCCAATGACTGTGTGCGCTCAATGAACGTCGCGTCGCGAGTACGCGGTTCTAGGTCCCGAATCGGGGATCGCCGTTGAACGACGGGAGTCGTAGTGTGCCTCGTAACAGTCGACCGGAGACCACTGGGGGGTTGCCGTACTAGACGAATTGGACCGGGGTAAGTCTGTTCCATATTATTCCTAGCCTGCGCTCCCTACCGCTCGACACTGTAAAGAGGCCCCGCAAACATCACTTGCAGATAGATTCCTGTACCCCCGGTTGGCTAATAGCGTAGTAACATTACAACACGTAGACTTTAAGAAATCGAAAATTCGATATGTAAGAAATTGTCTATATAGAATTGTCTAACCTGTACCAATTAATAACCATATTTACGATCCGTCCATTGGATACATTTCCGATTTTTATACGAGGTATATCAAAAAGATTCTACATACGAGGTACGGTCGAGAAGTTTGAATTTAGTGAACGCATCCAACGATGAAACACGCAACAGCAGGAAGTCCGGGGAGTCTGAGCGAGACTCGGCTACCGCTCCTCACGGAAACCACGCCCATGCAACGGGAAGGGAACAACTAGGGGAAAGAAGTAGCCAACGACAACAAAGAACACGGAGCACCAACGAACAGCGGTTCGTACCTGCGCCAAGGAGTAACGCGGCCAGCCGAATCCTCGAGGCATCCCAGCGTGCCACAAGAGCATCCACCCCGATGTCATCATCGGGAGCATTATTTTTGGCAACGCCGCGTCACGTCAACAAGGGGCGTGACGTGGAGGGGGTGATCCCGGAAGGCGACGTGTACGTCGAGACGAGAAGAAACCCTTAGTACTCCGTACACGGGCGCCCCCACCACCTACCATCTCCCATCCCAAGAGGGGTGCAAGCGAGGGCGAAGAGAGTGATGGAACGAGAAGAGGAGCCTCCTATGAATAGGCGGGTACGAGACGTCGACATGGCGCCCGAGCAGGGACCGTGAAACAGGAACGAGACGTTCCTGTCAAGCGGGACGCATCCTGAAAACCGACGAAAGAAGAGCATCTGGAGTTCAAGAAACGGGACGGAAGTCCCTGGCGCCCGAGGAAACCAGAATGTAATGGAGGACAAGATCCCCGGATACATCCTACGAAGACGAAACGTCCTCTGACACATTCGAGGACTTAGGAGGGAGGCCGAGCGGAAACAGTTCGGTACGAGGATGAGTGTTCCCACAGGAACGCCCGCTACTAGACGTCAACACGGCGGTGGTAACGGCGCTCCAACAATCGGTTGAGCAGACTCGACTTCGCCGACCTGAATATGCAAGGCCGCCCGCAGACCCAACGTTCTCCGCCCTCAACTACGAGCACCCGGAAACGTTTTTGAGAGCGATCGAACGCTTCATAGAGGAGGAGCGCGTACAAAGCAACAGACGCGTAGGAATGGCACGCAGTTGTTTAAGGGGTGAACTCAGGCAGTGGGCCGACCACGTAGCGGGCTCGAGTGTCGAGTGGGAAATATTCAGGAAAAACTTACTTTCCCGGCATAATTCTCGCAGATGCATTTCGGAGCTGACGCGCAAGTTGTTTGGCGAAGAACAGACAGAGAAATAGGACGCCTTCGAGTTCATCTCGATGAAGATGGCCCTGTACGATCGTCTAGCTCCCGACGCTAGCGAGGCAGAGAGGATGGATACCATCAAAGAACAGCTGCGACGAGATACCCGCAGACTACTGTTCGCTGGATACTGCGATACGATCAGTGAACTGATCGACGTAAGGATCGAAGCGACCGAGGAGGTGAGACCACGCCGAACAGAAGCCCTACCCGCTGAAAAAACACCGGTAGGTAAAGCCACGACGTCGAGGGACTCCGACGCTGCAAAACACTCCCGAGGGGAAAGCGCCAGGAGGCGACGACACTGCGGACGTAGAGAACCACCGACGGAAGGCGAGACCGGAGGCAGAGGACTACCGACCGCCGCAGCAGGACGCAACAAACCAACGAGACACCAGGAAAACTCCACGCGCCACCACCCCAACGGGGGGAATGGCGCCGAGACCCCCGAAGGGAAGGGGCCCGCAACGACGTAAATCCACCACCAGCGACCTCCAGGGAACCATGGAGACGTCGCGAAGACCGAAATAGCCGACAACAAGCGGACAAGGAAACGCCGGCAGAGGCGAGGAAGAGGGCAACCCTCGACCCCGAGCGTAATCTTCGATGGAAAAATAAAACACGACGAAACGACGGACGAAGGTTCAGAAGAGGAGGAAAAATACAACGGCTCTACAACGGAAGAATCCAGCCAGGAAGATGGCGAGAATACGACCGCCAACTCAAGATATGAACACGAGTTATATAACCAAATACAATGTATGTATTATAAGTTAAGACCATCAACGATTTCCTGTTTCTCAACCTATTACCCTTTTAATGGACTAGTGTTAAGATGTTTATTATATACATTTTTATAACAGTTGACAAATATATTTTAATTATGCTTTTAGCTTAATGAATACATGGCCTATCTAAAAAGTTATATAAGGCCAGTTGAACCATATTTTGTTGTTATATTGCATCGAATTCATGTAACTGTCCGTATCTCAAATAAATGTTAATAACTTCAGTTTTTACTTTTTAACAACAAAGTCCGTTTGGCAACGAGCTTACATATTTGGCGCGGTCGGTAGGATTCGAAGGTGTTCTCTTAATTGCAAAAAGAATTTTGTTTCAACAAACTAAGCCTTTACAAAGAATCAACGGTCCAGTGTGTGTGTGAATCCAGTCGTAAAACCCAGGGAATCTTCGACCACCATCAAGGTAAGCCAAGTATTTTCCAGTCTTTTCTTTTTCCTAAAATCTTAATCGTAAGAATTAGGTGAAAACTTTTACTATAAATGAGAGAATTTTAAAATTCCTGCAATTTAAAAAATTAAGAAAGGGAATAATTCGATCGTGAAATAATTCATGGTGCAACTATATAAATTTTACGTTATATTTATTTATATGTTTTTGTATTTTATTTTAATTTCAACTAGAGATCACTAATTTACTATTTCGACTCGAGTGTCTCAAGAGGCACTGTGTGAGCAAGAAAAATAGTACATTATTTGTTCTCTATAAATCAACAAACCTTGTATAAATTTAATAAAATTATTAAAACGATATAGGAGGTATTTTTAACGAATATATATTTAAGTTATTTTCTGCTTGACATAAATTTAATGCTATTAAACCGATATACGAAGTGTTTTAAATAACTGATTTCTTAATACTATAGTAAATTGATAAAAATTATGTTTACAATAAATAAAATTAGTATATGCCTGTACTTGACATTATAGACGAAATAAGTAATAATTTAAGTAACATATATCTAGAAAATACAGAAAAATCTGCATCCAAAATGCCACAAGTAAATTTTGTTATTACTTAAAGCTTTTGCAGATACAATTCCATTGTATGATGGACGAACAGATTTATCAGAATTTTTTATTAATGCAGCGGATCAATTTCAAAATTTGTATTCATCTAATGACATTATTTTAAACCGTTACATATTACAACTAATAAAATCAAAATTAACGGGTAGAGCTCAAATATTAATTGGCGCTAGACTAGAATTAAATAATTGGCCAGATGTAAAAACTTCTTTAAGACTAAATTTTGGAGATCCTAGAGATTTCGGTTGCTTAGGAGCCGAAATGGCAGCAATGAGACCATATGAAAAAGAATCATTCACTAATTTTGGCAAACGTATCCAAAACATTCGTAGTCAAATCTGCTTTAAATTAAATTCCGAAAATGCACTTTCATCTCAAGACAAAACAGTACGTCTACAAATGTATGACGAATCAGCTTTTAAGACATTTATTAAACATTTGACAGACGACTCAGAGATCGAATTTTAAATCGCAATGCAGAGTCTTTAGAAGATGCAATTAGAATAGTACGTGAAGACAAAAATTTTAAACACGAATTAGGATTTTGGCGATAGTAAGGATAAAAGTGCATTTTGCCTCGACCGGGAATCGAACCCGGCTCTCCCAGTTTCCGGCTAGTTGCTCTGACCGCTGAGCTATCGAGGCACACTCATTATCCCTGCTAATGCGCCAATTTTAATGCGTCACTACAGCACTCCCTCCCTAGAGACATGATTTGTCTCGATACAATTTAACGGAATGTGACCGCGTTCGCCATTCTTACGAACCGTTGTTCGGTAACCCCCGGACTGTAGGGCGATGGATAGGACGGGAATCGAATCCGCGAATTTGAGATGTAAGGGAGGTTGCATATACTGGAGCGACGAATCACGTCGGGGTCACCACTTTGGCTGGCGATAGCAAGGATAAAAGTGCATTTTGCCTCGACCGGGAATCGAACCCGGCTCTCCCAGTTTCCGGCTAGTTGCTCTGACCGCTGAGCTATCCAGGCACACTCATTATTCTTGCTAATGCGCCAATTTTAATGCGTCACTACAGGATTATTAAATTCGACACAAAGAGATCCAACATTAGACATAATTCAAATCATATACCTGCTAATTAAAAATATAATTATTATTCAAATGCACAAAATCAAACACCACAATTTAGACAGTCCAAGACAAACGTGCAATATTTACCACATAGACCCCCATCAAAAACAAAAAAATATATTCCAAAATAACACAAATGTAAGAGGATCATTTCCCAATAATCAACAAGGTTTTGGCAATTCGCAAAACGTGTGGGCACCAAAAAATACAATCCCTTCACAAACACCTACCCCGATGTCAATAACATCTAGAGCAAGCACATCTCAAAATTATAATCAACCGTTTAGACAACAAAATTATTTCCAACCGCGAAATTTCAGAAACGAAGAAATACACGTCCACGAGTATAACGAGTACCCTGATGAATTAAATACATCTACACCTGAAAGTTATTCAGATTACCAAAACGAAGAAGAATATTTTAACGAAGATAATGAAATTTGCGATGCTAATACGCAACAACTAAATTTTCAAAACAACATTTTTCCCACAGAAGAAACTTAGTCGAACTAAATTCAGCTGTTCTAAATGATTTACCATATATACAAATAGCAAATCCCCCTGCTAAACTCTTAATTGACACTGGCTCACATATTTCAATATTAAAACCCTCTATTGCTGAAAAATACTTTCCTACATCTAACTAACTATTTTTCGACATTCATCTAAATTAAAAATAGCATTAGGCGAAAAAGAAATAAATTTTAAAGCAAAAATTTCTGCTTTTCCCGAATTCCATTCCAAATGTATAATAGAATTTTTGTTATTCGACTTCGTTGAATTTTGATGGCATATTAGGTTTAAATGAACTAAGAAAAATGAACTTGTTAACTCTTTGTTGCACATGGGACTAAAATTTGAACCACCAAAATCTAGTCAGTTGTGACACATTGGTCCGCAAAATGGCCCACTTATGAAATTGCGTGTACAAAGTTCCACATCGACGCGGGAAGTGAACCGCATATCCCCACTTAGTTTTTATAGTCTTAGCTTCAACCCAGAACAATCAAATGTTTTAGTTTTCAAATTGGATAAAAGTGCACATCATTATTACTGTAAAAGTGAGGTTATTATACACATCAACATTTAATATTATACAGAACCCAAGGTATTTATTTTTTTAATATTACTGTAAATAATCATTTACTTATACATTTAGCTAGTGCTGGTAATATATATAATCAAAATTATTTTGGGATACATTGCAATTATATACTATTATCTTGTGTCCCGATTTTGAACCCCTGTGCAAGTAGGCTTAATTCAATCTGAAATATTGTTACAGCAATGCTGTACAATATGGAACGTAAACGAACATCATGTAGGCTAAATTTGGCCCACATGACTTCTGATCAATTATACCAAATTATAGTGATGATGAAGATGCTAACTATATACCGAGCGATTCAGAATCGGATGTCAGCGATACTGATGAGGAATATATTGAGGATGGTGGCGAGATTGTTGTCAGTGAATCGGAAGACTCTGAGGACAATCTTCCGTTATCTGCCATTGTACGTGCAAACATTGCAGACAATGTGCAAGGAGTTAATGTGACTTGGGGAACTGGCAATATTTCCTCCGTAGAGGTACCATCTATATTCCAATCACAAAGTGGTTTGACAGATGAAGTTGAAGAACTAAGTAACACTAGTTGCACACCCTATGATTTATTTAATTTACTCATTCCTAATGAAATATTGGAAAACAGTACGTTTCAAACCAACATTTATGCTGAGCAAGAACATCAAATTACAAATAAAAGATACACCCCAACAACTTGTATGGAAATAAAAACTTTTATAGGACTCAAGTAGAGGGCGACAGCCGGTGCTAGAGCTCCCCACACCACTTTCTGTGACGCCATTGACCTTGAATCGGACGATCTTGACCTTGATAGATGTCACCTTGGTCGAGGTTATCGTGACCTTGACAGAGGTCACCTTGATCAAGATCATCGTGACCTTGAGCGAGGTTACCTTGACCTTGACTAATGTCACCTGTGAAAGTTACTTGGTGGGGGTTATTTCAAAGTCGATTTCATCGAGACCAATCACAGATGAGATATTTTGTTTAAAAGTGTGGACATGTTTCGGTTAGCGTCATACAAACAGCGCATTGTAAGGTTCACTCTTGTTCAGGTTGGTCTTTTAAATTTAAGTTTTAATTATATTCAAATATAATTAATTTAATCTAATTTATTCACATGATTAAATATCAATTAGACGATTCAATTTTATTTCATTATTTAAAAAAAAGTCAGGTTATGTTAGGATTCGAACTCGCCGTCTTGGGGTTTCCAGCCTAACGCTTTTAGCTGTGAGCTATCGAGGTCTTACGCTATTAGAATACGAGGGTCGGGAATATGGCTGCACTAAAGAAAAAATAACTGTGGCAGCACTAAAGAAAAAACCTATGACGTAACTCACATAATTACTTTAAAATTTCTCAAATACAATTCGGTTAATATACGAGGTGATTTTTTAAACATACACAGTACGTGGTGGTGTTTACAATGTGGTCTTTTAAATTTAATTTTTAATTATATTCAGATTTAATTAATTTAATCCAATTTATGCAAATGATTAAATGGCAATTTTTTTATAACGGGTTTATTATAGGGTACATTTTCCTTTAAAATCTGTAATAGTCGTCGTGGGTGGTCATATAATGGATCCTTATGTTGTCAAGATTCCCTCATTGAACAATAATGTCGCGTCGATTAGATGACAAACATATGTTTACGCCCCGGGCTTATTCAACTGTATTTCTTTCAGGCACGTTTTGTGAGCCATATATGTAGATATAATTTGCCTATAATAATAAGATAAAATTGAGTTGTATGTCTATACCATTAATTAATTATGCGAATTTGTAACATTTACATTATATTTCGAGATCGAAAGTTAAATTTAAGTGAATCATGATTGTTATAGAGAGATTTTGTATAATAATATGAATATATCCGTGGAACGATGATTTTACTAGAAAGCAATATAATTTGTCCAGAGCTTATTCAATTGTATTTCTTTCAGGTACGTTTTGTGAGCGATATATGGAGATATAATTTGCCGATAATAATAAGATAAAATTGAGTTGTATGTCTATACTCTTAATTAATTATGCGACTGTTTAACTGTTATTCTTTTCCGTCAGGATTTCATACGAATATTTTTAACGTAGCTGGATACGCATAATAAGAATACGCATGTATCAGGATAATTAAGATCTTAGGCGAATAAATCGTATCTGGTTTACTGATTAAACCAACATTGTTGAGGGTATTACCTATTATATACGGCGGAAATGTAGACATTATAAGGATTATTTTTTAAATTATGTACCTGTAAAACATTGCTCTAGAGAATGCTAAGAACTGATTTACTGGTAATATTTATCTCAAATTTGACAGGTTGGTATTATATAGTACATAATTTAGGTGGCTAATATGTCAGAATAATTCACCTAATACTAAACGGAAATATATTTAGAAAAAATCCTAAACGTATGCAATCATAGATATTCTCAGCCGAAAAGTGCATAAAGCAAATATATATTTTCTCTTGCAATCTCGAATGGTCATCTCGAGAATGGATAATAATCGTACACTCCACTAGATAGAAGTGCTTCCATAAGAAGAGTTTAATTCCATAAGAAGAGACTAATTCAAGAATTAGTTAACCGTATTATTATTAATACTAATTATTTTAAATGAATATTGACGTGGATATTATAGGCAAACTTTATTTACGTCCTAATTTCTGATATAACACAATATGTAATTAAGATATTAGTTACTATAAGTACAATGCGAAGATGATCGAAGAAATAGAGCTCTTGTAAATGGATGGGCAAATGAAAAGAAATCTTCATGCTTTTTTATCAAAATACTTAGTTATATTCATTTTAAACGGACAAACGCCCATATACGTAATAGAAGTATAAATCCATCTTATTTTTACTTTATGCTGGCGTACTACTCAAGAAAAAAATAGACGGTTACATTTAAAAGGATTATATCAATAATTTTCATGTGGAACTCAGACCCCAGAATATAATAACGACCCCAAGACTGTGCCCAGTCGAACTTTCAGGCAAAAAATGATACTACGTACCTAATATATATCTTAGTATTTAATCTGACACATGCGTGTCAAACTTCTGTCTGTTATGGCGATTTAGACAAATTTATTACTAGGCCGACAAAACGACATTGTCCTTTTGATTCATTAGTTTCATTTAAAATTAGTGTACATCTGCACCGCTTGATATCTTAGTGTGCACAAAAAAATATACCCTCGAGTTCTAAGTAAATTCACAACGTCCCGTCGGCGCCGACTTGCATATCTTTTTTTGGGTGAAAAGGTACAAAAGTCATTTATGTCGGTTTTCCATTGTAACAAATGAAGGCGCCAAATGTGTATAAAAAAAACTACCCGGCTATGCTCATCTTAAGAGACTCGCCCAGGTATACGCACCAGCCCCATTCAATATTTTACAACCTGAAATAATACGACAATAACAAGAAAAAATAAAAGCCTGTTTTCTATTGTTTGGAACGATCGTTCACCTGTCTAATAAAGTAACAGTTTGATGACCTGAATCGAATTTACAAGTAGATGTTTAAGTGTTTTCAATATATATTTCTTTAACTGTAAACTTTAAATATATGATAGAAAACACTGTAGATGTCGAACTTTATTGTAAGTTAACGTAAATAAATAAATCGAACTAACTTTTTATTAGTTTAAGTGGAAAGGTATAGCGATGGATATAACCCGTATTTATATATCACACACTACATCGAAGAAATCTTTTGTTGGTAATTTCTTCTGCAATTAAATGACTCTAATAATGGTATAATTAGCTGAATTTAGATTTCCTACTCCGTTAATATTTTTCAAATCTTCATTAAGAATATTAATTTTTAATGGGTAAGGGGTGGCCAAATATCTACGTCACATTATTCTGGGCAAATATATCCTTTTATTTGGGGGGGGGGGGGGGGGGGGCGAGTAAAAGATACATAGCATCGGTGGAATTTCTATTTAATAATAACATACATGGTATTTTCAGTATATTTTGGTAGTTGTTTGTAAGGAAAAAGTTGCTTAAAAGAAAGTGTCATTCCAAAATAAATTTATCAACATAAAAGTACATTTCTTCCTACGAAAAAAGTTTGTCGATTAACAAATTAATTATTTAATTGGCAAATATGAGTGGTATTACAAGATGAAAGGGTGCCACTTAAAACATTAATTGAGGTATTTGGAGGTAAGGGCGGAAATCTAAATATCATTGGACATTGGTTTTAAATTTCTCCTTCAGTATGTAAATTTGTCATTTTCTTTACTAAAATAAATAGCTGAGATGGGTCGTTTGGTAAACAATTAAGATTATATACCCAAATCTAGTTATTTAGAGCTTTGGTTGCATTAATTATTGCACAATACAGGCAATATATACTAAAATCTATTTATTTAAAAAAATAGAGCTTTGATGGCACTTGCTAATGCATAATCTGCTAATTACGCATATAATTGCTGTAAAATTTCGATTCAATTTTTAGTTACTATCAATATTACCGGAATGACCCTGATATCATCATGGTGTAAAGAAAAAAATATCTACAGAAAATTATAGGAAAATTGTTGATAAAGCGGTTTAATATTCAGAAAAATGAATACGTTTAGAAACGATATACATGATATCTATACGGAAATGAAGAAAAAAATTAATAAAGTATAACTTTGGCTATGGTACGCTTCATTAACCTAAACATTTTCGAATAGACACGTTGATAACTAGCTAGACATTCCGTTATTAAAATTATATTAACTATGTGTTTATCAAAGGTGGTATAAGGATGCGAGTAACATATTATACGTTTTATATATTTATTTTTTTGCTTGATAAGTACAGTATGAATACAATCTGGTAAATCAAGTTGATTATACTATAAACATATTTGACTAGTATTACATTTTATCGATAACTATATAACTAGGAAAAAATATTTTCATATATAATTTGACTTTACATTTTTTTTATATATCTAACAAGTACACATGCGATATTTGTTCACCAAGGATCAACTATGTTAATACTTCTCGATTATCATCGTCAAGACCTGAGTCATTTAATTGGAATTTTGATACAATATCCTCGGGTAAATGTTCTACTATCTTATATAGAAAACTTTTTAAATCGGCTAGTATCATTAAAGTGCAAAATTCATCCAAATCTATTGTATTAAAAATATATTTTTGGCATAACTTCACACCTAAACGGTATTTTTTAACCCAACCATGGTGCCTTAGAATAGTGTTCTCGTCATAGCTGTTACTGTAGATCATGTCATGTTCCGTATCAAAACGTAGGGCGTTCAATTCACATGATAGTCTATCAATACCGGTCTCCAAATCTTCAGATATGGGCCAGCTTGCTTCACAATAATGCATCCACATTTTTATATGTAAGAGGTCACCTAAAAAATATAACAAATTAACATATATACATAGAATATAGAAAATTTCAATAATTTACCTTATTAATTATAAAAACAAATGATGTAATTAGTGATAATAAAATCCCATCTTAGAACATAATATTTAAATTATTCCCCCCAATATTATTTACTGATTTGAAGTTTTGTTTAATTATATTACCGAATTTTAATAGTCTGGGGTTTCTGAACTAGAAATGGTTGGATTACTTTTACCCAAACGAGTTAATGCACATATTCCACGAGATAAATTGATTACACAACTTGTCTCTTCAGTCAATATTTCATACGCTCTTTGTGGCAAAAATAATTTTAAAAGTCAGATTTATAATATTCTCGAACAAAATTGCTAGAATTGCTTTTCCAGAACATGTACTGACCGCACATAATTATTTCTTTTTAATAACAAAAGACTTGTTTATCTCCAAAGATGAAAATTAATTTTTGTTTATGAATATTCATATCGCATTAAGATATTTGCTAGATTATATTCATCAATACTATTACTGTTTTGAAGTTTTGCTTTAGTTACTAACTAATAATTTTTGTTAGGTTATCTATATCGATACTATTATGGATTTGCAGTTTTGTTACTTACTACTTACTAATATCAAATTTTAATAAAGTCTTAGGTTTTAAACCAGGCACGGTTGGATTACCCTTACCCAAATGAGTTAATGTATATCTTCCATGAGATGAATTAATTACACAAATTGTATCTTTAGTCAATAATTCATACAATCTCTGTGGTAAAAATGATTTAAAAGTCAGATTTATAGTATTATCGAATAAAATGGCTAGAATTGTTTTCCCAAAGCGAGTACTGACCACATGCAATTTTTTAATAACAAAAGGTTTGTTTATCTCTAAAGACGAAATTAATTTTTGTTCATAAATTTCCATGTCACCATTAAGCATATCATTGATATTTGCTAAATTAATACTAGCTGTTGCCATATTTAAATGAAATAAATCAGTAAAATATTGGTTAAAAATAATTTAAAATATTACTTACTTATTTATTGCACTAATTACACACCCAAAGCCAACGAGAGTGAACCTTACAATGTGCTGTTTGTATGATGCTAACCGAAACGCGTCCACACTTTTAAACAAAATAACTCATCTGTGATTGGTCCCGATGAAATCGACTTTGAAATAACCCCCACCAAGTGACTTTCGCAGGTGATATTGATCAATGTCACGATGACTTTGACCAAAGTCATCGTGACATTGATCAATGTTGGCTTTGGGTGTGTAATTAGTGCAATAAATAAGTAAGTAATATTTTAAATTATTTTTAACCAATATTTTACTGATTTATTTCATTTAAATATGGCAACAGCTAGTATTAATTTAGCAAATATCAATGATATGCTTAATGGTGACATGGAAATTTATGAACAAAAATTAATTTCGTCTTTAGAGATAAACAAACCTTTTGTTATTAAAAAATTGCATGTGGTCAATACTCGCTTTGGGAAAACAATTCTAGCCATTTTATTCGACAATACTATAAATTTGACTTTTAAATCATTTTTACCACAGAGATTGTATGAATTATTGACTAAAGATACAATTTGTGTAATTAATTCATCTCATGGAAGATATACATTAACTCATTTGGGTAAGGGTAATCCAACCGTGCCTGGTTTAAAACCTAAGACTTTATTAAAATTTGATATTAGTAAGTAGTAAGTAACAAAACTGCAAATCCATAATAGTATCGATATAGATAACCTAACAAAAATTATTAGTTAGTAACTAAAGCAAAACTTCAAAACAGTAATAGTATTGATGAATATAATCTAGCAAATATCTTAATGCGATATGAATATTCATAAACAAAAATTAATTTTCATCTTTGGAGATAAACAAGTCTTTTGTTATTAAAAATAAATAATTATGTGCGGTCAGTACATGTTCTGGGAAAGCAATTCTAGCAATTTTGTTCGAGAATATTATAAATCTGACTTTTAAAATTATTTTTGCCACAAAGAGCGTATGAAATATTGACTGAAGAGACAAGTAGTGTAATCAATTTATCTCGTGGAATATGTGCATTAACTCGTTTGGGTAAAAGTAATCCAACCATTTCTAGTTCAGAAACCCCAGACTTAAAATTCGGTAATATAGTTAAACAAAACTTCAAATCAGTAAATAATATTGGGGGGAATAATTTAAATATTATGTTCTAAGATGGGATTTTATTATCACTAATTACCACATCATTTGTTTTTATAATTAATAAGGTAAATTATTGAAATTTTCTATATTCTATGTATATATGTTAATTTGTTATATTTTTTAGGTGACCTCTTACATAAAAAAATGTGGATGCATTATTGTGAAGCAAGCTGGCCCATATCTGAAGATTTGGAGACCGGTATTGATAAACTATCATGTGAATTGAACGCCCTACGTTTTGATACGGAACATGACATGATCTACAGTAACAGCTATGACGAGGACACTATTCTAAGGCGCCATGGTTGGGTTAAAAAATACCGTTTAGGTGTGAAGTTATGCCAAAAATATATTTTTAATACAATAGATTTGGATGAATTTTGCACTTTAATGATACTAGCCGATTTAAAAAGTTTTCTATATAAGATAGTAGAACATTTACCCGAGGATATTGTATCAAAATTCCAATTAAATGACTCAGGTCTTGACGATGATAATCGAGAAGTATTAACATAGTTGATCCTTGGTGAACAAATATCGCATGTGTACTTGTTAGATATATAAAAAAAATGTAAAGTCAAATTATATATGAAAATATTTTTTCCTAGTTATATAGTTATCGATAAAATGTAATACTAGTCAAATATGTTTATAGTATAATCAACTTGATTTACCAGATTGTATTCATACTGTACTTATCAAGCAAAAAAATAAATATATAAAACGTATAATATGTTACTCGCATCCTTATACCACCTTTGATAAACACATAGTTAATATAATTTTAATAACGGAATGTCTAGCTAGTTATCAACGTGTCTATTCGAAAATGTTTAGGTTAATGAAGCGTACCATAGCCAAAGTTATACTTTATTAATGTTTTTCTTCATTTCCGTATAGATATCATGTATATCGTTTCTAAACGTATTCATTTTTCTGAATATTAAACCGCTTTATCAACAATTTTCCTATAATCTTCTATAGATATTTTTTTCTTTACACCATGATAATATCAGGGTCATTCCGGTAATATTGATAATAACTAAAAATTGAATCGAAATTTTACAGCAATTATATGCGTAATTAGCAGATTATGCATTAGCAAGTGCCATCAAAGCTCTATTTTTTTAAATAAATAGATTTTAGTATATATTGCCTGTATTGTGCAATAATTAATGCAACCAAAGCTCTAAATAACTAGATTTGGGTATATAATCTTAATTGTTTACCAAACGACCCATCTCAGCTATTTATTCTAGTAAAGAAAATGACAAATTTACATACTGAAGGAGAAATTTAAAACCAATGTCCAATGATATTTAGATTTCCGCCCTTACCTCCAGATACCTCAGTTAATGTTTTAAGTGGCACCCTTTCATCTTGTAATACCACTCATATTTGCCAATTAAATAATTAATTTGTTAATCGACAAACTTTTTTCGTAGGAAGAAATGTACTTTTATGTTGATAAATTAATTTTGGAATGACACTTTCTTTTAAGCAACTTTTTCCTTACAAACAACAACTACCAAAATATACTGAAAATACCATGTATGTTATTATTAAATAGAAATTCCACCGATGCTATGTATCTTTTACTCGCCCCCCCCCCCCCCCCCCCAAATAAAAGGATATATTTGCCCAGAATAATGTGACGTAGATATTTGGCCACCCCTTACCCATTAAAAATTAATATTCTTAATGAAGATTTGAAAAATATTAACGGAGTAGGAAATCTAAATTCAGCTAATTATACCATTATTAGAGTCATTTAATTGCAGAAGAAATTACCAACAAAAGATTTCTTCGATGTAGTGTGTGATATATAAATACGGGTTATATCCATCGCTATACCTTTCCACTTAAACTAATAAAAAGTTAGTTCGATTTATTTATTTACGTTAACTTACAATAAAGTTCGACATCTACAGTGTTTTCTATCATATATTTAAAGTTTACAGTTAAAGAAATATATATTGAAAACACTTAAACATCTACTTGTAAATTCGATTCAGGTCATCAAACTGTTACTTTATTAGACAGGTGAACGATCGTTCCAAACAATAGAAAACAGGCTTTTATTTTTTCTTGTTATTGTCGTATTATTTCAGGTTGTAAAATATTGAATGGGGCTGGTGCGTATACCTGGGCGAGTCTCTTAAGATGAGCATAGCCGGGTAGTTTTTTTTATACACATTTGGCGCCTTCATTTGTTACAATGGAAAACCGACATAAATGACTTTTGTACCTTTTCACCCAAAAAAAGATATGCAAGTCGGCGCCGACGGGACGTTGTGAATTTACTTAGAACTCGAGGGTATATTTTTTTGTGCACACTAAGATATCAAGCGGTGCAGATGTACACTAATTTTAAATGAAACTAATGAATCAAAAGGACAATGTCGTTTTGTCGGCCTAGTAATAAATTTGTCTAAATCGCCATAACAGACAGAAGTTTGACACGCATGTGTCAGATTAAATACTAAGATATATATTAGGTACGTAGTATCATTTTTTGCCTGAAAGTTCGACTGGGCACAGTCTTGGGGTCGTTATTATATTCTGGGGTCTGAGTTCCACATGAAAATTATTGATATAATCCTTTTAAATGTAACCGTCTATTTTTTTCTTGAGTAGTACGCCAGCATAAAGTAAAAATAAGATGGATTTATACTTCTATTACGTATATGGGCGTTTGTCCGTTTAAAATGAATATAACTAAGTATTTTGATAAAAAAGCATGAAGATTTCTTTTCATTTGCCCATCCATTTACAAGAGCTCTATTTCTTCGATCATCTTCGCATTGTACTTATAGTAACTAATATCTTAATTACATATTGTGTTATATCAGAAATTAGGACGTAAATAAAGTTTGCCTATAATATCCACGTCAATATTCATTTAAAATAATTAGTATTAATAATAATACGGTTAACTAATTCTTGAATTAGTCTCTTCTTATGGAATTAAACTCTTCTTATGGAAGCACTTCTATCTAGTGGAGTGTACGATTATTATCCATTCTCGAGATGACCATTCGAGATTGCAAGAGAAAATATATATTTGCTTTATGCACTTTTCGGCTGAGAATATCTATGATTGCATACGTTTAGGATTTTTTCTAAATATATTTCCGTTTAGTATTAGGTGAATTATTCTGACATATTAGCCACCTAAATTATGTACTATATAATACCAACCTGTCAAATTTGAGATAAATATTACCAGTAAATCAGTTCTTAGCATTCTCTAGAGCAATGTTTTACAGGTACATAATTTAAAAAATAATCCTTATAATGTCTACATTTCCGCCGTATATAATAGGTAATACCCTCAACAATGTTGGTTTAATCAGTAAACCAGATACGATTTATTCGCCTAAGATCTTAATTATCCTGATACATGCGTATTCTTATTATGCGTATCCAGCTACGTTAAAAATATTCGTATGAAATCCTGACGGAAAAGAATAACAGTTAAACAGTCGCATAATTAATTAAGAGTATAGACATACAACTCAATTTTATCTTATTATTATCGGCAAATTATATCTACATATATCGCTCACAAAACGTACCTGAAAGAAATACAATTGAATAAGCTCTGGACAAATTATATTGCTTTCTAGTAAAATCATCGTTCCACGGATATATTCATATTATTATACAAAATCTCTCTATAACAATCATGATTCACTTAAATTTAACTTTCGATATCGAAATATAATGTAAATGTTACAAATTCGCATAATTAATTAATAGTATAGACATACAACTAAATTTTATCTTATTATTATAGGCATATCATATCTACATATATCGCTCACAAAACGTGCCTGAAAGAAATACAGTTGAATAAGCCCTGAACAAATTATATTGTTTCTTAGTAAAATCATAGTTCCACTGATATATTCATATTATTATACAAAATCTCTCTATAACAATCATGATTCACTTAAATTTAACTTTCGATCTCGAAATATAATGTAAATGTTACAAATTCGCATAATTAATTAATGGTATAGACATACAACTCAATTTTATCTTATTATTATAGGCAAATTATATCTACATATATGGCTCACAAAACGTGCCTGAAAGAAATACAGTTGAATAAGCCCGGGGCGTAAACATATGTTTGTCATCTAATCGACGCGACATTATTGTTCAATGAGGGAATCTTGACAACATAAGGATCCATTATATGACCACCCACGACGACTATTACAGATTTTAAAGGAAAATGTACCCTATAATAAACCCGTTATAAAAAAATTGCCATTTAATCATTTGCATAAATTGGATTAAATTAATTAAATCTGAATATAATTAAAAATTAAATTTAAAAGACCACATTGTAAACACCACCAAGTACTGTGTATGTTTAAAAAATCACCTCGTATATTAACCGAATTGTATTTGAGAAATTTTAAAGTAATTATGTGAGTTACGTCATAGGTTTTTTCTTTAGTGCTGCCACAGTTATTTTTTCTTTAGTGCAGCCATATTCCCGACCCTCGTATTCTAATAGCGTAAGACCTCGATAGCTCACAGCTAAAAGCGTTAGGCTGGAAACCCAAAGACGGCGAGTTCGAATCCTAACATAACCTGACTTTTTTTTAAATAATGAAATAAAATTGAATCGTCTAATTGATAATTAATCATGTGAATAAATTAGATTAAATTAATTAAATTTGAATATAATTAAAACTTAAATTTAAAAGACCACCCTGAACAAGAGTGAACCTTACAATGCGCTGTTTGTATGACGCTAACCGAAACATGTCCACACTTTTAAACAAAATATCTCATCTGTGATTGGTCCCGATGAAATCGACTTTGAAATAACCCCCACCAAGTGACTTTCACAGATGACATTACTCAAGGTCAAGGTAACCTCGCTCAAGATCACGATGACCTTGATCAAGGTGACCTCTATCAAGGTCACGATAACCTCGACCAAGGTGACATCTATCAAGGTCAATGTCGTCCCGTTCAAGGTCAATGGCGTCACAGAAAGTGGTGGGGGGGGAGCTCTAGCACCGGCTGTCGCCCTCTACTGACTCAATTTGCTTTTGGACATCAAAAAGTTACCTAGCCACCGTGATAATTGGTCTACAAATAAAGACTTGCAAGATTCTTACCTTTCTCAATTCATGGCTGTCAATAGTTGGATACATACGTAAAGATTTATCGACTGATTTGAACAATTTATCGTTTGATTTGCAGAATTGTACAGATAAAACTGCCCAGTTAGGGGGAAATAACAGTTTCAAGAAATTTGGACGATAAATCGACGAAAATAATTTGGATCGATAGTTTGTAATCACAACATACACGGAAAGATTTATAGATTCAATAAATTTTGTCAAATAATCGTTAGATAAATCGCTCAGAGAAATGGAACATAACAATTTAATTGGGCAGACAAATCTGGCCAGTGTTAGTTGCCGACTCGTGTATGTTACATGTTAGTTTGCGTTGGATATGTAAACAGTCAATAATATGGACCCTCGCGCTATAGTCGGGAGGATGGCCGAATGGAGGCGTAACGGACCGAGCAGCGGGACGATTGGGGAGTGAGGCGGCAGTCTAACCCAGACAATTAGCGAGTACTGTTGTAGATGTTGAATACAGTCCAAAAATAAAGTCTGAGGTGGTAAAAACCCCTGATTATTATTTAATCTTCCCTAAACGTTTACATCAGAAGTGGGATTGATCCGTGCGTAGTGCCCTTATTAGCAAAAAACTAGAAAATTGACTTAAAAACGTAGATAACATGGCGGATGGTGTTGAACGTGAAAGTGATGGCGAGATAAGTGCTGTGAGCGTAGAGGACTTCGGTGGCCCTTCAAACCCGAAACGTGCCAAAGTGCAGTGGCAGGAGACGCTCGTCAACTTAGTTGCAATGCAACAACAACAACTTGCAGAGTTAACTCGGCATGTAAAGATGGCGACAACACCAAGGGCAACGCCCAATGTATCAGAAGCAGGGAGTTCAAGTGCGCTTGCGTCAACGACTACGCAGGTCCAGTTCAGGCTCGCAAGTTACGATCCGGAGACGAGTGCTTACTCAATCGAGGAATGGTTGGAGGACGCTACAAAGTTAAAACATGACCTAAATGTAAGTGATATTCTCATGATCGCAAAAGCAGGAGATGCTCTGCGAGGTCGAGGATACCGTCACTATCGCGACTGCAGACCAATTTGCCGTACTTGGGACAATTTTTGCGCTGATCTCACTGTGGCTTTTCCTGATCGGGAGACACCAGGAGCACGTGCATATTTGGCTACTACACTCCGAAGCCACGACTGTGATGGGTTATGTGATTACGGCAATAAAAAGCTTAGAATGATTACACGGTTCTACAATAAGCTGCCGTGGAATATTATGCTTAGCATGGTAGAATACGGTCTGGACCACACTGAAACACGTTCAATGATTCACGTACAAAAACCAGAATCAGAACGTGAATTATTAGAGTTATTAAGCGAAGCTGATGCACGCCGCAAAAGAACATCCGGAGCATCAATGCGCGCGCATGAAGGATCTGGAGTGGGGAGACGGAAACACGAGCACAGACTAAGAGAACCACAGTCCTCGAGCCATGGTAGGAACGGAGCATGTTATAAGTGTGGGCGTAAAGGTCATCGACAAAACATATGTACAGCCTTACAAGATGGAAACAAGGCTAAGGAATATACTGCCAGTAATAAACCAAAACCTAGCATCCATACGTGCGAACATTGCAAAAAACCGGGCCACACTGAACCCAATTGTTGGGCCAAGCATGGAAGTCCGAAAAAGGCATTTGTACTAAAGAAATGACGCCATCTGAGCGAGACACCGATAGCAACGTTATTGTGCAATGAACAAGCGAAGACCGCAGTGTACGTGCTTTTTCGGGATTTGGAGGCCAAGTTGTTTATACTATCGGTAAATGTGAACTAGTAATAACTTTGCCGAATTTGACTTTAGAAATAAACTTCATAATAGTGCCTGATGGAGTGATACCGAGTAGCATTGACCTTATTATTGGATGGGACGTTATCGGTCAACCTTGTGTGCGTGTTAAGAAAAACGATGACGGACTCGAATTGTACTATGACCCTCGCAACATTCCTGTAGTGTTTACGTTGCAGTGTTACAGCTGGACGTGAATCCGAGATTACCTGCAACTCGGCACTTTTTAAAAGATGCAATGCCGATTGATGACTTCATCGACCCAGACAAGGCCGTCTCAGAAGCTCGAATAAAGATTATAAATAAAGCGATTAAACATGGTCAGAAATTTAATACCGTTCGCTGCGACGTCAAACCTTTCCAGCCAGGCGATGTTGTGGCGATTGAGGATTCGCAACTAGCAGGTGGTAGCAAATTAAGACCGAAGTATAAAGGACCGTATACTGTTCGGACAGTTCTCCCAAATGAGCGATACGAGCTGCATAAGAAGGGACATCGGACTACGGTAGCAGCTCACGAACAACTACGAGCTTGGCCCTCGGGTTAATAGCGCAAAGTAAGTCCGAATAGTAATTACTAATTATATTTCATTAAGTTATCAGGTCAGTAAATCAGTTTTTGTGTGAGATTGTTTATAGTTAGGTCACACACTCGTTTTCTGAACACAACATCATCAGTTTTACGACCTAGTAACTGACCTATGATTTGGATTTGATTTATTTTAATGTGATTTGCTAACCTTTAACAACGAGATGAAGGGACGGATAGTGGCAGTACCACTATGCCTTGACAAGGTGGCAGTACCACCTACCATTCGATGAAGTAGCGGCTAGTGGCAGTACCACTATGCCTTGAGAAGGTGGCAGTACCACCTACTATTCAAAGAAGCAGCGGATAGTGGCAGTACCACTATGCCTTGAAAAGGTGGCAGTACCACTTGATGTGCGATAAAAACTAGGAGAGTGGCAGTAACACTATGTCTAGTAATTGACTGTATTACCTAAAACTCTGCACAGTACTAACAATAACATTATACCATTGTTTGGGCAGTCTCTGTTTCGGTATTCTGTTTTCAGATCAGCATCACCTCGGTCGGTGCGAGGACGCCCCGCAAACAGGATGGCCGTGTAAACAGTCAATAATATCGACCCACGCGCTATAGTCGGGAGGATGGCCGAACGGAGGCGTAACGGACCGAGCAGCGGGACGATTGGGGAGTGAGGCGGCAGTCTAACCCAGACAATTAGCGAGTACTGTTGTAGATGTTGAATACAGTCCAAAAATAAAGTATGAGGTGGTAAAAACCCCTGATTATTATTTAATCTTCCCTAAACGTTTACATATATACATAAGTTCATAAAGAGGAAGTGAAAAGACAGGTATCGAAAATGATAGAACAAGGTATTATCAAACATTCAAATTCCCCTTGGTCTTCACCGATTTGGGTTGTCCCCAAAAAGCTTGATGCGTCAGGTAAATAAGAATGGCGTGTCGTAGTTGACTACAGGAAACTCAATGAGTTAACTGTAGGAGATAAATACCCTTTACCAAACATTTCTGATCTTCTAGACCAACTTGGCAAATGCCAATATTTCACCACCCTCGATTTGGGCTCCGGTTTCCACCAGATTGAGATCGAACCCAGTGACATTCCAAAAACTGCTTTCACAGTCGAAAATGGTCATTTTGAGTTTAATAGGCTTCCATTCGGTTTGAAAAATGCCCCATCAACCTT
The DNA here is from genome assembly GCA_037954035.1 of Rosalia funebris. Lineage (NCBI taxonomy): Eukaryota > Metazoa > Arthropoda > Insecta > Coleoptera > Cerambycidae > Rosalia > Rosalia funebris. Next base: position 19,409,659 of record JAZFAV010000036.1, on the reverse strand, counting down.
CCAAAGGGTAATGGATAACATCTTAATAGGAATCCAAAACGAGAGATGCCTCATATACATGGACGACATAATCGTCTATTCCCCAACAATCCAGGATCATGTTTCACGGCTTACCGAAGTCTTCAAAAATCTAATTTGAAAATTCAACCAGATAAGTGCGAATTCCTTCGTAAGGAAGTTGCATATTTAGGTCACCTCGTCACCAAAGAAGGTGTAAAACCAAATCCAATTAAGATCGAATGCATAAAAAATTTTCCCCAACCAACTAACCAGAGAGAAATTAAATCATTTCTTGGTCTCGCCGGATATTACCGACGATTCATTGATAATTTCGCCAAAATTTCCAAACCTCTCACTAAATTACTGCAAAAAGATACCCCTTTCAATTTTGATTCAGAATGTTTAAAATCTGTCGAAGATTTAAAACAAACCCTTATCTCAAGCCCCATACTATCGTTTCCAAATTTTGACGAGCCATTCCTACTCACAACAGATGCGAGCGCTTTTGCGATCGGCGCTGTACTCTCGCAAGGTCCAATAGGTAAAGATCTACCCATAGCTTTCGCCTCCAGAACTCTCTGTAGCGCGAAAACGAAATACTCAACAATAGAACGAGAACTCCTCGTTATTGTTTGGGCTGTAAAACATTTTCGCCCTTATATTTTTGGAAGAATGTTCAAATTGATAACAGATCACAGACCTCTTACCTGGCTTTTCTCTATCAAAGACCCCGGTAGTCGCCTAGCACGCTGGCGTTTAAAACTTGAAGAGTATGACCACCAGATTGAATATAAACCTGGCAAAATAAATAAAAATTATATACAATTATATAATTATATAAAATGCGGACGCTTTGTCCCGTATCAAAATTAACCATTTCCAAAAATGCGTGGATTTCAAAAACAAAATTTTAACATCAAATACAGACGACGAATCAATTAGTTCAGAAGATACCGAAATTTCACCATAATCAATTTTACAAGAATTAAATAAATACATTTGTTCACTTATAATATAAAACCCAGTCATTAATAGACTATTCTAAAATTAAAATTACAAACAATCAATTATTAGATAAAGGACATAAAGACATAATAACGTTTTTCCAAAAGGACAAACTCGAAGACTTACATTATAAAATAATTGAAGATATTTTCGAGGAAAAACCAAATTTTATCCACAATAAAATTAATATAGTCACGAGTAAAACGGTGAAAAACCGAAAATATTATATTGTTTTGTTACCCTTCGACGCCGAAGAGATAATTGAAACAATGTTTGTTACTCTTTACAAAGACAAAGAGATTTTCGAATCTTCAAAAACATATTTCATTGAAAACAATTTAGAATTGCCAATACTCGAAATGTTGTCATTTATTTTCACTGAAAAAGACTTAAACCTAGTTAGTTGCCAAAACATAACTAAGACGCCTGACGAAGATCAAATTCCGATAATATTAGACCAAAACCATACCGGAAAAGCAGATTTGCACCGCGGAATAAACGAAACCATTCGGAGAATAAGGAATAAATATAACTGGTCCGGTTTAACTAAAGACGTAACTAAATTCATTCAAAATTGCGAAATATTCCAGAACATAAAGACTTTACGGGAAAACTTAAACAATCCCTTGGTGATAACAGAAACACCAAGAACACCATTTGAAAGAATAAATATCGATATACTAGAAATTCCAAAAAGAAATTATGTCTTAACTATTAGAGATGAACTAACCAAATTTACTCAAGCGTACCCATTAGAGGATAAATCCGCTAAATCAATAGTAAATACATTACTTCTTTATTTTCAGCATTTTGGTACTCCGCTTCGTATCCATTCGGATTACGGTAAAGAATTCGACAATGTATTAATTAAAGACCTATGTACCTTATATGACACAAAATTAACATTTTCTAGCGTTAGCCACCCTCAATCAAACGGATCTGTGGAAATAGTTCACTCCACACTTTTAGAGATGATTCGTACTAATCAGGCTGAAAACCCTAATGAACATCCACTAAACGTAATTCCTTACGCTGTTATTTATTATAATAACTCGACAAATAAAACATACGGTTTCTCTCCATACGAGCTAGTATATCGCCCACCTGAAACTTTGTATAACCAAAAAGAGTTGATTTCAAAATATATACGAGACTTAAATAACAGAATCTCGTACTATTATAAAATTGCACGTACAAAAACCGAGCTTCAAAAAGAAGAGGCTAAAATAAGATTCGATAGAAACGTTCCAGAACATCCTACACAATATAAAATAGGCGATAAAGTCTATGTAAAGGAATCTCAAATTAAGGATAAATTACATAATAAATTTAACGGTCCTTTCGAAATAATAAAAATCTTTCAAAATTCTGCAATTTTATTAAATCTCGAAACGTCATAAACGACAAAAGTCAATTTCGACAAGATGAAACCATATTTTGAGAATTAAATTATTTTCAGGTTTCTTCTGCTGATTGGAGCAGCAGTATCCCAATACACCATTACTCCAATAAACAACACCATTGGAATATATTATCATCGAGACAGCGAAATCGTTGTAACAAATAAATAATGGACAAAACTTTTTCCTTCTGGTTCACAAAAATATTTCATCAATAAAGAACACCTTTGAACATAACGAAAAAATGCTTGAAATTCTCTTACACGCTATTAATCCCATATTTGAAAATATGAACCATTTTCGAGGTGAAGTAAAAACACACATCAGCTTATTAACCCAAATTTCAAATTCAATTCAAGAAAAATTAAGTAAAATTTATTTTGATACTAAACGTTACAAACGTGGAATTATCAATAGCATTGGTACAATATTTAAGTCAATTACAGGAAATTTTGATTCCGAAGATGGCGAATACTACATGAATTGCATCAATAAATTAACTAATGACGAGCATCAATTAGATGCTCGTATATATATATCGTAGATATATATATATATATATATATATATATATATATATATATATATATATATATATATATATATATATATATATATATATATATATATATATATATATCATTAGTTAATTTATTGATGCAATTCATGTAGTATTCGCCATCTTCGGAATCAAAATTTCCTGTAATTGACTTAAATATTGTACCAATGCTATTGATAATTCCACGTTTGTAACGTTTAGTATCAAAATAAATTTTACTTAATTTTTCTTGAATTGAATTTGAAATTTGGGTTAATAAGCTGATGTGTGTTTTTACTTCACCTCGAAAATGGTTCATATTTTCAAATATGGGATTAATAGCGTGTAAGAGAATTTCAAGCATTTTTTCGTTATGTTCAAAGGTGTTCTTTATTGATGAAATATTTTTGTGAATCAGAAGGAAAAAGTTTTGTCCATTGTTTATTTGTTACAACGATTTCGCTGTCTCGATGATAATATATTCCAATGGTGTTGTTTATTGGAGTAATGGTGTATTGGGATACTGCTGCTCCAATCAGCAGAAGAAACCTGAAAATAATTTAATTCTCAAAATATGGTTTCATCTTGTCGAAATTGACTTTTGTCGTTTATGACGTTTCGAGATTTAATAAAATTGCAGAATTTTGAAAGATTTTTATTATTTCGAAAGGACCGTTAAATTTATTATGTAATTTATCCTTAATTTGAGATTCCTTTACATAGACTTTATCGCCTATTTTATATTGTGTAGGATGTTCTGGAACGTTTCTATCGAATCTTATTTTAGCCTCTTCTTTTTGAAGCTCGGTTTTTGTACGTGCAATTTTATAATAGTACGAGATTCTGTTATTTAAGTCTCGTATATATTTTGAAATCAACTCTTTTTGGTTATACAAAGTTTCAGGTGGGCGATATACTAGCTCGTATGGAGAGAAACCGTATGTTTTATTTGTCGAGTTATTATAATAAATAACAGCGTAAGGAATTACGTTTAGTGGATGTTCATTAGGGTTTTCAGCCTGATTAGTACGAATCATCTCTAAAAGTGTGGAGTGAACTATTTCCACAGATCCGTTTGATTGAGGGTGGCTAACGCTAGAAAATGTTAATTTTATGTCATATAAGGTACATAGGTCTTTAATTAATACATTGTCGAATTCTTTACCGTAATCCGAATGGATACGAAGCGGAGTACCAAAATGCTGAAAATAAAGAAGTAATGTATTTACTATTGATTTAGCGGATTTATCCTCTAATGGGTACGCTTGAGTAAATTTGGTTAGTTCATCTCTAATAGTTAAGACATAATTTCTTTTTGGAATTTCTAGTATATCGATATTTATTCTTTCAAATGGTGTTCTTGGTGTTTCTGTTATCACCAAGGGATTGTTTAAGTTTTCCCGTAAAGTCTTTATGTTCTGGAATATTTCGCAATTTTGAATGAATTTAGTTACGTCTTTAGTTAAACCGGACCAGTTATATTTATTCCTTATTCTCCGAATGGTTTCGTTTATTCCGCGGTGCAAATCTGCTTTTCCGGTATGGTTTTGGTCTAATATTATCGGAATTTGATCTTCGTCAGGCGTCTTAGTTATGTTTTGGCAACTAACTAGGTTTAAGTCTTTTTCAGTGAAAATAAATGACAACATTTCGAGTATTGGCAATTCTAAATTGTTTTCAATGAAATATGTTTTTGAAGATTCGAAAATCTCTTTGTCTTTGTAAAGAGTAACAAACATTGTTTCAATTATCTCTTCGGCGTCGAAGGGTAACAAAACAATATAATATTTTCGGTTTTTCACCGTTTTACTCGTGACTATATTAATTTTATTGTGGATAAAATTTGTTTTTTCCTCGAAAATATCTTCAATTATTTTATAATGTAAGTCTTCGAGTTTGTCCTTTTGGAAAAACGTTATTATGTCTTTATGTCCTTTATCTAATAATTGATTGTTTGTAATTTTAATTTTAGAATAGTCTATTAATGACTGGGTTTTATATTATAAGTGAACAAATGTATTTATTTAATTCTTGTAAAATTGATTCTGGTGAAATTTCGGTATCTTCTGAACTAATTGATTCGTCGTCTGTATTTGATGTTAAAATTTTGTTTTTGAAATCCACGCATTTTTGGAAATGGTTAATTTTGATACGGGACAAAGCGTCCGCATTTTATATAATTATATAATTGTATATAATTTTTATTTATTTTGCCAGGTTTATATTCAATCTGGTGGTCATACTCTTCAAGTTTTAAACGCCAGCGTGCTAGGCGACTACCGGGGTCTTTGATAGAGAAAAGCCAGGTAAGAGGTCTGTGATCTGTTATCAATTTGAACATTCTTCCAAAAATATAAGGGCGAAAATGTTTTACAGCCCAAACAATAACGAGGAGTTCTCGTTCTATTGTTGAGTATTTCGTTTCCGCGCTACAGAGAGTTCTGGAGGCGAAAGCTATGGGTAGATCTTTACCTATTGGACCTTGCGAGAGTACAGCGCCGATCGCAAAAGCGCTCGCATCTGTTGTGAGTAGGAATGGCTCGTCAAAATTTGGAAACGATAGTATGGGGCTTGAGATAAGGGTTTGTTTTAAATCTTCGACAGATTTTAAACATTCTGAATCAAAATTGAAAGGGGTATCTTTTTGCAGTAATTTAGTGAGAGGTTTGGAAATTTTGGCGAAATTATCAATGAATCGTCGGTAATATCCGGCGAGACCAAGAAATGATTTAATTTCTCTCTGGTTAGTTGGTTGGGGAAAATTTTTTATGCATTCGATCTTAATTGGATTTGGTTTTACACCTTCTTTGGTGACGAGGTGACCTAAATATGCAACTTCCTTACGAAGGAATTCGCACTTATCTGGTTGAATTTTCAAATTAGATTTTTGAAGACTTCGGTAAGCCGTGAAACATGATCCTGGATTGTTGGGGAATAGACGATTATGTCGTCCATGTATATGAGGCATCTCTCGTTTTGGATTCCTATTAAGATGTTATCCATTACCCTTTGGAAGGTTGATGGGGCATTTTTCAAACCGAATGGAAGCCTATTAAACTCAAAATGACCATTTTCGACTGTGAAAGCAGTTTTTGGAATGTCACTGGGTTCGATCTCAATCTGGTGGAAACCGGAGCCCAAATCGAGGGTGGTGAAATATTGGCATTTGCCAAGTTGGTCTAGAAGATCAGAAATGTTTGGTAAAGGGTATTTATCTCCTACAGTTAACTCATTGAGTTTCCTGTAGTCAACTACGACACGCCATTCTTATTTACCTGACGCATCAAGCTTTTTGGGGACAATCCAAATCGGTGAAGACCAAGGGGAATTTGAATGTTTGATAATACCTTGTTCTATCATTTTCGATACCTGTCTTTTCACTTCCTCTTTATGAACTTGAGGGTAGCGATACGACTTTGTAAAAGTAGGTTTAGCATTGTTGGTGTCTATTGTGTGTTTGTTTTCGTTAGTGAATGTCAGAATATCTCCTTCGAGATAGAAAATATCTGAATAGTCTAGGCAAAGTTGAGTAATTATTTCTTTCTCTTCTTTATTTAAGTGATCAAGACGAAGTTGCTGTTGTATTTCTTCGCGTCTATCTGTATGAATTTGAGAATTATATTCATTTAAATTATTTAACGAAAAATTTTGAATTGGTTCTAGTTTAATTTCGGAAAAGTCTATTATATTTGGGACTGCGTTTACGTTTAATACGGAGGCAAGAAATTCTCCTTTATTGTTAATTTTGACTAGTGCATTAGGAAATCGTACTTTATCTATTTCCATAGCTATTAGTATGGCTTCTGTATTTACAAGATTACATCGAAATTTTGAAATTTGTTCTGTACGAGGGTTGATAGAAATTTTGTTGAACAATTGATTAGATTGAACATTTTGTTTTTTATTATTTTGTACATTAGTGGAATTTTCTGTGGCTTTGAATAAAGGTACAGTTTTGAAATCAGTGATTAATTGTCTATTTTTTATGTCAATAATGCAGTTGTAATGTTCTAGAAAATCGGATCCTAATAATCCGTCGAATTCAATATCAATATTGTGAATGTAAACTTTGTGAGGATCATTGAGAGTGAACGGAACGAGTGTAGATTCATTAATTAAAATTTTTTGGTCGGTAATTCCCTGTATTATAACGTTTTCGGGAAAACGTTTAGAAAATTTTTCACAAGTTTTTGGCTTAAATATGGATAGTCCGGCACCTGTATCTATTAATATTTTAAATTTTTTTGTAGCATCTTCAATGTAATATAAGTTTTTGGGATTTACTGTTAAAAGAGCACTTGATATTCCTCTATTTATAGGAATTTGTTCGTCTTGCTGTTGGTTGGTGTTCAAATTCATTACTTGAATTTGGTTTTCTAATTCCATTATTTCGCATGGTTATTGATCCGGTGGATGATCTTGAACTTGAATAGTTTGCCGAAAATCCTGATCAGTATCAGAATAATTAAATTGGTCTGTTGAAAAATTATAATTTTGTTGATATGTTGGTTCGTCCGAATATGAATCTTGATATTGTTCATAATTTTGATCACAATTGTAATTATATTGATGAGCGGTATCATCAGTATATTGTGCATGTGAGCTGTACTGATGAGCAGTATCATCAATGTATTGTGAATCGTATTGATGAGCCGTATCATCAAAATTCTGGTTCATTTGAGCGTTTATATGATGAGCTCTTTGTTGATTATAATTCGGATTTGGCCGAATTATTGGTGGTCTTGATTGGTTTGTATAGTTGGGGTTCGGTTTAATAGCTGAAGGCCTGTTTTGTTGGTAATTTGAATTCATCGGTCTATTATTTCCATTTGGATTAAATTGACGTCGCTGAAAATTCTGATTTGAGTTGGAAGATTGAGCCCGATTGAAATTTTGCTGAAAATTGGGCCTAGAAAAATTTTAAAAAGGTGCTGAAGAATTTTGTTGCTTTGTTCGGCACTCATTTATTGTGTGGTTAAGCAGTAAGGTTATACTGCTCATGCAACGGGTTTGCTGCGACTTTATAAGTTTCGTTATGCTGACATCGTTGAAAGTAATATTGAAATATAATTGGCAAAAGATTAATTTAAAGAAAGAACATTATAAGGTTTCAGCAAATCATCATAAACGTTGGTTACAATGTATATAGTTATATGATAAGACACGTAGCAGTATTGAGTTGCGTCTGGCTTTCAGATAACATACTGAAGGTTTTATGTTACCTGATAATAAAGTTATAGAAGTGTGGGAGCTACTTTGAATAATGAATTGAATACAATATATTTTATATAACATATATATATATATATATATATATATATATATATATATATATATATATATATATATATATATATATATATATATATATATATATATATTTTTTTTTTTTTTTTTTCCTGTTTTTTTATTTCATTTTCAGAACCAACTGTTATTGGAACCTATATTATGTGAATAGCATACAATATATTATGTATATAATTTTGTAATCCATATAAGTTTATTTTCTGAGTAAAACTTTTTATTTGTAGTGCAGGTTATCACGGCCGTTGATTGATACGGGTTCTGATGTTGCCTAATTTCTCATTAGGAAACGTCAAGAAAAATTGGACCACTTTGGCAGACTCACAAAATAACCATCCACTTAATTTCTTATCTTCCACTAGATACAGGTTGATTAAAACAATAATGAGTTAACAATATTAAAAATGCCTCCAGTTTGCTCAATTGTTAAAAAAATATGAATAAAAAAAAACTACAAGATTGTACAAAAATGGTTTTAAATTTGTTAGATATTGGAATAGTCTAAAAAAAAATTACAACCGTTTGTTAGTTTCTCATTCGACCAACCAAAGGTGTAAAACAAAATGAATGAGGAACTCTAGTTTTCATTTTAACTAGACTGCAATATCTAATAAATATTGAAGGCGGTCTCTTTAAATTTTGCGGTCTTTTTAAACGGTTGCTGCTCGGCGCCATCTGCCTCTGTTTTACATTATAACAAGAGAGAAAGTTGTAGTCTGTCTCTTTTCAGGGGATTAAAATTTTTTATTGAGTTTCTTATCTGTTGGTAATCTGTGGATGCTATCGAATAGAACGTACACGACGCGGAGTTCGTTGATATTCGGATTTTACTAGAGGTGCGCCACGTTTGACAAAACAGAATTGTTATTTAAACTTGCATTTCTACATATACGGGTCGTATGTGTGCATATGAATTGTATTTTACTGCGATGGAGTACATACATGATATGCCACCATCTATTGTTTAGTTACGGAAAAAAATTGATCTGTATTGTATTACACCTAGTGCATTAGGGGGTTCTGAACTTATAAAATACCTATATATTTCTATTCAAATTCTACTACAGCAGCGCCAATTTATAGCGATGGCAGATTTCTCCCTCTTAAGTTACCATACCACTAGAATCGTGTGTAGTTGAAATAACATGTCTTGCTCAAGAATTTATAATTCTATTTTATAAAAATTACTTATTTTCTCTCGAAACATTCGAATAAATATGATAGAACTCTGATGGTGTGGGGTTATTTAATTGTCCTCGATACATTATTACTACATTATTTAGGATATTAAAAAAAGGAGCGATAACAACATTAAATATGACACAACTTGGCATTGTTATTAAAGCATTAGATTTAAGTATCTGAATTCCTGCATCTCTGAATTTAAAAAAAAAAATGAAAAATCTATGTTATAACACTGAACATTGTTAATAATAAAACAAACTGTAGTATTAAGTAATGACTATTTCTTGTTAACTAATTAAGCACTACTTTTTTCTTTTGAAAATCAACCAGTAATCATGAATTTTATTCTTAATTTCAGAGACATTCTTATATCTAATTATTTGTTATGGATCAAAAGTAATAGACAAACTCATCCATTCATAAATATGTTTTCGTAGGTAAAGTTAAGCTCTTTTACAACTCTGTAGAAACATTAAAATTTAAAATATTTGATTATCATCGTATTATCAAGTCATATAACAAGATATATAAAATATCTGTTTGGGTGTATGTACTCTGTGTATGTGAAAGGATGAAACTATTTAAATTGTCATTAGGCAATTTAGTAGCCAACATTTATTAAATTACTATTGATATCATGACATTACACAGAGTACAGACAACATAGTGTTTGCATCTTGTACGAACATATACTATTTTTAAATTAATAGAACTGCACAATTAAAATTAAGATCGATACAATTAAAATTAAGGTAACTAGACGGACAAAATATAAAACTAACCTCATGATGTTTAGGATAAACATGATTGCACATTTCATGTCCACAAGCACATTTTACAAAAAACAAAGTATACGTAACCATAATGCACAGCACAAAACTGTTACACTTCCATCTCAGACTATTTACCATAATTACTACAGAAAATAACCACCCAAAATGACAACAACATTCATATATTTTCAGGTTAGGAATGTTTAATTGAAACTTGAAACATGTCAATTTAAATTGTTTGTGTTTACAGGGTTTACAGTAGTAGCCAACATGTATTATGAATTCGCGAACAGATGGCGACGTAAAATGAACAACTCAACTATATTACTAAATCTATGTGATGTATATTCACACCATGCTAGATGTACATATGTACCTACGAGCAAAGAGACAGCTCGTAGATATGTACATATATCTCTATATCTCGAATCATTTTAGTATGTAAAATATTAGGGCGTTATGTTTTGTTTATATTTTTTAGCCGTTTATAAGTTTTTGTTGATTTTGTAGTCCTACGAAATGTAAAACTGTATATCAGGGCTTATTTTATTGTATTTTATTTCATGAAAACTTTTATAAAGTATAAGTATTATGTTGATTGTTGTTAGATAACCTTAATACAAAAGGTTTTTTTTTCCAGATACTATTACTAATATTTTGGAAGATGGTATGCACAGTAACAGGGTAATACTGTACGGATTTACCTCAAACAAATATCTTTCTTCAAATAGAGAGCCTGTTTTAAGGGTAAGTAACCTGATTTTACATGGAGTAGAATTAGTACAGTCTCAAATAATGCAAAGCGTGGGCTTATAAACACTTGCTCTTGCGCACTCATCCCATGAGATTTATTTAGCAGCAGAGAAGTGGCTATTATATCTAGATTTATCTGTAAAGTTAGCTTCTCAGATTTTTGTAACTAGCGTCTAGCCCCCAAGCTCTCACAATTAATCCCAAGCTATCTGACATGCGTCTATTTCGATTTGTTCGTGCGCTCGCTTTACTTAAAATCATGATGATGTAAAGCCTTTGCGGCCTAGCGGATGTAAAGAAATTATGAATAAAAGATTATCTACCTTTTATAAATAGATACAGCATAGACGACAATTCTGAGTGACAGTGTTATAATGTACTCCTCAAGAAGACTAGAGAACAGGAGAATAACTCGAGTGGTGGGGGTAGGACGAAAAAGGTCTGCACCATGGCGGCCCTTGCGTAGAACCGAACGAGGTTATGTTTATTTTTATTTATTGTGTTTTGAAAGTTTTGAGCGTTTCCAGTTTTTCCGTTAAATATGTCAAAAGCGTCGAGATATTGTTTATGAATTGTTCCAGCAAAAGCCCTGATTGTGTCATCAATAAACGAACAATTTTTAAAGTTCCTGAGGTAAGTCTTTCGATAAACAAGTATTGTAATGTTTGTATACACCGATAGTAACGCTTACTTTGTAGTAAATAGTAAAAGTGCAGTGTAATGTAGAAGTAAATTGTCAAATAGTAATTTACAACTCAATTTCGTTTAAGGACTGTGAGAGACGAGAAAAATGGTTGGAGGTGCTGTCACCATATTACCTTAATATTATGCAGCTCAAGGAAAGAATACTTTATAATAGTAGAAAAAGAAAACTCAAAATACCAGTTTTCCTTCACTTAACGATAATGAATTTGAACTTCCCACAGAACGTTTCCGTAATAAGATTTTTGGTTATCATAGTTTTTTAATAACTGGTAACATCCTATATTATTTTCCAGATATCCTTCCAATAAATGAAGACAAGTATCTTAATCTTATGCAGCTCAAGGAAAGAATACTTTATAATAGTAGAAAGAGAAAACTCAAAATACCAATTTTCCTTCACTTAACGATAATGAATTTGAACTTCCCACAAAACGTTTCCGTAATAAGATTTTTGGTTATCGTAGTTTTAGTTGGTAAGAGGTAACATCTTATATTATTTATTTTGTATTATTATTATGGCCTTTTAGTTAAATTGAAAAAGTTTAACTACGGTTAGTTAAAGTTAGTTATGTAGTTTAGTTTAGTTCTTTAGTTCAAAACTTGAGTTTAGTTCTTTTCATTGCAATGTTATTTCTTCGCTTACATTAGAATGCAACTTATTATTTCAATTTTCGTGAATAAATAGTTTTGTGACATTTCTTGTTTTATTCCTGTACCCTTCTATTTATGTGTAATTACTAACGTTAATTCTGAAAAATTAATTGATTTTACATCACACACTGTATTGCCTTCATAGTACACTGATTTGAATAAATTATACTCTTATTGAATGCTTTGTTTTTACTGAAGCAACATACGAAAAGGTCGGTAAATATGTAATGTTATTACCACAAAATCGCAAATTTTAAATTAACCGAATATATACAATTGATTAGTAATTGTTTAAAAACAACTTCACATTTCATACAATAATAGCTCACAAGCTAATTTCACAGGAAAACTATGGGTTACTTCTTGGATGTTTGAAATATCTTGTACAGACTTCGGCACATCCCATTCCATCCATTCCAAATATTTCACTGTGTAAATACACATTCACATTCAACTTCTTATCAATGCATATGTTTAAATTGGTGTCCAAACCAGACTCAGCATACCATTTTTCGCTTGGCAATTCAGTGGAGTGTCTGTTGCTTTGTAATCTTTCAAACAAAATATTTCCTTCCGAGATCGAACATTTCTTCATTTCCCCATGCAAAAGTGATCGCAGTTCGACATTTTCAATTCCACTTGTGGCCATGGTTAAAATATGTAATCTTCCTGTGGATTAAAACGCGTTAGACTAAAAGCTCATTATGTTATTTCATTTCCACAAAGCTAAATTATCATCGATATCCTACTCGTGGCAGACATAAAAGAAAATTATAATTGACAGATGAACAAATGCAATAAAATTTCTTGCTTTAAAAGAAAAGCATTCAGAACTATTATTTTTTGTACATACTATGTATTTAGGACTGAGAATACTGTATCCCAATTTTCATAGCGTGTTTTTACCAAACAAGAAACAACAATTGTAAAGAAATGCACGCGAAAATTTAGTGTATTTAACCCGAAGAGTAGTTGTTTCCTAGAGCAATTAAGGCAAGGTGGGGTAATTGGGTCCTAGTTTTACAACTTTTTAACTTTAGGGTAAAATATTTTAAAGGGTTTTTGCAATTTTCATATACAATTTGGGCAATAGAATATTCAAACTATTAGCAACAAGTAACGAACAATAAACATAAATTTTTTTTTAATTAGTACCAAATTTTAATTTTTTATTTTTTTTGTGCGAGTGGGTTCAGTTACCCCAGATTTCGGGGTAATTGGACCGCCCACATCCATTTCTGTATTGGTTCGTATATGAGTGAATTAAAGGTAACTGGACCCTTTTTAGACTTAGCTTTTTCTTGGTTCCAAATTTCAAAAATCTATCATCTACCACTTTGAAATTACAGGGTTTGCAAAATGAGAGGTTCAGAAGAAAAAAAAATAAAAGTGTTCAATATACATTAGGGTTTATTTACTCTAAAAACTTATCCATTTCTGGAACATTAAACATGTTTCTTTTATTTTTTAACATAGGCTCTTTAATAATTTGTATTATATCTTCCAAGTCGTAATCGACAAAATCGTCCCTTTGAGGCCAACGCCAAGAATTGCTTTTTCCACATTTTTCCATATGTTTCACCCTAACTGATTTATCTTGAACAGAAACGACTTGTCCTGGAAAATAAGCTTCATTGTAATTGACGACAACATAGTTATTAGCAATTATTCCAATATTAATAGATACGTCAGCTTCAGATTCACGTACGATATTTTCTTGTGATGTTTCTTCACTGGTGGAGGGTAATTCTCTTGATATTTTTCTTTTGGCTTTAATATTTTTTGACGGGTTAGTAATAAGGTTTGTTTTCTTTTTTCCCTGAATTAATTTCCGTTGGTTCTCCTTCCCTTCCCTAATGGTCTTTTCTTTTTGGAGTCTTTCAATATAGTATTTAGTCGTTATTATTTCAGCGCTAGTGCCAAGTCGTCTTCTTTTTACCGAAGGTGAACTGTTTTCTTTTGTATTTCTTATTAAACTTAACAATATGTCTTCGAAAGATTTGGACTTATCTTCAGATGTTAGATCTTCAGTTGGCATGTTTATTTCCTCTGTTTTCGATTTTTCTTTGATCACCTTTTACAGTTTCTACTGTATTTTGTTGATCAATTTGATGAACTGTTGTTAATGCTTCTTGATCCTCTGTTTGTCTTTCTTGGTATGTTGAAACACAAGTGGGTAAATTAAGATCTAATATTTCAGACCCCTCCTCTTGGTTGTTGTGGTATAAAATCTCAGTCTCATTTAGCTCATGTGTATCAAACTCTAAACTCATATCTTCTGGCTGTTGGTTCAAACCTTCCTCAATCACATCGTCTTCTAGCGCCAAGTTTCCCGCTTGCTGAGTTTGATTTGTGAAAGATTGTTCACTCAAGGTAAGTGATTGTGTATGATCTAATAAAATTACATCTTGTAATATGTGAATCTTTGTGTCATTGCCAAGGTCACATGTAGGCTGACTGGAATTTGTCTGAAGCAAAATTTTACGTTTTTGTTTGTCTTTATACAGTTTTAAATCTTCTGGTTTAAAGAGACTCTCTTTAACTTGGTCTCTATTAACAGGATGCAAACCAATGACTGCTCGTACATCATCATATATCCTGTATTCCTAAAACCGCTAACAATATTGTGTTTTGGCAGGTCATAGTATACCTTGTTCAGCAATTCCACAAAATTTCTCTTTGATATTCTTTTTCTCGGATTTAATCGTTGCAACTTAACCAGCTCTCTATCCCAACTGGTTTTAAATGGGCCAAATATCGTAACATCTAGAGGTTGCAACACATGAGTAGTGTGGGGAGGTAGTTTTAAAATACTTATATCATTTGCACTCGCAAGCTTGCACAGTTCTGGACTAATATGTGTAGCATGGCCATCATAAATAAGCAAAATAGGTCGCGCTTTCGGAACGTGTGCTAAAAAACTCTTTTCAAACCATTTCAAGAAAATTGTACTCTCCATCCATCCTTTTTTTATAGCTGCATATGCCATATCTTCTTTTATGTTCTGACTTATCCATGACTCTATGATATTTTTCCCCTTAAATATTACCAAAGGAGGCAATTTCTCACCAGAAGCCGACGTACAAATTAGTACACTTGTATTTTCTCTACGAGCAGAGCTAATCATTCTTGTACTGCAGACTCCCTTTGCACCTACTACATTAGTTTTTTTGGGATCATGGCAAAAAGAAGTTTCATCCAAATTAAAAATTTGTCCTGGCTTATCTATCAAGTTTAAGTCGTCAACTGTTTTCGTCAGTAAATCAAAAAAGCTATAAATTACGAATGGATTTATTTGCGCCATTCGAGCGTATTCGACTGCTTGGGGTTTTTTAATGGACAACTTGTTTCGTTTGGTAAATTGTAAATACCAATCCTCACCTGGACGTCCATGTTCAAATCTTGTTGTCATTACCTTGTACATACATTTGTACAACATCCAGCACCTCATTTCTAGATAGGCCGAATCCCCACTTTTCCATGGTCAGAATCCCGTCAACTAAGCGTTTCTCATCTTCAGCAGGAATTGAGCGTTTCCCTCCTCCTCCATTTCCTGATTCAGCGACAACACCTTTTACACCTCTAGTTCCTCTAACATAATGTTTTAAGGTCGATCTAGGAATATTGTATTGTTTTGCAGCCCCCCTTAAAGTACGGCGATGTTCTTTTACAGCTGCAATAGCTGCTTGAAGCTCTTCACGGCTGTACTGCTCACCGTCAGCTCCCCTTTCCGTTTTCCTGTAATACAGTCTGCCCATTCTGCAATTAAAAAAAATCATATTTCTACAAATAAGGAATCTAGTTACAGGACAGGGTAAATGGCTTCGCAGGCGCGTACGCAGGATTTTTCTTTGGTGCGGAGGGGATTTGACTTTCTTCGGGTGGGAGGGAAGGGCAGAATTGACATAGAACAAAATCTATAATGTAATAAAAAATCGGTTTAAATATCACATTGAGACTCATATTTATTTCGCGGGGGGGGGGGGGGGTGTTCATCCCAAGAACCCCCCTGCATATGTGCCTGATCTCAAGGGGACAAATTATAGGGTGTAAATGGATCCGAGAGGACCCAGTTACAGGGTAAATGGACCCAGGGGGCCCAGTTACCCAAAGGTGTACGGCCCAATTACCACGAAAAGAAAATTTTAAGGGGGAACTGGGTCCCCCTCTTTATAACTTACAATTTTTATTACATGGTTAAACCAAAGAAATATGTACTAAAAATACACACACTACTTACCTTTAAACAACAGAATTGGCACTTTATCAAAAAAACGACAGTTTGAACAATTAAAACAAACACAACTGGCACACTTTGCAGATCACAGAATGAACATCAGGTGGTTGACCGCCTTTTGCATATTACCACAGATCGAAATTTGGCTATTCCAAATTTCGATCTGTTTTTGATTTGTTTTGGATAGATGGCGACACCATAAATAACGAATAACACAGAAATAAACTAAAACAGATATACTATTGAAGTGGGAATAGAATGGCCCACTTACCCCAGGGGTCCAATTACCCGCATCTGCCTTATGTAATAGCTTTGCTATTCGGGAACCACTTTGATAACCGCTTGGCGGTTTGGTGGTTCCTTTCTCGATTTTCGACTTATATGTTACTGATCAAAATAGTTAGGCGCATATTGTCCGAAATTATGTTTAATCAGCATTTGTCGATTATATATCCGCTGAACATTTAAAATTTAAATCAGCACTGTTGTTGAATTTAAGTTTTTTATTCGACTGCTAAGTATATTTTCTGTTACTTTCGAATATGCCTAGAATTACGTAAGTATACACTTTTATTTAAATTTTAAAGAAATTTATATATGCATGTACATATATAGAGATATAGAAATATGAGACGTTCATTTTGCATTTTATTTTAACTTTTGCTTCACTTTTTAAGAAGTACTCAGTAAAAAAATTCTCGCCGTTTCACAGAATGAATTATAATATTTTTTAGGGTTAATTTTAATAATTTTGTTTGTATAAAAAAAAATAAAGGATATGTGTTTGTATCAATACGTTTGTATACTTAATATTTTACCTAGCCAGAAATCTAATGAGGGCTTTTATGATATAATATTTTTTTAAACGTTGATTCAGTAACTTATAAGTCGGAAATCGAGAAAGGAACCACCAAGTCGCCAAGCGGTTATCAAAGTAGTTCCCGAATAGCAAAGCTATTACATAATCGCTCTAGGAAACAACTACTCCTCGGGCTAAAGCCCCGCCAGGCATTGAATTATACCCAGAAGCGATCCTCGACCCCTTTCTCGTGTTTCTGCACGATCAAATAAAGTTTCAAAAAATAAAACCCGCCACAGGTAGGATTCGACATTTGTCCCGGATCGGAACCGAACGACATACAGCTGTTTCGAACTTGTTAGTTCTCATCAGTGCCGCATACGGTACGCCGATTCAGGACAAATTCCGAATGAACTTTATGGCCTATACATCTTTATCGATACGATCTCTGTCAGTAACTTATAAGTCGAAAATCGAGAAAGGAGCCGCCAAGCGGTTATCAAAGTAGTTCCCGAATAGCAAAGCTATTACATAATCGCTCTAGGAAATAACTACTCCTCGGGCTAAAGCCCCGCCAGGCATTGAATTATACCCAGAAGCGATCCTCGACCCCTTTCTCGTGTTTCTGCACGATCAGATAAAGTTTCAAAAAATAAAACCCGCCACAGGTAGGATTCGACATTTGTCCTGGATCGGAACCGAACGACATACAGCTGTTTCGAACTTGTTAGTTATCATCAGTGCCGCATACGGTACGCCGATTCAGGACAAATTCCGAATGAACTTTATGGCCTATACATCTTTATCGATACGATCTCTGTCAGTAACTTATAAGTCGGAAATCGAGAAAGGAACCACCAAGCCGCCAAGCGATTATCAAAGTAGTTCCCGAATAGCAAAGCTATTACATAATCGCTCTAGAAAACAACTACTCCTCGGGCTAAAGCCCCGCCAGGCATTGAATTATACCCAGAAGCGATCCTCGACCCCTTTCTCGTGTTTCTGCACGATCAGATAAAGTTTCAAAAAATAAAACCCACCACGGGTACACGCCACAGGTAAACGTTGATTGTAAAATAATTTAAAGAATATTATTTTTTTTAAGATTATTCTATGATATTTTCTGTAGATATTATCTGTATTCTGTCTTTATATTTAATTATATGTAAATAGACCACAGCACTGGTATTGTTAAAATATTAAGTAATGTCACACTTTTACCAAAAATTACATAAATTTACATTTTCGTAATTTAAAAAGGTTTACTATTTAAATGAACCATGAAATTATATTTAAATAACAATACTTTTATTATACATTAATATACAGTGATTTAATTAATATACGTTTGACATTGGTCAAATGAATGATATCGCTTTAATTTTACTAAAATTTTTTGAAAAAATACTATTTTCTTAGGTTTTCGGAAAAAAATTTAAAAAATAGTTTTCGTTGAACTTTGTTGGTTTTTGTTTAAAATTAAAATTTGTTTTTAAAGAAATATTGATTTTAATTATGTACAGGACAGTATATATATTTTTGAAATTATATTTCAGGTAGCCTGTATATTCACTACTAGTATTATTTTAAATTCAATGCTATTTTTATTAATACGGATTGTATTATAATAACAAATGTTTTGTTCTCGACAACCTCGAAACATTTCCCTTCAAAATCGGCAAAATAAAGAAGTTTGTAGAACAATCAACAAAATACTATTACTTTTTTAAAGATTTATCACTTCCTCAAGTTATCCAAATAAAATCTAAATTACGTTATATACTTTTTGCCCGTTTAAATATTTAAAATGTTTATTAGAATATTTAGTTAATTCAGTTAATAGAACAAAAATATATGTAGATATATTTTAAAATAGTTATTCATATTTTTTGGAGATTAATACAATAAGTAATTAGTAAATAATAGTTAATAAATAGTTAGTAAATAGTAGTAGTAAATAGATATCTAAGGAACTTCATCATTGTATAAACTAATTAAAAGAAATACATAAATCTATTAAAAAGACATGCAGAAATTACTGGTTGAGTAGATAATCGTTATTTACGAATGTGATATGTTGTTCCTTCTACTAGATATTGACGTTAACTAATATAACTATAGTTATTTCGATCGATATTTTTCTAAATATTTTTTTTGTATGTACTGAATTGGCTAAATGTCCTAATAATTATTTTAAATAAGTCATCATTACGCATTACTTGTCAATACAGTCGGACAATGTAAAAATTCTTAATTATGCTTTCATTTAATTGGTGTAGGTAAGCAAAATGATCACTGGCGTTATACTGTGGTTAATATCTGGTCAACTTGAGAAGACTTTAGGTCGGTTTCAATCTCCTCAAAGAGGGATTGCACTGGTAGCTAGCGGAGGAGCTACTACTATCCACTGCGGTAGGTCAGCGGTGGCTCCACTACCACCGCCACCGCTGCCTCTCGGAAGAGGATTTCATATATGGTGATATCATCGCCTATGCAGACCAAATAGACGCTGCGATTGTACAGCAATTTAAATAAAATGCTCCACTAGGATATCACGTAGTATCAGCTGATACTTGCATTTATCCAGGCAGATATCGATATATTGTAAAGTTACAACGATATAGTATACAATATATCGATATATTGTAAAATATAAATCTGACAACTTTCGCCAATGTGAAGATATTAAACGAGCTGTCATGATATAAATACATATAAACCTCAAAAGAGTAACGTGGGTCTATCGCAGTGGTTCCTGGTGGTTACAATGTCAAATATGAAAAACTTTGTCTCTGCTACAAACGAGACTTTAGGCTCGTTTCACATTAACTCGGCAGCCGTATGCCAGATTTTCTACCCGGCAACGACGCCGGAATTCGGTCTTTCACATACAAACTAGACGCCCGGCATTGTTCAACCGTTTGTTCCTTCAGTCTCTTTCTAGACATGGAGGGTAATCAGTTATTAGCTTGGATGATATTGTATCGGGTAACGAAGAAAAGAAGAAGAATTAGAATTCAGTGGATTCATCCAATCAATATCAGAAGAAACAAGGTGGGGGCATTCTTTGTACTTTATGAGGAACTAAGAGAAGATGGAGACAAGTTTTTCAATTATTTTCGAATGAGCCTGTAAACTAAAAAATTAAACTAATAAAATCATCAAATTCACAATGGCACTCAAAAAAATACTCCGGTAGAATACATTCAACAAGTGCCGGCCAACAACGCTCTCGGGTAGATTTACATTTGCTCAGTATCCTCTCAGCCGGGCCGATTCCTTTGCACGACACGACAGTAGGGCTGGGTAGATTATGAAATATAACAATCGATCATCGATTATAAAAAATAATCGATTATTTCCGACTAATCGATTTTCGATTAATTGATAATCGATTAATCTGATAATCGATTATTTAGGAAAATGTAATCAAATGATCGATTAATCGATTATTTCTCCTGGCCCTAATTATTAGATCTATATTAGATACAAATCGAGAATTCACATACAATACACTCAACATACTCCAACACAACAAGAATATTCAATAATGAATGATGATACAAAGTGACACACGAATATTGATGCACGAGCGCGGACTGACACTGGAGATAATGGAGATGGACTGGGGGGGAGAGGGGGACTGCTGGGGTGAAGCGGAGCCACAGTATTCTTAACTTAATCTTAATACATTATTCCAGATAGAATAATACTGTGGGGTGTGGGCTGAAGCGAACTGTCATGATGTCACAGATAATTTTTTTTATTTTAGATTATTTTAGTGCCGACTGCCGAAGTTGCAACTCGCACTGTTACGGAGTAAAAGCTAATGTATGATTTATAAATGATGGTAAAAGATGTGTAACCGTAAAACTTCTGTAAACTATTTGTGAATCAATTAATAATCAATAGATGATGGATTAATCGAATATAGATTAATAATCGATTGATGGATTACATCTAAAAACTAGTTAATATAAAAACAATCGATTATCAATTAATCGATTATTTAGAAAAATGTAATCAAATGATCGATTATTTATCGATTAATCGATTATTTCTCCCAGCCCTACAGGACAGCCGTTCAATTCGCAGGGAGCTGCCGGGCTCCCTGGACCTTTGCCCGACTGCCGGGTGTTATGTACACGACCACGACATTTGCCGGCTTGATGTGAAATATCCCATTCGATCTTTCACTCAAAAATCGGGTACTCCATGTCGTTTACCAGACTGCCGGGTTAATGGAACGTCTATGAAATCAAGGCTTCCACCAGGGTTTTATGCAACTATACCAAAATTGATCCTAGTGGTAACGTAAAGAAATGTGATGACTGCACTTTTACTTGTGATCCCCAATTTTTTTAAGTAATGGCAATATTTGTCCATTCTTTGTTTTTGAACGCCCTCTTGTGATTAGTTAACGGTGTTTTGTATGTATGAAATATAAGAATGGACTCCTGCAGCGAATTACACATCTTCATATTTTGTCAATTTGTTCTGTAACGTTAGATTTTTTTTCAGTCGTTTATGTAAAAATGTGAACTTGAATTTTTTATGAAATGAAAAGTAATTGTAACTAAATTTTAAATAAAAGTACCTTTTAATTTTGACTTTTATGACGTAATATTCCTAATTGCTTTAAATTTCTTTTATTGTACCACCATATTTATATTGCTATCATACCAGCACTTAACTAAGTGAAAAAACATTTCATTGATAAAAAATTTTAATCAAGTTAATCATAAATATATAAATCAATCAATTCCAAACATATTATAATAGAAATAATCCGTTGTTTACGGATTCTGTAATTTTATATTGTTACTGATACATTTAAAAATTAATGATATCAGTAGACTAAATGTTTATCAGGTAATCAAGGTAAGAAAAAAATAGGTATAGCCTATAAAGCTTAATTTTTGTATGCAAGAGTAAACATGATTCGCGATTACAACAAATAATTTTTAAATATAGCCTACTTATTTACTTTCGTAAATATAGCCAACCATTTAACTTTCTTCAGTTAGAAATATTAATTCCAATAGAAATCCAATAAAAAAGTGAGACTTTATTTTTATTTAATCATTCTGAAAAGATTAAGTTGAAAAGACACGACTTATATACCTCGTCGCCGATTTCCAGTTTTAAAAAAAACAAAGTTTTCAAGTTGAATTTTAGTTTAATTAAAATATTTATTGTAAGTATGTTTTTACAATTTGAATGTGACATTAGAACTAACTATATGAATACAGAATAAAGCATAGGTTTTAGTATGTTGCAATCAGCATTTCTCTAAGAATTGAGATAAGAACTGCTAGCGCAGTTGTAAGGTGGCTGACATAGTTCCTCCATCCCTAAATTGAGGCATATTTCAAGGGGTGAAAAATGCCGAAGTACTGGGTTGCGACTGGTCACTGCCAGGTTCGTTGGTCATCCTTCTTCTTCTTCGGATAAATGTATATGTGAAATATAGGCCAGTAAAAATTAAAATAATATGTATTGGGATTGTCCAAAAAGTATTGGTCCATGTAGTTCGATTTGAAGTGAGATCGATAGGTGTCAGACTTCGTTGTTGTTTCTGTAGCTCATGAATTTTGTCAAGTTCGACGTTTTCTAAATTTATTTTGGTTGGAAAAGGTACAGGTGAATTATATTGAATAATGATTTCTGGTAGAAGCATTGGTTGGCCTTCACTGATTGACTTTTCATTAACATAAATCGATTAATTTGTTTGGAACTGACATCCAAAAGGTAGATTGATAAGATAGTTCCCTTGTAGTGTTGTAAGGTCCGTACGTTGGCATACCATTCGTATTTTAGTGGGTTTTGGGAAAACTGTTATGTAATGTAATTCGTCGAATTGTTGCACCACAGTATCGGCGATTTGTATGGGTGTAACTACACAATTTTCGTGGGTGGACTCCAATCGTAATAATTCAAACATGCAATCTTCTTTATTGATCCCGTTGATTAAATTATTTTCAGGGCAATAGTAGTCAGGGTGTAACTTGATACAAGGTATCGATGTATACTCGTAGAGGTTTTCGTTCATAACCATATAGGTATTTTTTGGAACAATTGTTGTGAGGTTTTGGGTAAGAATCGAGTAAAGATGATAATAAGAAAATATTTGGGGGTAAATAATTGGGAAATGAACCACGAAAACAATTTTTGTACCTGAGTAGTAAGACTCAGTGTCAACTAAATTATAATACCTATGAGTATTTTTTGAATTGCGTGGAAAAATTAATTGATTGACTGTATTATATTTTATAGTAGTATCTAAAATTCATTCTAGTTCACCGATTTTCAAATTGATGCAAATGGTGCAATGTACCTAATCTGGCGAAAGTGACTGAATTTTCAACATCACTTAATAATTGCAAAATTAGATTTAATGTCGAACTAATTTGATCTAAGGTATTTTTGATTTCCAGATAATGATTAAAGTCAAAAATAAATTTATTTAATTCTTTTCTCATTTTATTTAAAGCGGAAGTAATTACAAATTGGTTATTTCTAATTAATGTCATTGTTTTATTGAAATTATCAATCATTTGAGTAGTAAGAGAAATTTGTCTGTTTAATTATTGAGTGATTTCTTTTTTATTATTTTGCAGATCGGAAATTGCTTGATCGTAACGAGCAGCATCATTTGCATCTAAGTTTCCAGAAATACTTTTGATTATGGTGCCTAATCCATCAATAAGACCACGTTTAACTCTACCTGTAGGACTTAGAGAATTGAATTTTTGTTCAGCTAATGTTAATTGATACTGTAGAGCTCTATCAAAATTACTTAATTCAAAATAGTATAATTGATTGAGGGTTTCGTTTATTGTAATAGTTATATTTATATATGGCTGTTTTAGTATTCTTATCTCATTTTTGATAGGGTCTAAGTCAAAATAGTGGATAAAGGTGTGTGTATTGGATTTAAATTTGGCTGTGCCTAATTTATACGGGAGAATCCCAGGATTTTTATTTAGGTTAATTATCGTTACTTCTTGAAGCATGATCTTGAGTATCACCAGGATCAGGATGACCAGTTGGTTCCTGTAACAATTTCTTTTTATTAGATCGGGCTCTTCTTAGATTTTGTTTATGTAATATATTATCAATAGTTTTTATTTTTATTTTCCTGTTTTGAATAACTTTGTCTCTAGAAAATTTTGGGTATAATTTATTACGATTTTTCGTGGTAATTTTCCTGCATGCGTCAGTGTCTGGTTCATATGTCAAAGGATCATGACGATTTTGTCGTTCATTATGACTTTCAATAACATGTTCCATTTGTTGAGATAATTGTTCATTTAATTTTTTGTAAATTTCTTTAGTGGTTTCGCGATGTTCTTGCATATAATTAATTATTCATTAATTGTTGATTTAAATTGATGTCAAAGGGGTATTTAGTATTTAAATGTCCGTTAATAATGTCAATAGGTGTCTGTTTGGTAATTAAATGTATGGAATTATTATAACCTAATATAGCATATGGCATTTGATTTAAAATATCGATTTTATCTTTATTTTTTGCTCGTATTACTCTTAAGTGTTCAATGATGATGGAATGAAATCTTTCGATTGGTCCATTAGATTGGGAATTATTGACTGTAATATAATGCATTTCAATTTTATGAATTTTAAAAAATTCTTATACCACGGAATTTTTTAATTCAGTTCCGTTATCCATAATTACAAGTGATGGTAACCCATGATGGGCCATGAAAATTAGAAAAGCTTTAACAACATCTGTACCCAACATACCTGCTAGGGGGTAAGCTTGAGCATATTTAGAAAACGTATCGATGAGTGTCAAAAATTTTTGTCCTTGTGCCTGAAAGGTATCAAGATGAACAATTTCGAAAGGTCTTAATGGTGTAGGAGTTATCATTAATTTTTGTTTAGGTGAATTTCTATCATATTTATTGGATTGGCAAATTTCACAATTATTGATATAATTTGTAACATCGCTTTTTAAACCGGGCCAGTAATATAATCGTCTTATACGAGTTTCCGTTTCTAAAATCCCTCTGTGATTGGTTTTACCTTTGTGATAATTTTTTATTTTATCTTTCTGTAAGTCTTTTTCTATAACATCCTGTAAAATGCTATTACACTTAATTAGTTTGTATGTTGAATTTTTAAACATTTTTTGTAAAATTTCGCAAAGTTGCGATACGAATGTCTCATATTTAAAATAAATACCATACGTAAATTTTGGGTCTAAATAATTTTTGAAAAAATCAATTACATCTTTTTATAATTCGAATACAGACAACTGGGCGCAAATTCGTTTTTTATTTGAAAATATTTGTTTAATTTCTGGTTTTGCGGGTGAATGTAAGACAAACGTTATATCTAGTTGAAAATCGAACAAATTTAGTGCCTTTTCTGATATTGGAAGTTCCTGTATTGGATTTTCGTGACTTGTATGCACAGTGTCGTTTTCTTCTGGTTCCTCTGCAGAGATTGTCTCTTCGAAGTCTCTTTTTTCTGGTTCGTCTGCAGATATAGTTCCTTCGGTATCTGTAGTAGATCTTCTTAATGCTGGTGGGAATGTTTCTTCAGTGACGTCTTCCATTCTTGGTTATTCGCTGGCATTTGCAATTATTGACAGATTATCGGTGTTAATTGGTTCTGGTCCTATTGTGCTCAGGGATCGATTATATTGATCCATGAATTCCAACAATTCTTTTGTGTGTATTGCAATGCGAGAAAGGGCATCAGAGTTGGTGTTGCTTTTACCTTTTTTATATTCTACTTCATAGTCGAATTCCTCCAATTTGAGCTGCCATCGAACTAATCTCGAATTTGGCTCTTTTAATGACATTAGCCATTTGAGGGGTTTGTGATATGTTACAATTTTGAACCTACGACCGAATAAATAAGGCCGAAAATATGTTGTCGCCCATACAATGACCAAAAGTTGCTCGCGTCTGTCGTTAAAATAAAATATTTAGAAAAATCAGGGTATTGTAGAATTGATTCATTAGTTAGTAATTTTTTACAATCTTCGAAACATTTTATAAATTGAGGGGTATTCTTTTTTAAACAAGCAGTTAATGGTTTCGTAATTTGCGGTAATATCCGAGTAAACTGAGGAATCCTTTGATCTCCTTCGTTGTTTTTGGTAATGGATATTTTTCTATTGCCATAATTTTGTCCGGATTGGGCTTAACCCCGTCTGGTGTCACGATGTGACCAAGATAAGCCACTTCTTTTCACAAAAATTCGGACTTATCCAATTGGATCTTAAAATTAGTTTCTCTCAGTCTTTGGAATATTTTTGATAGGTTGACAAGATGTTCTTGTAATGATGTCGAGTAAATGATTATATCGTCTAGATAAACCAAACATATCTCATTTTGTAGTCCTCTTAGTATGTTGTCCATGACCCGTTGAAACGCCGCTGGGGCGTTCTTCAGGCCGAATGGCATCCTGACGTACTCATAGTGGCCATTTTCCACATTGAAGGCTGTTTTGGGGATGTCTTCTGGATTCATCTCAATCTGATGGAATCCACTTGCCAAATCCAGCGTTGAAAAATAATTGCACTTCCTTAACTTGTCTAGCACGTCTGAAATGTTGGGCAGGGGGTACCTGTCATCTATGATCTTCTCGTTGGGTTTTTGGTAATCCACAACGGTACGCCATTTCTTCCTTCCGGAGGCGTCTGCCTTTTTCAGCACAATCCATATCGGTGAACTGTAGGCTGAGTTACTCGGGCGGATAATACCTTGTCCTAACATTGATTTTATTTGGCGTTCGACTTCAGGTTTATGTAAAAATGGGTACCTATATGATTTAATATGCACCGAAGCATCGTCTTTAGTTTTTATGCAATGTTTAATTTGATTGGTAAAAGTTAGTGATTGATTTTCAGTATGAAAGATGTCCGCATATTTTCTATATAATTTTAGTAGTTGCTCGCATTCCTCGGGATTCATATGGGATGTGCGAATTAATTTATTAATGTCTAAATTATTTTTTTTGTCACTTGTGGTAGTCATGTCTACATAATATAGTTCATAATTATTTTCCGAAAATGGTATGGTTTTAACTGGGTCTGTTAAGGGGAATATAATTTCTTTATCTGTTTTATTGGATATTTCTACTAAAGCAAAGCCATTTTCTGCCACGGATAGAGTTCAGGTATTTCACAAATTTTAATTTGCTGATGGGGTATAATTATTTCACCTTGTTTTTGAGTAACAGAAATTTTGGTTACTGTTCGAGTAAACAAATTCGATTTGTTACTAATTTTTAAATTTAATAAAACTTGTTGACCTGATTACTGATAATGAATAGGAATAGAACAATTAGGTGTTACTAATTTTGAATTTACAAAATCTAATTGGGCATTTAAAAGTTTTCAATTATCAAGTCCAATGAATCCGGCATAAACGTTATGAAAATTAAAAAGATAAAATTTTAAATTTTCTTTTTGTTTAAATTCTGGAAAAATAGGAATTTCTGCGCAATATTTATTTATTTCTATTTATTTATTTATTTATTTATAACACACTCAACAGGAACATAGGTTCCCAATTACAGAGCTGCGGTCAGGGACAAAATGCCATATACACCAAATTTGTATAACGACATTTTGTCCCTGAAAATAAAGAAATTCAAATTGAAATTTCATTACATTGTTACTTACAACTAATTAAAACTTTAAACAACACAGATTTAAACTTATCCTAAAGCCTTAAATATTAGAGACACATGTAGTAGATTATTATATTAACAATACCTAGGTATTGTTAATATAATAATCTACTACATGTGTATCTAATATTTAAGGCTTTAGGATAAGTTTTCTTCTTAGTAGTTTCTAGAAACTACTAAGTAGAGGACGACAGCCGGTGCTAGAGCTCCCCCCACCACTTTTTGTGACGTCATTGACCATGAACGGGACGACCTTGACCTTGATAGAGGTCACCTTGGCCAAGTTCATCGTGACCTTGATAGAGGTCACCTTGATCAAGGACATCGTGACGTTGAGCGAGGTTACCTTGACCTTGAGTAATGTCACCTGTGAAAGTCACTTGGTAGGGGTTATTTCAAAGTCGATTTCATCGGGACCAATCACAGATGAGATATTTTGTTTAAAAGTGTAGACATGTTTCGGTTAGCGTCATACAAACAGCGCATTGTAAGGTTCAGTCTTGTTCAGGGTGGTCTTTTAAATTTAAGTTTTAATTATATTCAAAATTAATTAATTTAATATAATTTATTCACATGATTAAATATCAATTAGACGATTCAATTTTCATTATCATTATTTAAAAAATGTTAGGACTCGAACTGGCCGTCTTTGGGTTTCCAGCCTAACGCTTTTAGCTATGAGCTATCGAGGTCTTACGCTATTAGAGTACAAGGGTCGGGAATATGGCTGCACTAAAGAAAAAATAACTGTGGCAGCACTAAAGAAAAAAACCTATGCCGTAACTCACATAATTACTTTCAAATTTCTCAAATACAATTCGGTTAATATACGAGGTGATTTTTTAAACATACACAGTACTTCGTGGTGTTTACAATATGGTCTTTTAAATTTAATTTTTAATTATATTCAAATTTAATTAATTTAATCCAATTTATGCAAATGATTAAATGACTATTTTTTATAACGGGTGTTTTATATTAGGGTACATTTTCCTTTAAAATCTGTAATAGTCGTCGTGGGTGGTCGTATAATGGATCCTTATGTAGTCAAGATTCCCTCATTGAACAATAATGTCGCGTCGATTAGATGACAAACATATGTTTACGCCCCGGGCTTATTCAACAGTATTTCTTTCATGCACGTTTTGTGAGCCATATATGTAGATATAATTTGCCTATAATAATAAGATAAAATTGAGTTGTATGTCTATACCATTAATTAATTATGCGAATTTGTAACATTTACATTATATTTCGAGATCGAAAGTTAAATTTAAGTGAATCATGATTGTTACAGAGAGATTTTGTATAATAATATGAATATATCAGTGGAACTATGATTTTACTAAGAAATAATATAATTTGTTCAGGGCTTATTCAACTGTATTTCTTTCAGGCACGTTTTGTGAGCGATATATGTAGATATGATATGCCTATAATTATAAGATAAAATTTAATTGTATGTCTATACTATTAATTAATTATGCGAATTTGTAACATTTACATTATATTTCGATATCGAAAGTTAAATTTAAGTGAATCATGATTGTTATAGAGAGATTTTGTATAATAATATGAATATATCCGTGGAACGATGATTTTACTAGAAAGCAATATAATTTGTCCAGAGCTTCTTCAATTGTATTTCTTTCAGGTACGTCTTGTGAGCGATATATGTAGATATAATTTGCCGATAATAATAAGATAAAATTGAGTTGTATGTCTATACTCTTAATTAATTATGCGACTGTTTAACTGTTATTCTTTTCCGTCAGGATTTCATACGAATATTTTTAACGTAGCTAGATACGCATAATAAGAATACGCATGTATCAGGATAATTAAGATCTTAGGCGAATAAATCGTATCTGGTTTACTGATTAAACCAACATTGTTGAGGGTATTACCTATTATATACGGCGGAAATGTAGACATTATAAGGATTATTTTTTAAATTATGTACCTGTAAAACATTGCTCTAGAGAATGCTAAGAACTGATTTACTGGTAATATTTATCTCAAATTTGACAGGTTGGTATTATATAGTACATAATTTAGGTGGCTAATATGTCAGAATAATTCACCTAATATAAACGTAATATAAATCCTAAACGTATGCAATCTATAGATATTCTCAGCCGAAAAGTGCATAAAGCAAATATATATTTTCTCTTGCAATCTCGAATGGTCATCTCGAGAATGGATAATAATCGTACACTTCACTAGATAGAAATGCTTCCATAAGAAGAGTTTAATTCCATAAGAAGAGACTAATTCAAGAATTATTTAACCGTATTATTATTAATACGAATTATTTTAAATTAATATTGACGTGGATATTATAGGCAAACTTTATTTACGTCCTAATTTCTGATATAATACAATATGTAATTAAAATATTATTTACTGGAAGTACAATGCGAAGAGGATCGAAGAAATAGAGCTCTTGTAAATGGATGGGCAAATGAAAAGAACTTTTCATGCTGTTTTATCAAAATAATTAGTTATATTTATTTTAAACGGGCAGACACCCATATACGTAATACAAGTATAAATCCATCTTATTTTTACTTTATGCTGGCGTACTACTCAAGAAAAAAATAGACGGTTATATTTAAAAGCATGATATCAATAATTTTCATTTGGAACTCAAATCCCAGAATACAATAACGACCCCAAGACTGTGCCCAGTCGAACTTTCAGGCAAAAAATTATACTACATACATAATATATATCTTAGTATTTAATCTGACACATGCGTGTCAAACTTCTGTCTGTTATGGCCATTTAAACAAATTTATTACTAGGCCTACAAAACGACATTGTCCTTTTGATTCATTAGTTTCATTTAAAATTAGTATATATCTGCACCGTATGATATCTTAGTGTGCACAAAAAAATATACCCTCGAGTTCTAAGTAAATTCACAACGTCCCGTCGGCGCCGACTTGCATATCTTTTTTTGGGTGAAAAGGTACAAAAGTCATTTATGTCAGTTTTCCATTGTAACAAATGAAGGCGCCAAATGTGTATAAAAAAAACTACCCGGCTATGCTCATCGTATCATCTTAAGAGACTCGCCCAGGTATACGCACCAGCCCCATTCAATATTTTACAACCTGAAATATTACGACAATAACAGGAAAAAATAAAAGCCTGTTTTCTATTATTTGGAACGATCGTTCACCTGTCTAATAAAGTAACAATCTAATGACCTGAATCGAATTTACAAGTAGATGTTTAAGTGTTTTCAATATATATTTCTTTAACTGTAAATTTTAAATATATGATAGAAAACACTGTAGATGTCGAACTTTATTGTAAGTTAACGTAAATAAATAAATCGAACTAACTTTTTATTAGTTTAAGTGGAAAGGTATAGCGATGGATATAACCCGTATTTATATATCACACACTACATCGAAGAAATCTTTTGTTGGTAATTTCTTCTGCAATTAAATGACTCTAATAATGGTATAATTAGCTGAATTTAGACTTCCTACTCCGTTAATATTTTTCAAATCTTCATTAAGAATATTAATTTTTGATGGATAAGGGGTGGCCAAATATCTACGTCACATTATTCTGGGCAAATATATCCTTTTATTTGGGTACGTGTAAAAGATACATAGCATCGGTGGAATTTCTATTTAATAATAACATACATGGTATTTTCAGTATATTTTGGTAGTTGTTTGTAAGAAAGAATTGTTTAAAAGAAAGTGTTATTCCAAAATAAATTTATCAACATAAAAGTACATTTCTTCCTACGAAAGAAATTTGTCGATTAACAAATTAATTATTTAATTGGCGAATATGAGTGGTATTACAAGATGAAAGGGTGCCACTTAAAATATTAACTGAGGTATCTGGAGATAAGGGCGTAAATCTAAATATCAGTGGACATTGGTTTTAAATTTCTCCTTCAGTATGTAAATTTGTCATTTTCTTTACTAAAATAAATAGCTGAGATGGGTCGTTTGGCAAACAATTAAGATTATATACCAAAATCTAGTTATTTAGGGCTTTGGTTGCATTAATTATTGCACAATACAGGTAATATATACTAAAATCTATTTACTTGAAAAAAATAGAGCTTTGATGGCACTTACTAATGCATAATCTGCTAATTACGCATATAATTGCTGTAAAATTCCGATTCAATTTTTAGTTATTATCAATATTACCGGAATGACCCTGATATTATCATGGTGTAAAGAAAAAAATATCTATAGAAGATTATAGGAAAATTGTTGATAAAGCGGTTTAATATTTAGAAAAATGAATACGTTTAGAAATGATATACATCGTTATGGTGTATACGTAATGATATATACGTTTTTTATTTCTTTCCCACTATATCACAACTTCAGATAATTTAAAGTAACATTAATAATACCATTATAAACACTGAACATACTACTAAAATGTAAATCAATAATTGAATTAATTAAATATCATTAATTATCGGGATTTTTTTCACAGGACTAACTAATTAATGAAGGGTTGAATTATCGGTATTTTATTAAGTATATACAAAACTTGTTTTATATAAATTTTTATGAAACAATTATAAAAATTAACAAAGATATGGGTCCTGACGACTAAAAAAAAAAAAAGAAATCGGGTCCCGGGCTATATGATGGTTCTCCACAAACATCTCCAGTGACGTAGGGATAGTCGTACCAGCTCTCAACTAAATTGGCTGTAACGCAGTCAATTTTCTGAATTTAACAGAATTTTACCTACATATTCATGAAAAATATATACTTTGAGGAAATGCATTTCTTTTTTTTTTTAATTTTCATAGTGGTCTTATTATACATGGGGGTAAAATTGACTGTAATATAATTATAATATCTACATTTATACATATTTACTTATATCTTAACCTAATTACACATAATTTATTTAAAAAAAATAGCATGTTTTATATGTCTTAACCTGATATAAGGTAACCTAATTTATATATTTTATCATTAAAAGTACAAATTAAATTATGTTCTTTACATCCAACTTCCAGATCGAGATCTACAAATATACACACATACACTCATACACATATAATTTTTATATACATATTTTTCACCGTTTCCACTTTGAATAATGGCGAAAATACTGTTTCCGAAACTTATCCAGCTTTTCCAACCTACTTCGAGTTCTAACACGTGTCCGATCACATTTAATAAGTTTAATTGCCAAATTCTCCTCTGCTACCAGACGTTGAATTTCATTTTCGACACTTGCTGTCTCTTGCATGATCTGATTGTGAGAATTTTCAACAGCTTGGTCGTGGTCATATGCAGCCTTGTACTTAGCTTCAACCTGATGATTGAACCCCCAATATCGCTCGCACGTCTCTATGTTGGTTTGGGAGTATATTTCAGAATCCGATTCGAAATCAGACGAGTCTGATATCACAATCGGATTTTGTTGGTCCGCCATCTCGTTGTGTGATGTGGACAATACCCCCTTAGAATGGCCTGGTTTGTTAACTATGGACATCACCTCTGCTTTAACTTTGTTAGAGCTACTTCTCACCTGTTGCTCGGGATTCTTTTTTGCATTAGATGAGGAGCTACAAAGAAGATTTTTTAATAAGCTCGGTTTGGACCCGACTTTACGTTCTACTTCATTGTTATCTGTTTTCGATGATCCTGCAGGCATCGTATCACACGTCTGCAATATTATTCCCTTGTCGAGTCCAAAGCCAGAACTATTTGAAACATTCGGTGGTGTCGACGGAGATGCACTATCTGGCACACATGTATTTATCAGAGGAAAGTTGAACAGACTCTCAAAATCGAAATATTCCTGTGATAATGTTAGAATAGGTAAGTTGGTATCTGTAGTGACATGGCTTTGCACGCTTTCGTTGTATGCGGTCTGAAGTCCACAATTATTTATTCCACCACCGCCATTGTTCCTTGAGGTGTTATCCTCGGATACCGGCTTTATAATTATATTTGAAAGAATTGTCGCGGCTCCTAAAACCGATGACACAAATGCCGGAGAGCTTCCTTCGGCAGAAACACTGAGTGAACTTTTCTTTGGTTCACCAAAAACCATTTTACTTTTTTCCACAAAATGTTTACAATTGAACAATTAAAAATTACGTTTACACTCAACGACTGCTGGATGTAAAAGGAAAACTAATAGCTAATATCGAAGAGAAGCCAGATTGCCCCCCCACTCTAACTTCCCACTCCAACCTCCACTAGTTGATTTCACGTCAGCAATTACAAAGTGCCCTCTCATTGATTGTATTTGAGGCATCCAAATTATTTTCACAACCACCAATATGATTTTCTATATCGACAAATTCCCTATTTAAATCTAATAGAAATCATTCTATATTAGTTCAGGATCGCTTTGAAAAAAATAAATAAATAAATAAAAAGGTGATATCATTGTGACCCCACGGTAATGTTTGCCTGATATTACGAATATTTTATTATGCAATTACGAATATTTTATCATCAGGGTGAAAAAGGGCAACTTTATTATTTTTTTTTCATTTCCGCATAGATATCATGTATATCGTTTCTAAACGTATTCATTTTTCTAAATATTAAACCGCTTTATCAACAATTTTCCTATAATCTTCTATAGATATTTTTTTCTTTACACCATGATAATATCAGGGTCATTCCGGTAATATTGATAATAACTAAAAATTGAATCGGAATTTTACAGCAATTATATGCGTAATTAGCAGATTATGCATTAGTAAGTGCCATCAAAGCTCTATTTTTTTTTCAAGTAAATAGATTTTAGTATATATTACCTGTATTGTGCAATAATTAATGCAACCAAAGCCCTAAATAACTAGATTTTGGTATATAATCTTAATTGTTTGCCAAACGACCCATCTCAGCTATTTATTTTAGTAAATAAAATGACAAATTTATATACTGAAGGAGAAATTTAAAACCAATGTCCACTGATATTTAGATTTACGCCCTTATCTCCAGATATCTCAGTTAATATTTTAAGTGGCACCCTTTCATCTTGTAATACCACTCATATTCGTCAATTAAATAATTAATTTGTTAATCGACAAACTTTTTTCGTAGGAAGAAATGTACTTTTATGTTGATAAATTTATTTTGGAATGACACTTTCTTTTAAGCAATTTTTTCTTACAAACAACTACCAAAATATACTGAAAATACCATGTATGTTATTATTAAATAGAAATTCCACCGATGCTATGTATTTTTTACACGTCCTCAAATAAAAGGATATACTTACCCAGAATAATGCGACGTAGATATTTGGCCACCCCTTACCCATTAAATATTAATATTCTTAATGAAGATTTGAAAAATATTAACGGAGTAGGAAATCTAAATTCAGCTAATTATACCATTATTAGAGTCATTTAATTGCAGAAGAAATTACCAACAAAAGATTTCTTCGATGTAGTGTGTGATATATAAATACGGGTTATATCCATCGCTATACCTTTCCACTTAAACTAATAAAAAGTTAGTTCGATTTATTTATTTACGTTAACTTACAATAAAGTTCGATATCTACAATGTTTTCTATCATATATTTAAAATTTACAGTTAAAGAAATATATATTGAAAACACTTAAACATCTACTTGTAAATTCGATTTAGGTCATCAAACTGTTACTTTATTAGACAGGTGAACGATCGTTCCAAACAATAGAAAACAGGCTTTTATTTTTTCCTGTTATTGTCGTATTATTTCAGGTTGTAAAATATTGAATGGGGCTGGTGCGTATATCTTAGCGAGTCTCTTAAGATGATACGATGAGCATAGCCGGGTAGTTTTTTTTATACACATTTGGCGCCTTCATTTGTTACAATGGAAAACTGACATAAATGACTTTTGTACCTTTTCACCCAAAAAAAGATATGCAAGTCGGCGCCGACGGGACGTTGTGAATTTACTTAGAACTCGAGGGTATATTTTTTTGTGCACACTAAGATATCAAGCGGTGCAGATATATACTAATTTTAAATGAAAGTAATGAATCAAAAGGACAATGTCGTTTTGTCGGCCTAGTAATAAATTTGCCTAAATCGCCATAACAGACAGAAGTTTGACACGCATGTGTCAGATTAAATACTAAGATATATATTATGTACGTAGTATCATTTTTTGCCTGAAAGTTCGACTGGGCACAGTCTTGGGGTCGTTATTATATTCTGGGATTTGAGTTCCAAATGAAAATTATTGATATCATCCTTTTAAATATAACCGTCTATTTTTTTCTTGAGTAGTACGCTAGCATAAAGTAAAAATAAGATAGATTTATACTTGTATTACGTATATGGGCGTCTGTCCGTTTAAAATGAATATAACTAATTATTTTGATAAAAAAGCATGAAGATTTCTTTTCATTTGCCCATCCATTTACAAGAGCTCTACTTCTTCGATCCTCTTCGCATTGTACTTCCAGTAAATAATATTTTAATTACATATTGTATTATATCAGAAATTAGGACGTAAATAAAGTTTGCCCATAATATCCACGTCAATATTCATTTAAAATAATTCGTATTAATAATAATACGGTTAAATAATTCTTGAATTAGTCTCTTCTTATGGAATTAAACTCTTCTTATGGAAGCATTTCTATCTAGTGAAGTGTACGATTATTATCCATTCTCGAGATGACCATTCGAGATTGCAAGAGAAAATATATATTTGCTTTATGCACTTTTCGGCTGAGAATATCTATAGATTGCATACGTTTAGGATTTTTTCTAAATATATTTCCGTTTAGTATTAGGTGAATAATTCTGACATATTAGCCACCTAAATTATGTACTAGAGAATACCACCCTGTCAAATTTGAGATAAATATTACCAGTAAATTAGTTCTTAGCATTCTCTAGAGCAATGTTTTACAGGTACATAATTTAAAAAATAATCCTTCTAATTTCTACATTTCCGCCGTACATATTAGTTAATACCCTAAACAATGTTGGTTTAATCAGCAAACCAGATACAATTTATTCGCCTAAGATCTTAATTATCCTGATACATGCATATTCTTATTATGCGTATCCAGCTACGTTAAAAATATTCGTATGAAATCCTGACGGAAAAGAATAACAGTTAAACAGTCGCATAATTAATTAAGAGTATATACATACAACTTAATTCTTATCTTATTATTATAGGTGTATTATATCTACATATATCGCTCACCAAACGTACCTGAAAGAAATACAATTGAATAAGCTCTGGACAAATTATATTGCTTTCTAGTAAAATCATCGTTCCACGGATATATTCATATTATTATACAAAATCTCTCTATAACAATCATGATTCACTTAAATTTAACTTTCGATATCGAAATATAATGTAAATGTTACAAATTCCCATAATTAATTAATAGTATAGACATACAACTCAATTTTATCTTATTATTATAGGCATATCATATCTACATATATCGCTCACAAAACGTGCCTGAAAGAAATACAGTTGAATAAGCCCTGAACAAATTATATTGTTTCTTAGTAAAATCATAGTTCCACTGATATATTCATATTATTATACAAAATATCTCTATAACAATCATGATTCACTTAAATTTAACTTTCGATCTCGAAATATAATGTAAATGTTACAAATTCGCATAATTAATTAATGGTATAGACATACAACTCAATTTTATCTTATTATTATAAGCAAATTATATCTACATATATGGCTCACAAAACGTGCATGAAAGAAGTACAGTTGAATAAGCCCGGGGCGTAAACATATGTTTGTCATCTAATCGACGCGACATTATTGTTCAATGAGGGAATCTTGACTACATAAGGATCCATTATACGACCACCCACGACGACTATTACAGATTTTAAAGGAAAATGTACCCTAATATAAAACACCCGTTATAAAAAAAATAGTCATTTAATCATTTGCATAAATTGGATTAAATTAATTAAATTTGAATATAATTAAAAATTAAATTTAAAAGACCACATTGTAAACACCACGAAGTACTGTGTATGTTTAAAAAATCACCTCGTATATTAACCGAATTGTATTTGAGAAATTTGAAAGTAATTATGTGAGTTACGTCATAGGCTTTTTTCTTTAGTGCTGCCACAGTTATTTTTTCTTTAGTGCAGCCATATTCCCGACCCTTGTACTCTAATAGCGTAAGACCTCGATAGCTCATAGCTAAAAGCGTTAAGCTGGAAGCCCAAAGACGGCGAGTTCGAACCCTAACATAACCTGACTTTTTTTTTAAATAATGATATAAAATTGAATCGTCTAATTGATATTTAATCATGTGAATAAATTAGATTAAATTAATTAAATTTGAATATAATTAAATCTTAAATTTAAAAGACCACCCTGAACAAGAGTGAACCTTACAATGCGCTGTTTGTATGACGCTAACCGAAACATGTCCACACTTTTAAACAAAATATCTCATCTGTGATTGGTCCCGATGAAATCGACTTTGAAATAACCCCTACCAAGTGACTTTCACAGGTGACATTACTCAAGGTCAAGGTAACCTCGCTCAAGGTCACGATGTCCTTGATCAAGGTGACCTCTATCAAGGTCACGATGAACTTGGCCAAGGTGACCTCTATCAAGGTCAAGGTCGTCCCGTTCATGGTCAATGACGTCACAAAAAGTGGTGGGGGGGGGCTCTAGCACCGGCTGTCGTCCTCTACTCTACTAAGAAGAAAACTTATGTAATACTCAATAAATATCGCTTAATTGCAATTTTGTGAGCATTAAACGTGTCACTAAAGATATCCAAAAATGTTTGATATTGATTAAATAAAATTATCATGCTGTGTATTGGGGAACATTTTAAATAATTTGTTGTGCATATTTTTTTCATGAAATGTTTTATACATTCGTGTCTTTAATATCGGTACAGAAATATATATCCGTTCCAGAGTAATACTATCATCTACTAAGTAATTGACAATTTTATACAAATGACATAATTTCAGAAAGTATCTTCGATGTTCCAATTTGAGCAAATTGTTAGCGCTTAAGAACACATGATAATCATATTGAATTGACCCATTAACATAATAGTTAGCATATTTATAGAAGT
This sequence comes from Rosalia funebris, assembly GCA_037954035.1. Classification (NCBI taxonomy): domain Eukaryota; kingdom Metazoa; phylum Arthropoda; class Insecta; order Coleoptera; family Cerambycidae; genus Rosalia; species Rosalia funebris. Next base: position 19,370,555 of record JAZFAV010000036.1, on the reverse strand, counting down.
TGTTTTGTATTTTCTCTATATCTAAATTATATTTACTGTAAAATGGATCCCATATTACACAAACATACTCCGTTTTTGGCATAATTAAAGTATTAAATAAATTGATAAAAGTATACATGTTTTTAAATTCCTTACAGTTACGTATAATATATCCGATCTTTTTAAAACATTGTTTTTTGACATTTTCAATATGGCTATCAAATTTTAGTTTACTGTCCATTGTTATTCCAAGACATTTAACATTATCAGTTCTTTTTAAATATGTGTTATTCATTCTATAATCAAAATATATAATACCATTTTTTTTTATGTGTATAAGACATAATATTGCATTTTGAAATGTTGAACGGTAAAAAATTGTTCCTTGCCCAACAGTATATTCCGTCAATATCAGACTGAATTTTGTTACAACATTCCTTAGTTTTTATATTTAAAAATATTTTGGTATCGTCTGCAAACATCAAAATTTTTCAGTATTTTATTGTAGTGGTTATGTCATTGGTAAACATAATGAATAATAAAGGCCCCAGATTTGAGCCCTACGGCACGCCTGATGTTGATGTATATGACGAAGACTTATAACCATTATAATATACTGCTTGTTTACGATGCAACAAATATGAGTTTAAAAATTTACATAATTCTACGGAAAAGATGGAAATTGGTCGATAATTTTCAACATCTGATTTATCTCCCTTCTTATAAAGTGGACAAATTTTAGCAGATTTTAATACACTAGGAAAACAGCACGTTTGAAGAGAAATATTAAATAGATAGCACAAGGGACGCAATAACACATCACTACATCCTTTCATTATATAAGCAGGTACTCCACTAAACCAGGGACGGCTTTACTTTTAAGTTTTTTTATGGCAGTCGCTATGTCCTGTTCACAAATAGTGGGAACATCTAATGTGCCTAATAAATCACTAATTTCGGCATTGTTACTTTCAATGTTTATTTTATTTAAGTCAATGTTTGAATCATCACTATACACTTTCTTAAAGTTGTTTGCAAAAGCTTCCGCAATATCCGTGCCACTAGAAATTTCACTATCCAAATATTTCATATTAGGTGGTAGTCTCGAGCACCTTTTCTTTGAATTTATATAAGCCCAAAATTTGTTTGGATTGGATTTTAGGTTATTTTCAGCTTCTTTTAGATAATGTTTATATGCAATCTTTATTTTCATTTTCAAATTATTTCTACATTCTTTATATCTTTCACAATATATTTCATTTTTATTCTTTTGACTCAGTTTTCGTAATTTTTCCTTCTCCTTTATTAGATTTTTTATATCACGATTGAACCAAGGCGGATATTTATTTGTTCTACATGTTTTTGGAACCGTCCTATCAAATATACTATAAATTATTGTATAGAATAAATCAAATGCTTGACCTACATCGTCAATACAATATAATGTAGACCAGTCTTGGTTAACAAATTCTAAATATAACAAGTCAAAATTGGCTTTCCTAAAATTATATAAAGGATCTTTTGACGGACTGATTTGTTTAAAATTTTTCTTCGGAATTATGAGCTCTATAAGATATTGGTGCATGATGTAAATCTTCACCAACAAGTCCTTCAGTTTTTTCAATTTTGCACCGAATATTGGATACGATAACATCTAATATTCGATTATTTATATTTTCTATTGTGTTTATTTGTGACATGTCCATTATATTCAAGAAATCTTCAAATATATCTATTAAAGTAGATCGTACACCATTTTTATAGAAATTGTTTAATTCAGATATATTTATGTCATCTAAAATAAGCACATCGAAATCATTTAACAAATGCATTTCTTGAATTTTATTCAAAACTTCAGTATAGTTTTCCTTGGTAGCTAACGGTGGAATATAGACAACAAATACGAATAATTGTTTAAAATTCAGATTTATTTTAACGCACAGCAAATCAATAAGGGAATTCTCTATAGTATAGAAGTTTATATGCATATTTGAGGCACTGAAACAGTTCTTAACAGCTAGCATTGTCCCACCCCCTCGTGATTTATTACATTCCACAAGTTTTCTGTCCGCTCTAAATAATACATAATTATTATTTATAATCTCAGAATTATTTACATTACTTTGCAGCCATGTTTCACTAATTGCTATTAAGTCATAGTCCAGTAGTAGTGTGTTATTATAAAATTCATTCGTTTTAGTGTTTAAACCTCTTACGTTTTGATAAATACAATTAAGATTTTGTGCTATTTTTTGTTAAGCCTCGATGATTTTTGGGACACCCTTTACATACTTTATTTTAAATTTCTTATTTGGATCTTCTGCATTCATTTCATTTAATTTTGTTCCTAGTTCCCTTAAATGCTGCCTTTGACATACTGTTAAATCATTACTACTTTTTATATTAGCATAAGGGACGGCAATAGTTCTTTTATTGACGAAAATTATTTTTGCATCAGCGGCGAAATCCAATTCAACTTTAACCGGTCTGTTTTTGTCCTGCTCTTTTTTGCCTAAACGATATACATTAATATTGTCAGTTTTTACATTGCTTATCTGAGATATGATATTCTTGGCATTGGTTTCTTTTACATTATATAATATAATATTTTTACTACGTTTTTGTCGATCAATTGTTTCCTTAATTACTTCTTCAATTAATGAATTATGGTTTGTATTTGAGGTTGTTTGGACAGACAACTGTCCGTTTAAATCAGTGACTTTATTTTGTAAGTTACTCACCGTCTCCTTAAGCCCTTTAACATCAGTTTCTAATACCAAAATTATGTCTAATAATTTCTTATATGTTTGTTTTTCGTTTTTACACCTATCACAGAAAAACTGAATAACTTTGTCGTCCTTATTTAAACAGGCCAATTCACTTCTTGATAGTTTAGTGCAAGTTGAATGAACACATTCCCTGCAATTATCACACTTTATTTCATCAGCACTTCTTGAAATGTTGCTATTACAATAACTGCACTTGGACATACTTTTCACTTGAGGTAATTATAAAGAGATTAAGGTTTTCTATTATTTCTGTATATTCAAAAGTATATATACTTGTATGAAATATTAAAATTATAGTTAACTAACACATTCTTCCTAGTAAAACAGCGTACAGAATATACGGACATACACCAAATCAACTCCGGAGTACCTCCATGGAAACGTATTTATGAGATGATGTTTGAAATAGTGCAGATACAGTAAAAGGTTCATAAGAAATTTTGTCATAATAATATTTTGAGGCAACTTCGGGATTGAAAAATGATTTAGTACTGCCTGTATCTAAAATAAGTTTTAGGGGTGGTTTTGAAATTTGAATTTGAAATTGGCAGCTCTTTTTTATTGGTCGAAATATGATATTCTACTATGTTTCGTCGATCGAGTACAGGTCCTCTTGAAAATTTTCGGATTGTTCTTCATCAGGATATGAATATTCATATGTCTGTTCTTCGTCATAAGAATATTCAGGGTTGTCAATTGGTTGGTTATCTAATTTGGCATTAAATAATCCTTTTTAAAATAAATTTAGGCTTTTGACTATTATTTTGGAAAAAATTATTTTGGGTTTGTCGTCTTAATTGGGGTGTCGTATTTCTAGTCGATACACTCATTGGCATTGGTTTATTTTGTTGATTATTATTATCACTTGATGGTTTCCAGACATTTTGTGGTCTGCCAAAAACTCGTGAATTAGTCAAAAATCTTTGATGTGGTGGATTAGGATGTCTTTGAATATTTATTGGACCGCGTGGAAAATTAGATTTCATTGGTTGTTGTTGGTACATTATTGGTCTAGAAGGGCCACTCATTTGTGAAAATAAGGGGTTATAAAAATTTTGTGAGTGATTAACAACAGGTTTCTTAACTAAAACATTGGAATTTGGAATAGATTTTTGAAAATATTTAACGTTATCCTCCTCAGAAATGAATTGTAAAGCTTGGGCAAGAGTTGTGGGTCTCATTGCACGAATTATAGGTCCTAAAGGCTCTCTTAATCCTGCCAAAAATATTTTTAAAGCTTGTTTTGTGAAAAAACTACATTTACATTGCCTTTTTGCAATATCGCAATGAGGGTCAATATAATTACAAATTGTATTTAGCAAATGAATAACCTTTTCATGAAATTGATACGGTGTTTCATTTGGTTTTTGGCTTAAATTTACTAAATCTTGATTCAAGCAATTTTCGTCTCTTTGATCGCCAAAATTTTGAAGCAAAGCAATTTTTATATCGTCCCAATTTGATGTGCCGTTTATTGCGACAATCTCTTCTGCTCTTCCCTATAATTTATTTAAAATATCATTGATTGAAAGTGTATTTTGGAAATTATTAGCATTTTGTCTATCATAATAATGATTTAATATTGATTCCGAAGCACTAATAAATCTATGTAATTTATTTGGATTGCCATCAAAATTTGGAATAATTAATAGATTTTTAATATCTAAAATTGGTACTTGATCGTTCGGCATATTTAAATTATTTTTTAAAAAATTACTTTCACTACTCTGACTACTTTCACTAGAATTATTTCATCATCATCATCATGAGGTCATCAGTCCTAAGACTGGTTGGACGCTAACCTTCAGCTTCTCCTATCTTGTGCTAACCTACGCATTTCACTAATTGTGTTACAACCTACATCAATTACTATTTGCAAGTAGTAGTCTAATCTAGGCCTACCTCTGCCTTTCTTCACTCCTATTTCTGCCTCCAAAATATCGCGGACTATTCCCCCATGTTTCAGCAAGTGGCCTACCATTCTATCTCTTCTCTTCTTTATGTTTTTCCACATACTTCTTTTCTCGCCGACTTTCTCCAATACTTTTTCGTTTCTAACCCTATCAGTCCATGGTATTTTCATCATTCTTCGGTAACACCACATCTCAAAAGCTTCTAATTTTTTCCTACTTGCTTCCCCTACCGTCCAGGTTTCGCAACCGTGTAGTGCCGTGCTCCATACATATGTTTTCAAAACTCTCTTCCTTGTTTCTAAGTTTATTACCCCCGAGCATAAAAGTGCTTTCTTTTTGTTAAAAGCTACTCGACCCTGCGCTATTCTTTGTTTTATGTCTTTATCGCTTCTTCCATCCCAATTTATTTTACTTCCTAAATAAGTGAAGTCTTTAACTTCCTCCAATCTTTCATTATTAATTTGTACTTTCGTTTTTGCTGTGCTCTCGCGCCCTCGGCACACTAACACTTTAGTTTTGTTTTTATTCACCCTCATTCCGTATTCCTCTGTCAACACTGCCTCCATTTCGTTCAATGCTGATTCTAATTCCTCCTTACTAGATGCTAATACTGCTATATTATCCACGAATCTCAGTATTTTTAGTTTCTGTCGCTGTACTTTAATCCCGAAATCCACAATCTTTTACCACATTAATCGCCTCTTCGATGTACAGATTAAAAATTAGTGGTGATAGCGTACATCCTTGTCTTACTCCTTTCCTAATACCTACTTCCATTTTTCTATTTTCCCCTTCTACTTCTATAACAGCAGTTTGCTCTTTGTATAGATTGTGTACTACTCTCCTATCTCTATACTTCATTCCCGCGCTCTTCAGTATCTCGAACATTTTTTCCCATCTTACGTTATCAAAAGCTTTTTCTAAATCTACAAATCCTATATAAGCGTTCTTTCCTTTTTCTATTGTTTTCTCTAACATTACTCTTAGCGCCAGAATAGCTTCGCGAGTTCCCCTATTTCGCCTAAACCCGAATTGGTCTTCTCCTAGTATTTCCTGCGCTCTAGTTTCCATCCTCTTCTGCACTATTCTGGTTAAAATTTTTGACTCATGGGAGGTTAGGCTAATCGTTCTAAAGTTCTCGCATTTGTCGGCTCCTCTCTTTTTCAGTATAGTAACGATAATGTTCCTCTTATAATCCTCCGGCATCTCGCCCGTTTCGTATATGTATTTTACCAATTCAAACATCCTATTTATTACTTTTTGTCCCGCACATTTCAAAATTTCCGCCTGTATTTTATTTACACCCGGCGCTCTATTGTTCTTTAGCCCCCTTAGTGCTATTTCAAATTCCTCTCTCAACATTCTTTCCTACATCTTCCCTATCGATGCTAGATTCTTCCTCTAATATCTCTCCTAATTCCTGACCCTCGTATAAATTTCCTAAGTAATGCTTCCATCTATCCGCTTTCTCCTCTCTTCTGATCAGTATGTCTCCCGATTGACTCCTAACGTTTCTACTTATTGTTCCTATATCCCTGAAGTTCCTCTTAATTATTTTGTAAACCTCATCGGTCTTACCTACTTGCAGCTTATCTTCTACTTCTTTGCATTTATCCTCTATCCATTGTTCTTTTGCTTTTCTACATTTTCTAATGATTTCCCACTTTATTGCCTTATACGTTTTCAGTCCTTCCTCGTCTCGTCTGTTTTTGTAGCCTCGTCTCTTTTGCATTAAGTTTAAGATTTCGTCCGTTATCCAGGGCTTCCTAGCTTCCCTTTTCTCGTGTCCTAAAACGTCCGCAGCCGCGGAATCTAGACTATTCTTGATACCATCCCACTCAGTTTCTGGGTTCTTGATTTTGTCATTACTCGCTTTATTTATTAATTGTCTCCTGGAACTTATCTTTCATATTCTGATCCATCAATATATCTACATTTATACGTTTCTTATCCTTCCGGGTTTTCAGATTTTTGAACTTTAATCTAACTTTTATGACTACCAAGTTGTGGTCGCTGTCTACATCTGCTCGTGGATAACTCTTACAGTCTTTTATTTGTTTTGTAAATCTCTTCCTAACTAGAATCTAGTCTATCTGATACCTGTCTATCCCTCCTGGCATTTTCCAGGTGTATCGCCTCTTAACGCGATTCTTGAACAATGTGTTCGCGACTACCATCTTGTGCTTTTCACAGAATTCTATCAGTCTGCTACCTCTCTCGTTTCTGTTTCCTAATCCATAAAGGCCTACAAATTCTCCTTCTTTCCCCTCACCTACGACTGCGTTAAAATCTCCCACTATTATTAAATTTTCATGACCCTTCATAAATCCTATTACCCGCTCTATGTCCGAATAAACGGCTTCTAATTCTTCCTCACTGTGGCTAGAAGTAGGCATGTATACTTGCACTATTACTGTTTTCACTGGCTTCGAATCTAACCTGACCATCATTACTCTCTCGCTGTATTGTAAGTAGCTATCTACACACTGTCCTGCGTTCTTCCGCATAACGATTCCTACTCCCGCGTTTCCATTTACCGATCCTGTGTGTATTACCCTATAGTCACCGCTCCAAAGATCTCCTACTTCCGGCCAGCGCACCTCACTTATACCTACTATATCTAATCCTAACCTATCCATTTCTATCTTCAGATTCTCTAGCTTCCCTACTTGTCTCATGCTTCTGACATTCCACGCTCCGACTCGTGAAATGCTACACTTCTTACTATCCCTACTATTGCACTCGATCACGTCTCCCGGAGCAGTCCTCACCCGGAGATCCGAACGGAGGACCATTTTACCTCCGGTGTTTTTGCCCCAGGAGACGCCATCATTATTTGGGATAAGCTTTCTGTTAGCTGTTCTGAGGATTATAATGTGGTGGTTTCCTCTTGCGTTCCACATCTCAGTCGTGTGTGTCATAGAACCATACCAACCCCCACGGTTTCTGCCACTATGCCTACTGAAAGAGCTGCTGCCCTCCTTCAGGGACTTGTCTTAGTCTGGTTTTTCAATAAGGACCCCCCCCCCACTATGGTTAAACCTATGATACGGCTCCTTAAATCATTAAAACGCACAAGCTGACCCACCCGTTCTAGTTTGCACTAGAACTTCGTCAAGGTGCAAATCCTATCGGATCGGAAATAGAATTACTTATCGTTTTGATTTTTAATTGACTGAAAAACTTAAGTAAGGTGTTCTCTAAATCCTTATTGTATTCACTTAAGGAATCAATGGATAAAGAGCAGTCTGACATAAACAAAAAAAGACTACTTACAACATCGATGCCTGTGTTCTCGACGGCGGTTGCTGTCCTTAGGTTTTCCTCGATGGAGTCCTTGCGGTTAGCACTCAGTATATTGTCCTTTTTTTGTGTAAGTCCGTTTTTTCGTTTAAGAGTTGAAAATCGCAGGTTTTTCACAATGAAAATCCCACGAAAAATCCGTTCCCGACTGCGCCATTTATATACCTCGTCGCCGATTTCTAGTTTTAAAAAAAAACAAAGTTTCCAAGTTGAATTTTAGTTTAATTAATATATTTATTGTAAGTATGTCTTTACAATTTGAATGTTACATCAGAACTAACTATATGAATACAGAATAAAGCATAGGTTTTAATATGCTGCTGTCAGCATTTCTCTAAGAATTGAGATAAGAACTGCTAGCGCAGTTGTAAGGTGGCTGACATAATTCACGTAACCAAACTTATAACCTCAAATTTACATTTTTTTTTAATTAAAAATACCAGTTCAAAAATGTTCGAATAGGAAATCCCCATAAATCGTTGAAATATGTAATCTTTCTTGTTCCACTATATACAGTATACATAAATCCATAAGGCATGTAAGTAATAGTACTAACTCGATAACAATCTTGTTATTGAAATTCCACTGTTTTTGAGATAAAGGGATTTAAAATTATAAAAAGTACATTTTCAACTTAACGTTAACGCCTCGTATCTCAAAAGCAGTTGGATATTGTTAAAAAGTTTATATAGCAAATTGCGATTATTTTTATATCCTCCATGGATTCCTGAACATTTTTGGTTAAAATTTTGAACATGCTGTATATACTATTAATTTTTCAGATGAATCAATTTATTTATTTATATAATTAGGTATAAGCATTTTTTACCGTATAATGGTAAAAGATTGTTTGCAAATAAATTATTTTGGATGTTTATTTTGACAGCTTACGTGTATGTTAAAAAGAAAAATAATGTGTTAACAGTAGTTGATTACAGTATTTTTCCTGAAGTACCAAGATACCTCGGTAAAGTAGAGCAACAACAATATCAGGCGACGTCACCACTGGCTCCTGGTTTATCGACGACAAGTCTACATAGCATCAACTCAAGTATATTAAATAAGAATAGAAGACAAGCACAAAATGGAGGAACTTGATTTTGAAGAAATAATTAATAGTGAAATTGAGTTTAGCAATATGCGAACCCTCAATAAAAGTTTCAACGATAATAATAGCAAAAACATTATATTATGTGTAAATGTAAGAAGCCTAAACGCGAACTTTGAAAAATTAGAGACTTTTATTGAGCGTCTAGCCAGAAAGCCTGTGATAATAGTGTGCACGGAGACATGGTACTTAAAACATCCACAATACTATCACCTAGAAGGCTATAAAAGCTATTATAATAGGAGTGTAATTAATAAATCTGATAGGGTAATGTTATATATAAACGATAATATATGGGAAAATACTAGCATAGATGAAATAGATAGACTTAAGATAATAAATACTAATATTAAACTAACAACTGGTGAAGCTTTGAAAGTTTCGGCGATTTATAGATCACACGATCTACCAAAAATTGAATTTATAAATTGCATTAATAAATTCATGTTAGACCAGAGGAAAACAAAAAACCATTGCATAGTGGGTGATTTCAATGTAGATATACTGGACGGTAATTTCAATACAAAATATATATGCGAAAAATCTATAAGCCAAGAATACATAAACAACTTTTTAGAATTCAAATATACTCCTTGCTTTACAGAGTTAACGAGACCCTCCACCAACAACGATGGGGGCTCATGCATTGACAATTTTTTCATTAAGTCTAGTAATATTACAATAAACTCATACAAATTAACAAATCCTTTCAATGATCACTATCCTCTATTTATAAGTATTGAACAAGAAATTACAAAAATAAATAACCTTACAGATTCTAAATTCATTAGTCACAAAAAGCTAAGGAGAAATGCCAGTATACTAGATTGGAATACTATTATGCACTTTAATAACCCAGAATGCGCTGCTGAATCTCTAATTACAATGGTAAAAAATTGTATGGAGAATGCCTTTATTGTAAACAAAACGAAAAAATATAAAAATAAAGATTTTGTACCTCGAAAGAGCTGGATAACAAGCGCGATTATGGTCTCATGTAAAACAAAAGCAAATCTTTATAATTTAATGAAGAGCAAACCTACGTGTAACATTTTGAAACAGGAATACAATAATTATCTGAAAGTACTAAACAAAGTAATTAAAGATGCTAAGATAAAATTTGATTGCGAAACCATAAAGCGGAACAGTAATAACCCAAAAAAACTGTGGAAAACAATTAAGACTAAAATAGGCAAAACTACTGTACAAAAAAAGGATTCTATAGAATGTATTTATAATAATAATAATGTAAAACTAGAAAATAAAGCAGAAATAGCCAACTCTCTGAATGAGTATTTCTGCACAATAGGAGAAAAATTAAGTAAACAAATTGCTGAACAGAACGAAGTGGATTTAGAACTTCCAGAAAGTAACAAAGAATCGATTTTCATTAGACCAACAGATGCGATAGAGATACATAAAATAATTTGTTCAATGAAAAAAAAAGCTGGCGGAGTTGATGAAATAACTGTTGTTACTTTACAAACTATGGCAGAATTCATTATTAACCCTTTGGAACACATTTTTAACTTATGCATTGAGAAATCGGTATGGCCTTTAGTACTAAAGAGTGCTGTAGTAATACCTATCCATAAGGCAGGTACAAAGACTGTTATGTCTAACTACCGGCCGATATCCCTCATTTCAAATATAGCCAAAATTTTGGAAAAAATCATTTTCAACAGACTCTACTCATTTATGGAAAAACATAATATAATATCAGATAAACAATTTGGTTTTGTTAAAAATAAAGGTACCACTGATTGTTTGAACTACGTAACAAACTTAATTTACAGCAATTTAGATAAAAGTAAACCTCTCATAACTGCCTTCTTGGATCTGTCTAAAGCTTTTGATACGGTGAACCACAAAATTTTGCTAAAAAAATTAGAAAAATATGGTGTGAGAGGAACTGCTCTAGAATTATTCACTAGCTATCTCGTCGGTAGAAAATAAAAAGTTAAAATTATGAATAATATGAGTGATGGCAAGAACGTAACAACTGGAGTTCCTCAAGGAACTATACTAGGACCGTTACTGTTTATAATATACGTGAATGACCTACTGAGAAATATGCCAAATGATGCAATCCTATCCTATGCTGATGACACCATCGTCATATCGAGTGACGATACGTGGGCGAAGGCTGAGGAAAGGATGAATAAATATCTCAAAACTGTTGCGAATTGGCCAGCTGTAAATAAACTATCTCTAAACGTAAATAAGACAGTTGTTATGACTTATGGAAATTACTGTGATAGTGTGCCAAAAACAATTGATATAAGGTTAGATAATAAATTGTTAAATAGAGTTTAATCTCATAAGTATCTAGGAATAATTTTTGATTATAATATGAAATGGGACCAACACATTGAATATATAATCAAAAAAACCAAATATTTGATTTTTATATTTGCTAAAATTAAGAATATCATGGACACTAAAACACTACTTACTGTTTACTATGCATTTTTAAATAGCATAATTAATTATGGAATAATTGCATGGGGTGGAGCTTATGGTACCTGCATTAAACTAATACAAGGAGTACAAAATAAAATAATGAAAATCATTAGCCAAAACAATTTCATAAATGAAAAATACCCACTCAATGTAAGGCAATTATTCATTTTCAATCTATATTATATCACCATAAAAATTTAAGAGAAAAATATATTAATTCGACAAGCACAACAAGAAATAAAAACATACAAATACCGAAAATATCGAAAACGATAGCTACAAAAAATAGTTATTATGTAGCATTAAAGATTTTTAACAATCTACCCAAAGATTTAAAAGAGTTATGTGGTAGTAAGCAGAAAGTAAAAACAAAACTCAAAGATTATATCAAAGAGAACGCATTAGCCTAATAAGAAAAAAAATTATATAATTGTTGAATAAAAAAATTATTTGTCATTTTATTATGTAATATTTGTAAATATAGCCATTTAAGAGTGCAAACAAGCACTGGTTTGTTTTTAGTTTTAAGTTAGTTTTAAGTTTCTATGTATATTTTCTTTTTCATGTACCATTTCCTATGTACAGGTAATTTTATTTACCTCTATAGGATGCCTGCTCAAAGGCATTTTAAAATGGTTATAATAAATAAATAAATAAATAAGTAGCCCTATATGTAGACGACTTCTTTGTTTTTTCAAACGATTTTGAGAAAGAAAAAATTCTAGAAAATCATTTGAGTTTAAATTTTAAAATTAAAAACTTAGGAGAAGCAAAACAATGTTTAGGAGTTAGGATTGTAAGAAATTACAATTATGAAATTACCAAATTCCATAACCCTAGATCAATAAAGTTAAATAAATGATATTTTAGAAAAGTTTAACATGTCTGATTGTAAAACCATTTCTACTCCACTAGACAATAGTATTAACTTACATTATGTTATATGGGTTTGGGCCTCATCAGCCACTGATCGCATGGGTAGTCCCTTGGCGATCCCCTTATCCGGGTCATTATCCAAAAATGCTATCCCATAAAAGGAGCAATTTAGGCACGTACCCCGCCTTAAGCCTCGCCTGCTCTAGGATAACAGGGATCCCTAATATAAGGTACCTCTTCTCCTCCAGTGCGGGGCAGGCGTAAAGAAGATGAATCGAGGTTTCCTCGCCTTCTTTACAGTATCTGCAGGCCGGGCTGTCAGTCAGCCTCAGCTTGTGCTTATATGCATTCAGACTACTATGGTGGCCCGTTATGATTCCCACCAGGGTTCTGGCTTTGTGCCTGTTCAATTTAATGGATTCTTGGGCCCATTTCTCAATCTCTAAGTATTCGATGAAGAGTTTGGTTATCCGACAACCCGTTACTCCTCTCCATATTTTATTGTGTTGGTCTCTTGTCCAGCCATTGATGCGGTCTCTGATTAGATTCCGACTTATTCCCGCTGCAGGTTCTGGTCCATAGAGATTTTCCCTGGTCCCTAGTCTGGCAAGGTCATCTGCAATTAGATTTCCCTTAATGCCATTATGTTCAGGTATCCATAAGAGTTCCATCAGTCCCTTCCCTGCCAAGTGGTTCAATGCTTCATAGCAATTATAGACCAGTTTCGACTTTGTTGTTGCTGAATTCAGGGCTGCCAATGCCGCCCTGCTATCCGAGCAGATACATACCGTCTCCTGGGTCCGATTTTGGTCGGCCCCCAGAACACCGTATGTAATTGCAATTAGCTCGGCCTAGAGTGTGGTAGTGTATTTACCCACGGGGAAGGCTTTACCTATCCCATCGCGTCGTCTATACATCTCTGCACCCGCTCTGTTCCCACTCTTGGCTCCATCCGCGTATCAGATGTCTCCATTGAGCGGTAATCCAGCTCGACCCTCCTTGGAGCATGTGGACCTCGCGGTCCACATGCTCCAAGATAGTGACCACGAGGAAGCCGTCGACAAACCGGAGGCAAGCATCTCTGCACCGAAGGAAATAAATATAGAACAACAAGAAGAAAATATCGAGTCACCGGAAGAACAAGACAGCCAAGGCGAGTCAAGGGGGGAGGAGAACCCAGAGGAAGTAGCGGAAGAGCTACCCCCGCGACCTCTCTTAGACCTCGTCCGCGACGAGCAGCTACAGGACCAAGCGTGCCACAGAGAACGTAAACGTCTCCAGCACGTGCTGCGCGAAGAACCGCGAACGGCCGGAACCCGCAGCGCGCGAGGGTACTTCTTATCCGACGGTGTAATATGGAAGTACGTGGATGGACATAGACGGGCGTTAGTCGTGCCGCTACATATGAGGGATCGCGTGATGGAAGAATACCACGACTCCCCACTAGCTGCACATCCAGACCAGAGTGAGATGCTCCTCGCGATTCGGCGGATGTATGATTGGAGAGGCATGGAACGCGATGTACGACGTCACGTGAAAGGCTGCTTGGTGTACGCCTCGACGAAGGCTCACCAGCAAGATGCTGCGCCGTTACGACCGCGGATCCCAGACACGCCAGGGAAGACCGTCAGCCTAGATGTTCTTGGACTTTATCCCAGGACGAAGCAAGGAAACGAGTTCATCATCGTACTTGTGGATTTATTTTCGAAGTGGGTCGAGGCGAGAGTAACGCCCCACGGGCGGCAGACCGAAATCCTTGAGTTTCTGGAAGAGGTAACCGCAAGGGACACCTAGCGTCCATCATTACGGACAACGGTACGCCCTTCCGAGGCCGACGTTGGGAACGCTACCTCGCATCCCGCCAAATAGAACATTACACTGCTCCAGTGTACCACCAGCGAGCGAACCCAGTGGAACGATGGGTTCAGGATATAAAGAAGATCCTACGTACAAAAGAAGCCGCGACGAAGAAATGCTCCTTGGAGCAACCTTGCCTAGACCGGGAGAGTGGACGGTACCCGCCGAAGTTCAATCGCTTCCCGACCGGACCGCGCAAGCCAGAAGACAACGAATTCAACGCGTCCGGGATCGTCAGGTCATCTACGCCCGGAACATGTTTCCAGAACACCGACAAGCCGGTGTAACCTTCGACCCAGGAGAACGCGTCATGATTAGGTTCCACCGAGACGGGAATCTGTTCCAGGCCAAATGGATGACCCTCACGAAGTCATCACCCGCCACGACGACAACATATACATCGTGGAGGGAGATGGAATACACGTGAAAGTCCACACCGATGACCTTCGGCCCCGACCACCGGAATACCAGTAGCGGACTCGTGAGGAGCAGAACACCCGCGGACCGCCGTCGCACCCACGACCGCGAGCCAGCGTGGCCCCTCTCCGAAAGAAAGAAGATAGAAGAAGTAGCGAGTTGCCGCGATTTAGCCATGCTTGCCACAGCCCAATCATGTGTTGTTGTGCATGTGTTGTTTGGACATCGCGCAACGAGGACAGGTAACCGCGAGCGCGCCGCCTTCGCAGCCCAACCATAGGCCGGGGCATCGCCTCGCCGCATTACAACGATACCCCCCATACATGTGTAAATATACCCCCCGTGTGTGTTGTTTTTCTGTTTTATGTTTCAGATGCCCCCACGGAGGGCCAGCGGCCCACCAACGTAACTTTTATGAGTGGCGCGCAAGACGAAGCAGAAGCAGGTTCAAGAGAGAAGCAGCGGATTCCCGCCCAACTGGGACCAGGGAACCGGCGTGAGTTTCTTGCAAGTTCTTCTCACGCTGGGTAATCGAACTTGCGGATCCTTTTTTCTTTACCCCATGCTTTTATGCTTCCGCTTCCTAGGTCACTTTCCCCCAAATAAACAAAACATGCGTGCTTTTCAGAAGAAACTAACCCCAACACCAAAAATTTTGTTGACAGAATCTAGTACGATCAAGGGGGGGAGGTGTCATATGCCTCTCTCCGAAAATGAGTACTTCTATGAGTAACCTCGATCTGTGACGCAATTGGTTCCCCGCTCTGCACGTCCATTTTGGAGCGCGTCGATACAGGCACTCTCTAGCGTGCCTCTTTCTCAGTCGTTCAATTCGCTTAGTGATCTTCACATCGCAGAGCCAACGCGAATCGATCTCCTCCGCTTACTCCAGTCTTCGACTAGATTCTGCAGTGAAATTTCTGGTGAACTATGCTTCACACAGAGATTATTAACCACAACAAAAAATCAACAAAAAATCGTCGCACTCGACGTATTTAACGTCGACGATCACGATCGTCACGTGGCCGCGCCATTTTAGTGCCGCCGACCCACGCCACCTGGGCGTCCATCACGATTGGTAGCGGTCTTCCACCGCGTATCAATCCACCGATTTGGTAAAGGCTTCGTAGAATACCCAGGTGAGTTATTTAATCGAGCATTTCATCGTCTCCGAGGGTCATCAGACGCCGGGCTGACGCCATCTTGGGATTTCATCATCGCCACGTGGTCAAGGCCACGCCGTCGCCGCCAAGGAGCAACTGCAGCCGTTATCCAGCTATCTACGCCAGTCTTTTAGGGCCAGGAACGAGATAGAGTGTATCGCCTAGCTTCGCCATCGCCAATTTACTCGGTGAGTTATTTCTGCCTAGAGCTTTATATAACCCGTGTTTAATTTTATTCCAGGCTGAGTAGTGGGAGAAGCCCTGCAACTAAGTGCGACATTGCACTAAGTCCCCTAGCACCTACATACAGGGGTTACGACCCCTGGTGACTACCTACCGCTAGTCTAGGCGTGCCGTACCGTTGGGATCTCTGATTCTTGGACGTGACACGAATCACTGTTCGTACTTGAAGTGAATATCTCTTCCGAGGGGCGCCGGCTAACAGGTATTAGGTCGGGAGGCCGGATCCTCCGAAGCCAACGTGGGAAAGCGCGGGAAGCCGCACTACGTTTAGAAGCCATCCGCGCCAGCCTCGTATTTAGTACGTTTCCCCCAAGTTCATTGTCCACATCGAGTAGCCCCAGGCGAGGCTAACGCTTGTATGGATAACCAACAGGAAAACTACTTCGTAGAGGCCATGCAGACAAGAAGCGGTCGGGTTTTAGGAGCCCCCGACGCTCGACGCTCAACGCACGCCGGTGTCGACCTCGACACCCAACCTCAACGAGGGAATAACAAGTCAGCGGGTCTCTCCACCAGCGAGGTTGCGAACGGCCGCATCGAGGATATGGGAAGCCTCGATCAATGTTTCGCGGAGAGGCGCATCCACCCCCAGTGCAGCACCGACTCGCGTAACATACAACCTCCGCTGATACTACCAGTTTCTGCCGCCCGCGGAAATGAGGGAGCGAGAGATCGACGACAATACATTCGGCTTCCAATTAGCTCTTGATAAGGTAAGTTTACATCACATATTTCATCCTGAACATTACTTAAGTTAATACTATCAGCCTATCTATCATATGACAGCAGGGACAATCCGACACCAGAGGTGAAGGAACTTATGGACTTCTATCAAAAAGTCAACATGTCTTTGCTGATGGGATGTGACGCGAACTCGCACCATATGGTCTGGGGTAGTACAAACACCAATGGCAGAGGTATGGAGCTCATGGAATATCTGATAAGTACAAAGCTAGATATTTTAAACGTGGGAAACACACCCACTTTTCATAATACTATAAAGGAGGAGGTAATTGACATACCTTGGGCTCCAAACACCTGGCAGGATATGTGCGGAACTGGAGAGTCTCGGATGAACCCACACTCTCGGATCACTCTGCCATCAAGTTTGATCTGGGAGTGGAGGAGCATGAGGAGACGAAATGTGTCCGTAACCCCAGATTCACAAACTAGCAACAGTTTAAGTCGGATCTTCTAGTAGCAGTTCGGGGGATCTCCTCCAGAATTAGTGAGAGGGAAGTACTGGAGGTAGCAGCCTCCCGACTAAGTAGAGGATTGATAGAAGCCTATGAAGGGAACTGTACACCTAAACGAGCTAGGCCGAAAGGCCAGGTAAGATGGTGGAGCATTAAGCTGGAAAACCTTAGATGTAAGGTAAGAAACCTTCTCAAGGGAGCCAGAAAACGTAACAACCGTACAGCCTGGGAGGACTATAGGACTGCCAGGGATCAGTATAGGGCTGAGGTTAGGGAAGCCCAAAGAAGTAGTTGGGTTTCTTTCTGTAATGAGATAAATAATGGAGCTGAGGCAGCACGGCTGAACAAGATCCCAGCCCGGAAGCGATACTGGGATCGCTCAAGCTCCCTAATGATAAATTCTCGGAATCGGATGAGGAAACCTTAGACCATCTCATCAAAGCACATTTTCCGGCTTTTATAGACCGGAGATGGGAGATATTTCCGACCTAGGAAATGTCTCCCCGACCTAGCAGGGGCACATAGGACCTGGGCGGTAAACCGAGAGGCGGACGACAGAAAACTTGTGAAGGCGATAGTCACACAGGTTAAGATGAGGTGGGCCTTGAGGTCCTTTGATCCATATAAATCGCCGGGACCGAACGGCATTTATCCGGTACTACTGCAGAAAGTAGAAGAGATAATCCTCGGTCCACTTATAAGGATCACCAGGGCCAGCTTGGCACTGAAGATGGTCCCGAAAGTGTGGCTAAGCACAAGAGTTGTTTTTATACCTAAACCGGGCAAAGTCGGATACACGTCCCCTAAGGACTTTCGGCCGATTAGCCTTACTTCATTTTTACTAAAGACGGTCGAACGATTAGTTGACAGGTACCTTCGGGATACTATCCTAATAGAGAGACCGCTTTAAGGGAGCCAGAATGCTTATTAAGCTAGTAAATTAACGGAAACAGCGCTGGATAAGGTGATGTCATCGATACGGTCACAATTGGACTCCGGAGGATACGTTGTCGACACCTTTCTTGATATTGAAGGAGCTTTCAACTTTACATCCAGGAAGGTGATTAGCGGAGCATTAGGCAGATGATACACCCCCAGAATAATCGCTGAATGGATAGACCATATGTAGGAAAACAGCTTATTGCCAACAAAGGCAAGACTACCATCGAGGGCCGGGTCGACTCGGGCTATCCACAGGGAGGGGTATTGTCCCCCCTTCTGTGGTGCCTGGTAGTGGACGAGCTGCTTGAAAAGTTAAAGGATTACCAAGTAATTGGCTATGCCGATGACTTAGTAAAAATAACAAAGGGCCCTTCCTGGAGCCGATTCTCGGTATAATGCAGGGAGCATTAAACGAGGTTGGGAATTGGTGCAGGGATAGGAGGACCGTTACTGTTTATAATATACGTGAATGACCTACTGAGAAATATGCCAAATGATGCAATCCTATCCTATGCTGATGACACCATCGTCATATCGAGTGACGATACGTGGGCGAAGGCTGAGGAAAGGATGAATAAATATCTCAAAACTGTTGCGAATTGGCTAGCTGTAAATAAACTATCTCTAAACGTAAATAAGACAGTTGTTATGACTTATGGAAATTACTGTGATAGTGTGCCAAAAACAATTGATATAAGGTTAGATAATAAATTGTTAAATAGAGTTTAATCTCATAAGTATCTAGGAATAATTTTTGATTATAATATGAAATGGGACCAACACATTGAATATATAATCAAAAAAACCAAATATTTGATTTTTATATTTGCTAAAATTAAGAATATCATGGACACTAAAACACTACTTACTGTTTACTATGCATTTTTAAATAGCATAATTAATTATGGAATAATTGCATGGGGTGGAGCTTATGGTACCTGCATTAAACTAATACAAGGAGTACAAAATAAAATAATGAAAATCATTAGCCAAAACAATTTCATAAATGAAAAATACCCACTCAATGTAAGGCAATTATTCATTTTCAATCTATATTATATCACCATAAAAATTTAAGAGAAAAATATATTAATTCGACAAGCACAACAAGAAATAAAAACATACAAATACCGAAAATATCGAAAACGATAGCTACAAAAAATAGTTATTATGTAGCATTAAAGATTTTTAACAATCTACCCAAAGATTTAAAAGAGTTATGTGGTAGTAAGCAGAAAGTAAAAACAAAACTCAAAGATTATATCAAAGAGAACGCATTAGCCTAATAAGAAAAAAAATTATATAATTGTTGAATAAAAAAATTATTTGTCATTTTATTATGTAATATTTGTAAATATAGCCATTTAAGAGTGCAAACAAGCACTGGTTTGTTTTTAGTTTTAAGTTAGTTTTAAGTTTCTATGTATATTTTCTTTTTCATGTACCATTTCCTATGTACAGGTAATTTTATTTACCTCTATAGGATGCCTGCTCAAAGGCATTTTAAAATGGTTATAATAAATAAATAAATAAATAAGTAGCCCTATATGTAGACGACTTCTTTGTTTTTTCAAACGATTTTGAGAAAGAAAAAATTCTAGAAAATCATTTGAGTTTAAATTTTAAAATTAAAAACTTAGGAGAAGCAAAACAATGTTTAGGAGTTAGGATTGTAAGAAATTACAATTATGAAATTACCAAATTCCATAACCCTAGATCAATAAAGTTAAATAAATGATATTTTAGAAAAGTTTAACATGTCTGATTGTAAAACCATTTCTACTCCACTAGACAATAGTATTAACTTACATTATGTTATATGGGTTTGGGCCTCATCAGCCACTGATCGCATGGGTAGTCCCTTGGCGATCCCCTTATCCGGGTCATTATCCAAAAATGCTATCCCATAAAAGGAGCAATTTAGGCACGTACCCCGCCTTAAGCCTCGCCTGCTCTAGGATAACAGGGATCCCTAATATAAGGTACCTCTTCTCCTCCAGTGCGGGGCAGGCGTAAAGAAGATGAATCGAGGTTTCCTCGCCTTCTTTACAGTATCTGCAGGCCGGGCTGTCAGTCAGCCTCAGCTTGTGCTTATATGCATTCAGACTACTATGGTGGCCCGTTATGATTCCCACCAGGGTTCTGGCTTTGTGCCTGTTCAATTTAATGGATTCTTGGGCCCATTTCTCAATCTCTAAGTATTCGATGAAGAGTTTGGTTATCCGACAACCCGTTACTCCTCTCCATCTTTTATTGTGTTGGTCTCTTGTCCAGCCATTGATGCGGTCTCTGATTAGATTCCGACTTATTCCCGCTGCAGGTTCTGGTCCATAGAGATTTTCCCTGGTCCCTAGTCTGGCAAGGTCATTTGCAATTAGATTTCCCTTAATGCCATTATGTTCAGGTATCCATAAGAGTTCCATCAGTCCCTTCTCTGCCAAGTGGTTCAATGCTTCATAGTAATTATAGACCAGTTTCGACTTTGTTGTTGCTGAATTCAGGGCTGCCAATGCCGCCCTGCTATCCGAGCAGATACATACCGTCTCCTGGGTCCGATTTTGGTCGGCCCCCAGAACACCGTATGTAATTGCAATTAGCTCGGCCTAGAGTGTGGTAGTGTATTTACCCACGGGGAAGGCTTTACCTATCCCATCGCGTCGTCTATACATCTCTGCACCCGCTCTGTTCCCACTCTTGGCTCCATCCGCGTATCAGATGTCTCCATTGAGCGGTAATCCAGCTCGACCCTCCATCCAGTCGGTCTTACTGGTAAGGGTGATATTATATTTCTTGTCAAACAGGAAGTGGACACCCGTACTGTCAGAGGGCATCCATAGGAGTCCCTCCTCAGCTAGCTCTCTTGAGAGTCTATTCAGGTCCCTTACCTTCCTATTCATGTTTCCCACCCTGTGCATTACCTTTACGGCTTCCGATTTCAGGGTGACATCAAGAGGTAGTATCCCCATCGCCTCGTTCGGTGTTGATCTTGGGGCTCCGGTTATACTTCTTAGAATCAATCTTCTTAGCTTGTTAAGTCGGTTGACTTCCGACAAACAGGATCTCTCCCACCAGACCAGTGCTGCATACGTCAGTCTGGGTTTGAGAATTGCCTCATACATCCATTTCATGGTCTCCGGTTTCAAGCCCCAGCTATTACCAATGGCCCTTCTCAGTTGCCAATGTGTTGCTGTGATCTTGGAACATATGTGACTTAGATGTTTTTACCATGACAGTTTTCTGTCCAGGATTACTCCTAAGTATTTCACTTCGCTATTATAGCTTAATTCTTGGCCACCAAGATTTAGCGGACATGTTCTCTTCCACTTATATTGCTTGGTGAACACCATCACCTCAGTCTTAGAGAGATTGACCGAGAGTCTCCTATCCCTGCACCAATTCCCAACCTCGTTTAATGCTCCCTGCATTATACCGAGAATCGGCTCCAGGAAGGGCCCTTCGTTATTTTTACTAAGTCATCGGCATAGCCAATTACTTGGTAATCCTTTAACTTTTCAAGCAGCTCGTCCACTACCAGGCACCACAGAAGGGGGGACAATACCCCTCCCTGTGGATAGCCCGAGTCGACCCGGCCCTCGATGGTAGTCTTGCCTTTGTTGGCAATAAGCTGTTTTCCTACATATGGTCTATCCATTCAGCGATTATTCTGGGGGTGTATCATCTGCCTAATGCTCCGCTAATCACCTTCCTGGATGTAAAGTTGAAAGCTCCTTCAATATCAAGAAAGGTGTCGACAACGTATCCTCCGGAGTCCAATTGTGACCGTATCGATGACATCACCTTATCCAGCGCTGTTTCCGTTAATTTACTAGCTTAATAAGCATTCTGGCTCCCTTAAAGCGGTCTCTCTATTAGGATAGTATCCCGAAGGTACCTGTCAACTAATCGTTCGACCGTCTTTAGTAAAAATGAAGTAAGGCTAATCGGCCGAAAGTCCTTAGGGGACGTGTATCCGACTTTGCCCGGTTTAGGTATAAAAACAACTCTTGTGCTTAGCCACACTTTCGGGACCATCTTCAGTGCCAAGCTGGCCCTGGTGATCCTTATAAGTGGACCGAGGATTATCTCTTCTACTTTCTGCAGTAGTACCGGATAAATGCCGTTCGGTCCCGGCGATTTATATGGATCAAAGGACCTCAAGGCCCACCTCATCTTAACCTGTGTGACTATCGCCTTCACAAGTTTTCTGTCGTCCGCCTCTCGGTTTACCGCCCAGGTCCTATGTGCCCCTGCTAGGTCGGGGAGACATTTCCTAGGTCGGAAATATCTCCCATCTCCGGTCTATAAAAGCCGGAAAATGTGCTTTGATGAGATGGTCTAAGGTTTCCTCATCCGATTCCGAGAATTTATCATTAGGGAGCTTGAGCGATCCCAGTATCGCTTCCGGGCTGGGATCTTGTTCAGCCGTGCTGCCTCAGCTCCATTATTTATCTCATTACAGAAAGAAACCCAACTACTTCTTTGGGCTTCCCTAACCTCAGCCCTATACTGATCCCTGGCAGTCCTATAGTCCTCCCAGGCTGTACGGTTGTTACGTTTTCTGGCTCCCTTGAGAAGGTTTCTTACCTTACATCTAAGGTTTTCCAGCTTAATGCTCCACCATCTTACCTGGCCTTTCGGCCTAGCTCGTTTAGGTGTACAGTTCCCTTCATAGGCTTCTATCAATCCTCTACTTAGTCGGGAGGCTGCTACCTCCAGTACTTCCCTCTCACTAATTCTGGAGGAGATCCCCCGAACTGCTACTAGAAGATCCGACTTAAACTGTTGCCAGTTTGTGAATCTGGGGTTACGGACACATTTCGTCTCCTCATGCTCCTCCACTCCCAGATCAAACTTAATGGCAGAGTGATCCGAGAGTGTGGGTTCATCCGAGACTCTCCAGTTCCGCACATATCCTGCCAGGTGTTTGGAGCCCAAGGTATGTCAATTACCTCCTCCTTTATAGTATTATGAAAAGTGGGTGTGTTTCCCACGTTTAAAATATCTAGCTTTGTACTTATCAGATATTCCATGAGCTCCATACCTCTGCCATTGGTGTTTGTACTACCCCAGACCATATGGTGCGAGTTCGCGTCACATCCCATCAGCAAAGACATGTTGACTTTTTGATAGAAGTCCATAAGTTCCTTCACCTCTGGTGTCGGATTGTCCCTGCTGTCATATGATAGATAGGCTGATAGTATTAACTTAAGTAATGTTCAGGATGAAATATGTGATGTAAACTTACCTTATCAAGAGCTAATTGGAAGCCGAATGTATTGTCGTCGATCTCTCGCTCCCTCATTTCCGCGGGCGGCAGAAACTGGTAGTATCAGCGGAGGTTGTATGTTACGCGAGTCGGTGCTGCACTGGGGGTGGATGCGCCTCTCCGCGAAACATTGATCGAGGCTTCCCATATCCTCGATGCGGCCGTTCGCAACCTCGCTGGTGGAGAGACCCGCTGACTTGTTATTCCCTCGTTGAGGTTGGGTGTCGAGGTCGACACCGGCGTGCGTTGAGCGTCGAGCGTCGGGGGCTCCTAAAACCCGACCGCTTCTTGTCTGCATGGCCTCTACGAAGTAGTTTTCCTGTTGGTTATCCATACAAGCGTTATCCTCGCCTGGGGCTACTCGATGTGGACAATAAACTTGGGGGAAACGTACTAAATACGAGGCTGGCGCGGATGGCTTCTAAACGTAGTGCGGCTTCCCGCGCTTTCCCACGTTGGCTTCGGAGGATCCGGCCTCCCGACCTAATACCTGTTAGCCGGCGCCCCTCGGAAGAGATATTCACTTCAAGTACGAACAGTGATTCGTGTCACGTCCAAGAATCAGAGATCCCAACGGTACGGCACGCCTAGACTAGCGGTAGGTAGTCACCAGGGGTCGTAACCCCTGTATGTAGGTGCTAGGGGACTTAGTGCAATGTCGCACTTAGTTGCAGGGCTTCTCCCACTACTCAGCCTGGAATAAAATTAAACACGGGTTATATAAAGCTCTAGGCAGAAATAACTCACCGAGTAAATTGGCGATGGCGAAGCTAGGCGATACACTCTATCTCGTTCCTGGCCCTAAAAGACTGGCGTAGATAGCTGGATAACGGCTGCAGTTGCTCCTTGGCGGCGACGGCGTGGCCTTGACCACGTGGCGATGATGAAATCCCAAGATGGCGTCAGCCCGGCGTCTGATGACCCTCGGAGACGATGAAATGCTCGATTAAATAACTCACCTGGGTATTCTACGAAGCCTTTACCAAATCGGTGGATTGATACGCGGTGGAAGACCGCTACCAATCGTGATGGACGCCCAGGTGGCGTGGGTCGGCGGCACTAAAATGGCGCGGCCACGTGACGATCGTGATCGTCGACGTTAAATACGTCGAGTGCGACGATTTTTTGTTGATTTTTTGTTGTGGTTAATAATCTCTGTGTGAAGCATAGTTCACCAGAAATTTCACTGCAGAATCTAGTCGAAGACTGGAGTAAGCGGAGGAGATCGATTCGCGTTGGCTCTGCGATGTGAAGATCACTAAGCGAATTGAACGACTGAGAAAGAGGCACGCTAGAGAGTGCCTGTATCGACGCGCTCCAAAATGGACGTGCAGAGCGGGGAACCAATTGCGTCACAGATCGAGGTTACTCATAGAAGTACTCATTTTCGGAGAGAGGCATATGACACCTCCCCCCCTTGATCGTACTAGATTCTGTCAACAAAATTTTTGGTGTTGGGGTTAGTTTCTTCTGAAAAGCACGCATGTTTTGTTTATTTGGGGGAAAGTGACCTAGGAAGCGGAAGCATAAAAGCATGGGGTAAAGAAAAAAGGATCCGCAAGTTCGATTACCCAGCGTGAGAAGAACTTGCAAGAAACTCACGCCGGTTCCCTGGTCCCAGTTGGGCGGGAATCCGCTGCTTCTCTCTTGAACCTGCTTCTGCTTCGTCTTGCGCGCCACTCATAAAAGTTACGTTGGTGGGCCGCTGGCCCTCCGTGGGGGCATCTGAAACATAAAACAGAAAAACAACACACACGGGGGGTATATTTACACATGTATGGGGGGTATCGTTGTAATGCGGCGAGGCGATGCCCCGGCCTATGGTTGGGCTGCGAAGGCGGCGCGCTCGCGGTTACCTGTCCTCGTTGCGCGATGTCCAAACAACACATGCACAACAACACATGATTGGGCTGTGGCAAGCATGGCTAAATCGCGGCAACTCGCTACTTCTTCTATCTTCTTTCTTTCGGAGAGGGGCCACGCTGGCTCGCGGTCGTGGGTGCGACGGCGGTCCGCGGGTGTTCTGCTCCTCACGAGTCCGCTACTGGTATTCCGGTGGTCGGGGCCGAAGGTCATCGGTGTGGACTTTCACGTGTATTCCATCTCCCTCCACGATGTATATGTTGTCGTCGTGGCGGGTGATGACTTCGTGAGGGTCATCCATTTGGCCTGGAACAGATTCCCGTCTCGGTGGAACCTAATCATGACGCGTTCTCCTGGGTCGAAGGTTACACCGGCTTGTCGGTGTTCTGGAAACATGTTCCGGGCGTAGATGACCTGACGATCCCGGACGCGTTGAATTCGTTGTCTTCTGGCTTGCGCGGTCCGGTCGGGAAGCGATTGAACTTCGGCGGGTACCGTCCACTCTCCCGGTCTAGGCAAGGTTGCTCCAAGGAGCATTTCTTCGTCGCGGCTTCTTTTGTACGTAGGATCTTCTTTATATCCTGAACCCATCGTTCCACTGGGTTCGCTCGCTGGTGGTACACTGGAGCAGTGTAATGTTCTATTTGGCGGGATGCGAGGTAGCGTTCCCAACGTCGGCCTCGGAAGGGCGTACCGTTGTCCGTAATGATGGACGCTAGGTGTCCCTTGCGGTTACCTCTTCCAGAAACTCAAGGATTTCGGTCTGCCGCCCGTGGGGCGTTACTCTCGCCTCGACCCACTTCGAAAATAAATCCACAAGTACGATGATGAACTCGTTTCCTTGCTTCGTCCTGGGATAAAGTCCAAGAACATCTAGGCTGACGGTCTTCCCTGGCGTGTCTGGGATCCGCGGTCGTAACGGCGCAGCATCTTGCTGGTGAGCCTTCGTCGAGGCGTACACCAAGCAGCCTTTCACGTGACGTCGTACATCGCGTTCCATGCCTCTCCAATCATACATCCGCCGAATCGCGAGGAGCATCTCACTCTGGTCTGGATGTGCAGCTAGTGGGGAGTCGTGGTATTCTTCCATCACGCGATCCCTCATATGTAGCGGCACGACTAACGCCCGTCTATGTCCATCCACGTACTTCCATATTACACCGTCGGATAAGAAGTACCCTCGCGCGCTGCGGGTTCCGGCCGTTCGCGGTTCTTCGCGCAGCACGTGCTGGAGACGTTTACGTTCTCTGTGGCACGCTTGGTCCTGTAGCTGCTCGTCGCGGACGAGGTCTAAGAGAGGTCGCGGGGGTAGCTCTTCCGCTACTTCCTCTGGGTTCTCCTCCCCCCTTGACTCGCCTTGGCTGTCTTGTTCTTCCGGTGACTCGATATTTTCTTCTTGTTGTTCTATATTTATTTCCTTCGGTGCAGAGATGCTTGCCTCCGGTTTGTCGACGGCTTCCTCGTGGTCACTATCTTGGAGCATGTGGACCGCGAGGTATGCACGATCGTCCACTTCTTCGGGTTCTTCCGGACGATCTTCCGGTTGTGGGTGTCGTGACAAGAAGTCCGGTAGCTCATTGGTCTTTCCCGGAACGTGTTCGACGGTAAAGTTGAAGGCTTGAAGCATGAGGGCCCATCGCACTTCTCGCCTTTGTATTTGTTAAGCCATAGGAGAGTTCTAGTGTCCGTGTAGAGCGTGAAATGTGGATCTTCTAAGAATTGATGGAATTCCTTCACCCCCCATACCACCGCGAGGACTTCATGTTCGTTGACATGGTAGCGGGTTTCCGTCTTCGTCAGTTTTGCTGAGGCGCAGGCGATGAGGCGACGTTTCGTCGTATCTTCAGGGTCGCGCTGGAATAATACAGCTCCTATGCCGATGCAGCTGACGTCGGTCTGCAGGCAAAATTCCATGCCTGGCAGCGGATGGTGCAGTTCGGCGTGATTGACCATTGCTTCCTTCAGCTCCTCGAAGGTGATTTGTTGTGGCGTCCTTCATCGCATTCCGCGGCTTCCTTCCAGTGCATCGGTGAGTGGCGCTGCGATTTCCGCGAATCTAGGCCCGTATTTTCGTAGCCATCCCGTCGTGCCTAGGAACGCTCCCAGTTCTCTAATGGTCTTCGGTACTGGGTAGTCCCTAATTTTCTCCAGGTAGTGGCTCTGCGGTTCATTACGCTCGGACGTAATCGTGTGCTCCAGGTAGTTAATTTGACGAGCGCCAAATTTACATTTCCCCGGTGACACGTGGAGACCGTTTAGACGGAGTCTCTCCAAAATCGCGCTGAGGTGGTATAGATGTTCGTCGTGGTTTTTGCTGTATACGACGATATCATCCAGGTAGACTTTGACAAATTGATGCAAGAATCCCTCGAGGACTTCAGCCATCATTTTCTGAAAAGTTCCGGCGGCTCCAGTTAATCCGAATGGCATGACCTCAAATTCATATTGGGCCCCGTCGGGAGTTAAGAAGGCAGTGTAATTCTTGCTATCCTCGGCCATCGGTACTTGCCAGTACCCGGCCTTCAAGTCAAGCGTCGAAAAGTACTGCGCATCGCCCAACTCGCGGAACGTGTCGAAGATTTGCGGCAGGGTCCCAACTTCTGCTTCTATTTTTGCGTTGATTTGACGGTAATCCACGCAGAATCGTAGCTCCTTATCGCCTTTCTTCTTTTCGTGCGTGTTGATTACGCGTTTCTTCTCTTCGCTATACCGATACGGTGGGACCCGCACGGGCACGGTATCGCGCAGAACGATGCTGTGCTGCGTAGATAACACCGTCGCTGGTCGTGGTTCTTCGGAGAAGAGGTCGGAGTATTTCAAGATTTCCTCGAGGTATTCGGTCCGGTGGTCGTCGGGTACTTTGTAGCATATGTGTCCGTATAATTCTTCCGGTGTGAAGGCGGGTTTCACCTGGCCATTCGAGTCGTCCCAGTATACGGTTCTTCTTCTGTGAGTACCGAATGCGATAGTTCTTCTTTTCCAATCCATCACGACGTCCTCTTCTTGTAGAAACGGCTATCCAAGGATGACTCCTTCGAGTAGGTTGTCCACCACGGGCATGCGCAAGTCGACGGATTCACCGCATAGGGTTAGTGCCAAGTCCATGACACCCCTTGTTTGCGTACAGAATCTGATGGCGGCTAGTCGCAATGTCTTGCTGGCCGTTTCCCACTGCTTTCTTTGTACCAGATCGCTTTGGATTAGGTTTAAGCCAGCGCCGGTGTCCACCAACGCTTTAACTATCTTCCCCTCTATTTCAAGTAGGATGCGGGGTACGGTTCCTCCCCTAATAGTGGCAACTTCTCCGTAGGCCGGTTCAGGTGCTTTCCCAGTGTCAATTTCCTGTGAGCTGTTGTTTAAAGTCGGAATGTATGTGGATTGTTCTTCCTCAATATCACTGTCCAATTCCAAGTCGTTGCTTAAATCCGGTTCCGTCCCTCGAAGTTCTCTGTGTTCCTCCGATTCACTTTCCAATTCACCATAAACGTAGACACCCAGGTCGTTGACCTGCTCCGATGTGGTGTATGCATTTACTTCCCGGTGAACTTCCTGTTCCGGGGCATCGACCGGTTCCGGGTCGGTACTCATTTTCCGTTCGATCAGGTGTGATTTAATTCCAAGTTCGATGTCAACTTCTTGTTCCATTTCGTTTATTCAATCCGATTTCATTGAAGGCGATTTATTTCTGAATCCAGCGTATCCTATCTTCATTCGTATTCCGTTCGATTACATTCGAATTATGTCGAAGTCTGAATTCGTTTCCTTGGTCCATATTTGTTTCAATTAAATTCGATTTAATGCCCAGTCCAGTGTCATTTCCCTGTTCCATATTCGGTTGGATTAAATTCGATTTAATTATTTCGAAGTTCCATTTCATTTAAATTCCGATGATTTAATTTCAGTTTATCATCCTCATTTGTATCCAATTGATAAAAATATAAATAAAGTTCGTTTTATTCCCAAGTGCCACTTCGTTATCCTGATTTGTGTTCCATTGATTTGAATTCGATTCGCTTCTATTCGAAGTCTCGTTTCGAATTTATTACGGTGCTTTAAATCCCTGTTTCTGTCCCGATTTGTATCCACTTGAATTAAACTTGGGTGCAGTCGAAGTTCAAGTTTATTCGCGGTCATTATCTTGATCCGCTTCGATTCCATTAATTTCCTCCATCTTGATTAAGTCGCGATTTAGTTCCGGGTTATTATCCACCTCCGGTTCATGGCTTGCTTGCGTCCGGGTATCGTCATTCGGTTTCGTTCCTACGCCCGGATTCTTCATTTCTTCTGACCCCGCGGAATTTTCTACGGGCGTCGCGACATCGGGTCTTGCTCGAGGTGCCGAGCACCCCCGCCACCGCGGCTCACCCAGAGACGGAGTTCTTCGTCCAAGAAGCAGAGATCCCAACGGTACGGCACGCCTAGACTAGCGGTAGGTCGTAACCCCTGTATGTATATGCTAGGGGACTTACTGCAATGTCGCACTTAGTTGCAGGACTCCTTCCCAGTACTAACCCTGGAATAAAATTAAACACGGGTTATATAAAGCTCTAGGCAGAAATAACTCACCGAGTAAATTGGCGATGGCGAAGTTAGGCGATACACTCTAGCTCGTTCCTGGCACTAAAACACTGGCGTAGATAGCTGGATAACGGCTGCAGCTGCCCCTTGGTGGCGACAGCGTGGCCTCGACCACGTGGCGATGATGAAATCCCAGGATGGCGTCACCCCGGCGTCTGATGACCCTCGGAGACGATGAAATACTCGATTAAATAACTCACCTGGGTATTCTACGAAGCCTTTACCAAATCGGTGGATTGATACGCGGTGCAGGATCACTACCAATCGTGATGGACGCCCACGTGTCGTGGGTCAGCGGCACTAAATTGGCGCGGCCACGTGACGATGGTGATCGTCGACGTTAAATGCGTCGAGTGCGATGACTTTTTGTTGATTTTTTGTTGTGGTTAATAGTCTCTGTGCGAAGCACACTTCACTAGAATTTCGCTGCAGAATCTAGTCGAAGACTGGAGTAGGCGGCGGAGATAGATGCGCGTTGACTCTGCGATGTGGACATCACCAAGCGAACTGAACGACTGAGAAAGAGGCAGGTCAGAGAGTGCCTGTATCGACGCGCTCCAAAATGGACGTGCAGAGCGGGTAACTAATCGCGTCACGGACCGAGGTTACTCATAGAAGTACTCATTTTCGGAGACAGGCATATGAGTATTTAGCTGTTTTAACTCGTTCCGATATTACTTATGCTATTAACTTTCACAGCCAAAGTAATAATCGTTATACTAAATTACACAAATTACACTGGCAGTGTGTAAAAAGAACATTATGATACTTAAAAGGCACCAAAAACTTTTCTATAAAATTTGAAAACGATAGAAGAAATTTGAAACTATCTAATTTATAACTATCTGATCTATCTAACTAGAACAAGTTAAATTTGAACAAATTTAACTAGTTTTGTAGATGCTGACTGGGATTCAGATAAAAAGGACAAAGTCTTACACTGGTTATTTATTCAAGCTTTTAGGGGGATCTGTTTCATGTTGTAAACAAATAACAGTTGCTTTGTCAAACACTGAGGTGGAGTACATAGCTCTCAGGAAAGCAACAAAAGAGACTATATATTTGAGGAATCTATCTATACTATTTGATCTTACAGGTCAACTAGATTGTATTGAAATTTTCAATGACAACCAAAGTTGTCAAAAAAGCCAGTAATCCTATTTTTCATGATAGGCCGAAGCATATAGATATCAGATACCATTTTGTACGAGATGCTGTTTCTGAAAGAAATGATTAATATTAAATACTTACCTACTAATGAAATGGTAGCTGACATCTTAACGAAACCTTTACAAAATGTTAAGAATGCTAGATTTGTGCAGCGCCTAGGATTAAGTATTGTATAAAGAATGTGCTGTAAATATTTTGATAAGTGACGGTGTTTGCATGGATATCAAAAATTTAAATTAAATTATGTGGCGCAATCTGTTGGTTGACTAGCAAGTCTGTTGAACAATGTATGAGTCCCTTTTTTTTTCTTTCTCTTATATAGTTAGTCGAATACATTGTTTCTAAGTAGTCAGTACGTGTTTTATTGTACTTTCTCCCGGTCTTTTTATCATTTAATTGATTGCAATCATTTATTTCATCAGAGACGTATGAATACTCGGGTACCTGGTCCAGTACCTTCCGTTCTAGAAATATATGCGCAAGAAAACGTAAAATATCAGTAGTCTAGTGTTCATTATTTTTGTTCAAAGACTGTACTCTACCTAGACACTGAATGTGTATGTATACGTATGCCCACAATCCCGTGTTTACTCGTTGAAACTGAAGACATGGCAACGTTGCGTTCTGTCTGATACTTAACCTAACTTTTTCGTAGCGTGAAAGAAAATTTATATAAAAAATAAAAACGAATTTTTGTCGCGATCAGTTGCGGTACAATAAAGGAAAATTTGCAAAGTGGAAAGTAATACAGAAACGTTTAAATTATATTACAAAAGTCAATCTTGCGAAAAATAAACAGAGTAACTAACCTAAGCATTGGACGACATATTGTTGAAAATTTAAGATGTTATGAATGTAAAAACGTTCTTCACTATAAAAAAGGTAAGTTGTTTAAGACTAAATTGTATACAAGAAGTGTTCCTCGGCAAATTCTTACGAAACTTTTCCTACCCGCCTATTTTCTAGGGTACTGGAGACGAATCTGGCTTCAGTTTCATCCGCTCGGACACGGTTTTCGAGAAAATGAATTTTCCGCACGAGGCCATTTTCTCTATCAAATAACTTTCACTTCACACTACATAGATAGCTAATATTAATACCAATAGATGCTACAACCTAACCTGACTGTCTACTTATTATGGTTAGGTTAGGTTAGGTTAGTATCCTTCAAAATAACAGCGTATTTAGTTGTTAATATTCAAAGTTAGCTTTTGGAGCCTCTCTGTATGTATGTAGTTTCATCGAACGACACGGAGGGCGTATGATTACAATGGACGACGCCAACTGCAAGTTATTGTATACATTTGAAGTAACTAAACATCGAAAGTTTCTAATAGGTTTTATGACGGTTTAATATATGATATGTGTAAAGGAAGTTGTGCGCGCGAGTTTTCCCTTTTTTATCAGAAAAACACTGGCAAGATTGAGTTTTAACAAAGACACGTTTATTTTCCTTTAGGTATATATTAAAGTAAAAAGATGACAAGTGAAACCGTATAATACATGTGAGAGACTGACTAAACTATTATCTACTCTGGGCTTAAGTATAAATCTTATCTAAACGACGAGGGTTGTTTATGCATTCCGATGTAAGGGTCACGTGCGTGTTTCCATATCGATGTGAAACGTCCTGAGTTGATGCTGATATAATTATATATACACTATAACCTACCACAATAAGTTCGTTAGTACTAAAAATGGACCGTTGCGGCTGAAGTTGATGACTAGGCTTTGTTTTGAGTTTAACAATTTATTGATCTAACGGCTGCTCTAAATCCAACGGTCAATGATATTAGGTGACATTAATAAGCAATAGCATAAAAAATACGTTGAGGATTGCACATTTCCTCCCCGCCTTTGACATATTATAATGTTAAGATTTAAAGAACATGAAAATAGAACTTGAATAAGACTGGTTAGCATTAAACATAAAAATACAAGTATACAACGAATCTAAATACTAGTGTCTTTGTAATTATAAACGTTTTCAACTATAGCCATTCACAGACGCGCACCTACGCGGAATTGACTTTTTTTTCACTCACAGACACTGGTGCTGCGTCTCGTCGATGACTCCTGGCAAAACCGCTAACTTACGAATTGAACGTCTATAGGTTCCTTGGGTAGTACGAACATTTGCCACACGGACGAGTCCGTCAGGTCCTGGAAAAACCTGCTCAATACGTCCCAGCTTCCAAACCATGGGTGGTGCGTTGTCATCCGCCATGAGTACTAGAGATCCGACTTTTACGTCACAGGCAGGTCGGCACCATTTTCGCTTTGATTGGAGTTGAGATGTAACTTCCAGGCTACAACGTTTCCAGAAGTGTTGTTTTAATTTTTTAATTCTCTCCCAGCGGCTCAGTCGTGACTCCGGGATATCACTTACGTTGCATTCTGGAAGAGCTGTTAGACTTTCTCCAATAAGAAAGTGGGCTGGGGTTAATGGTTGAAGGTCTGAAGGGTCATTGGATAGGGGGGTGAGAGGACGGGAGTTCATGACTGCTTCAATTTGGGTCATAAGGGTTACCGCCTCTTCAAAAGTAAGGTTAGCGTTCATAATGATTCTATTTAAATGGTACTTAGCTGATTTGACCAGTCTTTCCCATAGACCTCCAAAATTAGGTGATCTGGGTGGAATAAATTTCCAGATTATGTTTTCCCGTAATAAATGAGACTGTACTTCCTTCTGTAAATCTTTATTAAGCAAAAATTTAGAAATTTCGTTAATTTTATGTTTAGCTCCCACAAAAGTCGTTGAGTTATCACAATAGATGTGCGAAACCTTGCCTCGTCTGGCACAAAATCGATTTAGTGCATTTAAAAAACATTCCGTGGTCAGGTCACTGACTACCTCTAAGTGTACCGCTCTTGTTACTAAACAAACAAACAGAGTGACCCAAGCTTTGACAATTTTTGGGCTGCGTTTGCTTCCTTGTTTTAAATATATTGGACCGAAGTAATCCAAACCGACCTTTGTGAAGGGTCTACAAGGTATTAACCTATCTTTCGGCAAATCTCCCATCTTTTGTTCTAATAATCGTGGAGACACACGAAAACATGTAATACATGAATGTATTATCTTTCTTATTTCGTCGCGGGCCCTAAGAGGCCAGTATTTAGTTCTTAAGGAAGCTAGAGTTTGTGAGGCTCCAGCGTGAAGCAAGGAGATATGCTCCTTTCTTATAAGAAGTTCAATTATGTGATGTTTACTGGGTAGTAGGAGGGGAAATTTTACATCGAATTTTAAAGGTGAATTACGTAATCTGCCGCCGAGTCTAATTAGCCCCTCGTTGTCGATAAAGGGGTCAAGCGAATATAGTTTACTAGTTTTTGGAACCGGCTGGCATTTTTGGAGTAATAAATATTCCTCCGCGAAATCAGACTTTTGTACGATTCGAATAATGGCATTATGAGACTCGATTAGCTCTTGATTGGACAAATATCCACTACGTTTAGTATTTCTTTCTCGAATATTATTTACAAATCTGAGACAATACGCTAGGACGCGCCGTAGCTTGGTAAAAGATGAATATTTTGTGAGTAATGAAAAGGGAGTGACGTTTGATGCTACTAGTGTATGTTTCCGCTTTTCTGGTAGAGAATTTGTCTCTATTGATGGCCTAAAACGATTTTCAGGCCAATTAGATATGTCTTGTAATAGAAAACTAGGGCCTTTCCAATATAACTTGTTGTTCATTTGCCGTGGATTAGCCCCCCGAGAGATTAGGTCTGCGGGATTCATTTTGCCTTCTACATGATACCAATTTTTGATATTACTAAGATTTTGAATTTTTGACACCCTGTTAGCCACGAAAACTTGCCAGGCATTTGCATTACTATTCAGATAATGTAGGACGATCATGGAATCTGTGAAATAGTATTTATTCTTGATGCTTATATTTATTTCCCTGCATACATTATCCATTAGTTCGGTTCCTAGCAATGCCGCACACAATTCTAGACGTGGTAGAGATAGGACTTTGAACGGGCTAACTCGCGATTTACTACAAATTAAGTTAATTGTAAATACGCCATTTCCAATCTTGGTTTTAGCGATTTAGCTGAACCGTCGTATACTATTCTAATCTTAGAATTGTTGGGGTCGCGTTTAAATACCCCATTGTGTGGCAAAAAGAAATGATTTTCGTTTTCGGTTTTATCAGGTATTACCTCTTCTAAATACCCCTTTTCAAGTAAGTTGTTTATTGCTTTGTAATACAATTGTTTATAAGTGTCGTCTCTCCTAAATTTTCTCTCTAAAAAGGTGAATCGTTTTATTGCATTTTGAGACGAGTTTCCGAGATTAATTTTGTTACCTTTAAATGGTAGTTTAGCGATAAATCTTCCATCGTAAGGATCACGGCGATAAGTATTTAAAAAGTGCTCTTCGCATTCGATTTCTTCACTAGTCATATTACAATGGACAGGTGCTATGTTTTCCTGAACCCAAAAGCGTTCTAATAATTCATTTAAGTTGTTTGTGTGGTTTTGTTTTATGATTTCGTTACACGATGCAATAGGTGTACGATTATCGTTAAATGCACCGCCTACAATCCATCCTAATAATGTTTTTGATAAATATAAATGTGGCTCCGATAACTTTATTCTATCGATACATAAGTGAGACCAAAAGCTTTCGGCCCCCAACAATAGATCAATAGGACCGTTTTCATTAAAATTTGGGTCAGCTAGCTGTGTATTTTCCGGAATATTTAAACTACTTTTGTCAAAGGACTCTGTTGGAAGATTCGCTGTTTCTAATATTTTATACTATACTATACTAATATTTATTATTTAAAATTTCTACACTTTCTAATATGCAGCAGTCAACGGAAGTTTCATAATTTTGATACAACGACCGAAAGACGACTTTCGCTGTTTGTACAGTATTGTTACAGGTTTCGTTTACACCCGATATAGATACATCTTGCCTTTTCGTACTTAAATTTAATAATTTGCACATTGATTTCGATAATATATTAACTTGTGATCCCATATCTAATAAGACGCGGCATTTTCTTGTTCGACCCGTGGAATCGATAGCTAATACGATTGCAGTTGATAAGACAACTAGCGTGTTTGACAACGATGCACAGCAGTTGGCGCTAGAAGATTGCTGCTGTTGCCGCACAGGTTTAGATTCGTGAAGTAACGTATGATGTTGGCGAGACTGACACGTTTGGCAGCCCGAAGCTCTACATTCTGAAAGCTGATGATTTGATCTAAAGCAATTTAAACAGAGATTGCGTTTATTTATTTCGTTTTTTCGTTCGCTTACGTTCAATCGTAGAAAGTTTTCACACTGACTAATATAATGAGGTCCTTTACAAAAATAGCAAGGAACCCTCACAGCAGCTGCATTAGACATACGGTTAACTAGAGGTTTTCTTGTATTAGCATTTGTTTGGTTAAAGGGCGATTTATCGAATAACTTTTGTTTTATATTCTGATTTAGAGATTCAAGAACTACTCGCTTCTTTTCCAAAAAATCCATTACTTTTGTTAGTTGGACCGGCTCCGAATCCAATATGTTTTCAAGTTCGCGTCTTGTATGGTAATCTAGTTTACCCATAATTACCGTAGTTAGGATAGCATCCCAACTGTTTACCGGGATACCTAAAACCTTGAGCGCTTCTAGATTATTTGTAATATCACCAATGAGTTTTTGTAGTGAATCAGACGAACATTTACTTATTTCTGGAGAATTTAGTATAGCTTGTACATGAGCTTGTATAATAAGACGTGTGTTTTTATATCGTTTTTTCAAAATTGACCAAGCCGATTGATAATTCTCACTTGATACTGATAACGATTCAACGGCGCGTGCTGCTTCGCCTTTTAAACATGATTTTAGGTAATGAAATTTTTGACAATCGTCTAGTGAGTTATTTTGGTGAATTAAACTTTGGAATGCATCGTAAAACGGCAACCATTCTGTATGTTTGCCCGAAAAGGTCGGTAAATTTATTACCGGTAGCTTAACGTTAAATTGAGGAATAGTTGTAGAAGCATTATTATTTGGGATATTATTCACCCGGCTGTTAGACAGGATGGGAGAATTTGCTTCAAGTATAGTTTGCAGTTGACTAAGTGTACTAAATCATGATTTTCCGAAAATGCTTGCTTCAGAAAGATCGGTTTCAGATACGTCGTATGCATTGCTAACCGATGCATCTCCTTCCGAAGTGTCCTGACAACACATTATGTCTATGTTAATGTTTTCAAATTCTTCGCAAATTTTATGCATTTCGCTAATACGATTTTTAATTTCGTTGAGATCATTTCCCGCCACGAAATGCCTTGAAAATGACTCAATATCTATTAGTTTCGATTTTATTTGGTTTTTCTTTATTAACAAACGTTTTAAGTCTGCTAGTGATGACATATTTTGTTTGTAGGAAAGTAAAACAATAAAAGATTCGATAACTGGGAACGCTAAACAAACTTTTAAGAAGCGAAGGTTCTTTATAGTAAATTTATAGTAAAGGACTGGTGAGAGTAGGATGCCCACTTACCTTTCGTTGGTGGTAACGGCTTCTAGTATTCGTTGTGATGTAGCCCCTGAGATTTTCGTTAACGTTGGCTTTGTTACGGCTTAATTTTGCTTCATTTAGTATCCGCTTTTACGTTTACGCGGCGATGCACTAAATTTTTCTTTGGCGGTCAAGACGTTATTATAGTTTTGTTTCACTTGACATTACTTAGTGTCCGCTTTTGTTTGCGCGACGATTCACTAAGTTTTTGTTTTGTTTTGGTTTCACTCTACTTAATGTCCGCTTTTACGTTTGCGCGGCGATGCACTAAGTTTACACGATTCGATTTTCGAAATTTTCGATAGACTTTCTATTAATCTGATACTCGAAGGACCATATGTGCGCGCGAGTTTTCCCTTTTTTATCAGAAAAACACTGGCAAGATTGAGTTTTAACAAAGACACGTTTATTTTCCTTT
Organism: Rosalia funebris; assembly: GCA_037954035.1. Taxonomy (NCBI): domain Eukaryota; kingdom Metazoa; phylum Arthropoda; class Insecta; order Coleoptera; family Cerambycidae; genus Rosalia; species Rosalia funebris. The sequence continues at coordinate 19,332,475 of JAZFAV010000036.1, read as the reverse complement.
AGGTATATATTAAAGTAAAAAGATGACAAGTGAAACCGTATAATACATGTGAGAGACTGACTAAACTATTATCTACTCTGGGCTTAAGTATAAATCTTATCTAAACGACGAGGGTGGTTTATGCATTCCGATGTAAGGGCCACGTGCGTGTTCCCATATCGATGTGAAACGTCCTGAGTTGATGTTGATATAATTATATATATACACTATAACCTACCACAATAAGTTCGTTAGTACTAAAAATGGACCGTTGCGGCTGAAGTTGATGACTAGGCTTTGTTTTGAGTTTAACAATACTACATGTAAAGGACTTGGATGAGACTATTACGGAAGAAGAAATTAGAACGGCAATGTCGCGAGCAATCTCAGTAAGACCAGATGCCATAGAGGTGCGAGCCCTTCGACCTGCTTTCGGAAAGAGACAAAACGTCACCATAGCAATGGAGGAAACGGAAAAGCTCATCCAGACGGGGAAGATCAAGATGGGATGGACAATGTGCAAAATTCTGGAAAGAAAGAAAGAAATGAGATGCTTCAGGTGCTGGCACTATGGGGACATATATGCTCAATGTAAAGGTCCCGACAGGGAGCGTTTCTGTCTAAAATGCTATCAGGAAGGACACAGGGCAACACATTGTATAAATACTTCGTACTGCATAAACTGCAGAACAGAGGGGCACCAAACAGGAGACTGAAGATGCCCATCAAAAATAAGATAAAGCTGCTACAAATAAACACTTTCAGAAGTCATCCTGCGCATGATATGGCCTTGGCAGTCGCAACTGAGATTGGTGCAGGGATTATTCTCATGAGCGAACCTAACAAGAACGCGATTAAAAACAGAAAATATTAGTTGTATGACGAATATCTGGACACGGTAATAAAGATCCTTGACCGTAACATAATTATAAGAAAACAGGGACGGGGGCACAGCTTCACATACGTTACTGCAAAACAGTGTACAATCTACAGCTGTTACTCGTCAGGAAACAAAGATATTGAGGATCTAGAAGAAATATTAGAGGAAATAGGAAGCCATATTAGAATCACGAAAGAAAATGCAATAATTACGGGAGACTTCAACGCGAAATCCCCACAATAGGGAATGGGTTTTACTGACAAAAAAGGAGAAATAATAACGGAGTGGATTATTGCAAATGACCTAGTCATCGTAAACCAAGAGGATAAGCCAACATTCCAAAGGAGAGATTACTCGACCATACTAGACTTGACGATAGTAACAGCCGACGTCAAAAATAAAATAGCGAAATGGGAGGTAACTGACGATGAATCCTTAAGTGACCATAACTACATAACCTTGAAGGTCACAGAGGAAGAGGAACAGCCGTTGAGGGAAGTGACAAAATGCGAGGGATGGCAAGTGAGAAAACTTGATAGACCGAAGCAAAGGCAGCTACTAATGGAGACCCAGGTTGCGAACGAAGAAGGAACTCCGTAAAACAATTCACCGAGATACTCAGGAACATATGCAAAGAAACCATGCCAAAAAGACGGAGGCACCCTAGAGGCAAACCCGTACATTGGTGGAACGAAGAAATTACCCAGCTTCGTAAGGTATGCATAGAGAAAAGAAGAAAGTATACCAGAAATGCTAGAAAGAACACCTCGAACACAAACCAACTTTTATGGGACGAGTACAAGGAAAGCAAAAAAAAAAACGCTGAGAAAGAGCATTAAAAAATGTATTTCGAACACTACATCTACACAACCAATCTAAATCGTACATACCTTTATTAAATTTTCTTCACTTTTGGTTCCTGATATTTTCTGGAAAATTGTCATATTCGGCCGAGGACATCCCATATTTTTCATTTCAACCTTTATCTCGTACGTGAACTCATTGTTATCTATCAAAATATTGTCTACTGAATTATTCATCATGAATAAATAGTCCCGTAAACTCGTAAACAGCAATAATTGAAACTATGTAGTAGGTTTAAGAATGTATCTAGCGCAACACACCACCGTCACAACACATTTTCTGAAAGCCGCTTGGCTTGGGGCAACTTGGTTTTAGCCCAAATGATGATGTAATTTGACGGACTTTAACTGCATGCGCTATGCTTCTCACTTCTGACCATCCCGGGTGGCCCGGAACTACTTCATATGTCCCCTCTGTACACTCGCTGTAACCAGTAGTACGCCTTCATTCACAAACTGCGTGATTCCTACAAAGCGGCCAATTATAATTAAATTTCAATTAAAATAATTATAAAAAAATAGAACTTCAATTGACATGATGACAAAATTTACGCAGAACTTGAAATAAATTAATAAAATAATTAGTTTGGAGGGGCACTGCCCCATTGCCCTCCCTGCACCAGCCGCCACTGTGTTGTATGTATTGAATTTTTAAGTTATTCTTCATTTTGTGTTTGTGTTTAGCTCTCTAAGTTAGGCTCCTCACTGATGCCAAAGATAATGACGTTGCGTTTTCTTTTTTCTCGCTCATGCATTTCGTGCAAAATTTCCTCAAACTGATTTTTTTCTACTTCAACCAGTAAAATTTTTGTTATTTATTGTTCCAGATTATTTAGCTTGGATTTTAATTGGCTATTTTTTGTACACAGACTTTTATTTTCCTTCTCTATGTTAGTTATATTATTTTTTAAAGTATCTAATTGTTTATTCACTTTGTCAAACTCATCCCGTAGATTGTTTACAACCGTAGCCGATATTTGTAAAGCAAAGATCTCCATAAGTTCCTTGTTGATAAGACAATCCCTTATTATTTCTTGCAATATTTTTCTAGCATCGGTTTCTTACGCCTTAGTTAAAACCATGCTGGGAATTCTTATACGCTGTATATGCAGGAATATGAAAATATAATCGAAATATTTGTAGGTAAGTTAACGAAATGTACGTAATAACGTAGCACGGTGCTTGCTACGCTAGCTTAAGACATACTCCTATCCGTATTCTATCAAGGCAGTCCTGCTTGGTGGTACGCAGCACTACTTCATTGAGTGTGTGATGAACGCGTCTTAAGTTGGCGGCGATTCCACGTAATTTTGGCGTAAAAGGCCTATTAGCCACCATATAGTCTATCACACATTGGATACGGGATACCTGTTGCTTTTCCGACTGGATCTTGGCCTTCATTTTTTATTCACGCCGCTCCGCTCTCTCTCGTGGAGAGGAAGAGTTGTTCGCCCTCTCCAATTGGGAGAAGCTTTCGGCAGCAGTGTACACGGCACAAATTATGTGCCAGATGTCGGGCTCTTCTGGAAGAGTTGTTTGAACTTTAGCGTCCACTCTGGCCAGGTCTTGTGGACCAGGGGGTCTTATGCGATATAACCCCTTTCTGGTACTGAAATTCTCTATTACTGGTGGAGCGGCGAAAACCACATCCTTTAGATCCACCATTCGCCAACCGGGGCGCAGTCCTCACACAGGCCTTTCCGGGAAGATAGGATACATAATTATGCAGATTGTGTGGCGTGAAGGCATCATGCTCTGGGTGTAATTCGCACCATAGGGCATGCATACGTGCCATGTATCCTCTCCGTACGGGCTCACTGCTTTCGTAACATTGCAGTAGGGCGTCTCTCAGTTTGTCGGTCCACTCGAAGCGTCCATTGGCGTACGTCGTCTTCAGTTGAGCTCCGTCCTCGACCTGATTGGGTTGGGCCCCACCACTTGCCCATGACTCATATCCGAATGGGATCGATCGTGGGGGCCTCTCCTTCTGTTATTGGGAAGAAGAAGTACGGGCTTACCGAGCAGTTAACCCAGTAAGCCCACGGTCACAGTCTCTCCACCAGCGAAGTTGTGAACAGCCGCATCAGGATATGGGAAGCCTCGATCAACATTTCGCGGAGAGGCGCATCCACTCCCAGTGTCCAGGAGTTGCGGGCCGCGCCGACTCGCGCAACACTCAACCTGTGCTGGTATTACCAGTTTCCGCCGCACGCGGAAATGAGGGAGCGGGAGATCGACGACAGGTGCTACCGGTCCGGTTTTGCCTCCAGCTGGAGTAAGTGGTGTCGCTACTCACTAAACGCCAAATCGATGTCGTGCGGCCCCTCTTGCTTATGCTTTTTAGTATTATTATTATTATCCTCGGTATGTAAGTTAATTGTTTTATTATTTCGAATGTTATTTTCTTATATATAATAAAAAAACAACCAACATAGTTTTGAATATCAATTATAATTAAATAACCTTAAAAATTATCTAATTAGTGATAATATTTCTTCATTGATTCGATATCTTTAAGGACACCACAAAAACGTTATCTTTCTGATACCTTTTTGAAGGACTTTGTACCTGGCGCATTATTTCTAAGATGATTCTTAAAGTTATTAGATCTTAAAAAAAGTTATATTTATGAGCTCTTTATAAGTTTTTGCAGAACGGGTTACTTGCAAAAATCATAGCGAGATAAATATATTGTGCAATTATTGCAAAGATTGAAGTTATGAAGATTTTCATGTCCTAGAAGCTTGTGATTTTTTAAATTTTATTATTTAGAGATACGTAAACTTGTTTTTTTTTTCTCATAACTAGTTCCTATTACATGAGAAGAAATAATAATTATATTAAAGATGTACTTGTGTTTTAAAGTTTTAGTAGATACTTAAGAATTATGAAAAAAATATATGACTTTGTTATGATCTCTCGTAGAATTTAAGTTTGTAAAAGAATGATAATAAAATCTATTTAATTGCATAAAATGCACATCTTAATTTACTATCCACATAAAATTTCTAGTACATCTATTGAAATGGTCATTCTGGAAGCTAATCTTCATCGGGGGTCACGAATACCCCACGATACCAATTACGTTCGTCAAATTTACGATACCAGTTAAGGGTTAAGAAAAACATTTTTTCAGTAATAAATTTATTTTTATTCCAGGCAGCAAAGTTACAATATGCTAGCTCTAAAATACCTACCTAGGATCACCTTGAGGCGTCCCTCATTTAGTACAGCTGCTGTAGCTTTAGAAGATTTCTTTTTGTTTGTTTCTTCCTTCCTCTTTCCCGTCTCCATCTGTTGTACTTGCGGATATTTTTGCAGTACTCGAGCACCCCATTGACGGACGACCGCGCTGACGCGATGTCTATAATCTCTCTGCTTCATCCCAGCGCTGCGATGGAAATCGGAACGACGTCGTGTGTCGTTAAAGGCGTAGATCGCTGGACAGACCCATTATATCCAGAGACTCCAACCCCTGACCGCTCCAATCCGATCGTAAACGCTCCCTCGTTCTACGCAGTCTCCGCCATTGCCGCTACTCCGCCGCGACGTGCAACAACGTAGATTCCTAGAACTTAAGACTGTTCGGCCATCTAGGGGTCGCATACATCATGGACATGACCGTGTCTTCAACTTACTCACCGTTGTGCCGGCCCCCTGACACGACCGCTACACTTGGAGCGCCATCTTCACGGAAATGACTATGCAATCCATCCTCCAGCACCGTGAAACGCTCTATCTGAAGACCAAGGGCTGAACCTCACCGAACGGCCCGAGCTTGAACCATTTTTTTGTCACTCTCAACGAAGACGGCTGACTACAATACATATGGGAGCAATTCAAATGAGAGTAATTTTGATACTTTACCCATATATTTCATTTTCATAGTTCAAATACAGTTGAAGTAAGTTATATAGGTGCATAAATAGTAAATTATTTTACATGTTATTCTACTTTCCAAAATGGTCTTTCAGAAATTAATGTTGCATCCAAACCGATATGTTATGAATTAAATTTTTAACATAGAAAAGCATCACTAGATAAATTCATGTTTGAGATTAGTAGGTATGTTTATTTTACTTCAAGCCTACTGAATTTTATAATTGAACTGTTTATATCCTTCAAAGGAAGACTAGTGACTTCTCTGAAATTGCCTTATTACTATCAATAACTACCCCCTGAAATATTTTATACACTTTAGAAAAAGAGGTGAAGCACTCCTTCTATAATATGTACTCGTATTACATGTTATTAAAATTCACTAGATATAATTTGTTCGATCTACTCTATAGAAATGCTCAAATAACTAAAAACATCTACATATCATATCAGTATTTTTTGGTTTTTGGAGTGAAATTAAACTAGTATTCATTAAATGAACATGATGAACATTTTGTATTCTATTTCTTTTTAGAAATAGAAATTTCTTTACTAGAAATATTCTATTTCTAATAAATTAAATAAATAAAACAAAATGTTCCAGGACAAAACTTTGCCATCACACTTTCTATGGCAGCTATAATTTTAGCAAGTAATTCATCAAGGTTACTTTCTGCTTGCATCAAAGTTCCTCTTTGACGTTTGTGTCCGTAAATTTTCATTTTTGTATAGCCCCATAGAAAGAAATCATTTGGTGTGTGTATATAAATAAAAAAAATAATATCTAAATTGGATTCATTTACGTTTTGATCATTAAAAAATGAAAATAACAAAAATGGAAACATACTTTTTTAATAACATTATACCAAGTCTAAAACTAAGAAAAAAATAATTTTAAAATAAACATTTGACACTAGAAATAAATTTTAATGTAATAAATGCTCAAATAGATTTCCTGGGCTCATTGATACTCTAGATTCATAAGACTGTATTCTGGTGCATTACGTATAGTCTGGCTAAATATCAATGAAATTATAAAGTACATTTTATTCCAACATCCTTGCATAGCAAATAATCCCATAAAATTACACATTTACATTAAAATACACTATAATTTTTTTTAAATTCTACAAACTTCTGAGTACCACTTTTTGCTACTAATACAGTTAACATTAACACAATGTGGACATCGAGTTAAAAATTTGGGTGAAATTGGTAATTTCTGGTTGAGGTGATTTTTTATAATATCTGACAGGGCTTGTATGAACATTGGGTGATCATTTGGAGTTGGTACTCTTCGAATGATTTCCACATTAACCTGAAAAAAATACAGTCAAATATTTATTGCATGTGTAAAAATTGTACATATAGAAAGAATACAATGAATATGAAATGAAAGAATATAAATGTTTCGTAAAAAAAAACCGATCTAAACAGTGTCAAAATCATATAAAATTAAGTTCCAAATCTATCTATTATAATATAATTGAAATGAGTTTTATTCAGCAATTGTAGAGTAGTTGCACAATTTTAGTTTATATAACCTAACACATACATTTAGAAGGTGTGTGTTATATAAGGGCAGCAATGCAATTTTTGTTTATGTTAAAGGAATAACAGATTATATGAGGCGCTACTGTATTGCAACCAAATGGACTGTTGCAGAAGTAATTACAAATACAGTGATGCATTTAAAAGCAGGACACCTTTCTAAAATATTTATTTGTTAGCCGATTTAACTTTGTTAGCCGATTACCGAAGAATAATGAAAATACCGTGGACTGATAGGGTTAGAAACAAAGAAGTATTAGAGAAAGTCGGCGAGAAAAGAGGTATGTGGAAAAACATAAAGAAGAGAAGAGATAGAATGGTAGGCCACTTGCTGAGACGTGGGGCAATAGTCCGCGATATTTTGGAGGCAGAAATAGGAGTGAAGAAAAGCAGAGGTAGGCCTAGATTAGACTACTGCTCGCAAATAGTAAGGGATGTAGGTTGTAGCACAATTAGCGAAATGCGTAGGTTAGCACAAGATAGGAGAAGCTGGAGGTTAGCGTCCAACCAGTCTTAGGACTGATGACCTCATGATGATGAGCCGATTTAAGTGATTTATTAGCTAATATAATAATTATATTGCTCTCATTGTGTTAGTATTTATGTCTGCATGTTAGAATTGCTTTTTGTATTACTATCCAGATACTATTATCTTTTAATACTTAATTTGTAAATTCGTTGTGCTATAATTGGGTTTGTGTTGAGCAAATAAATAAATAAAAAATAGAAACAGGAAATTTAAGACTTCTAAGTATTCTTTGCTGATGGATATATTCCTAAAGAATTACCTCCTAAAGAATTTTGTTAATGCTAATTAACTACATTTCATTATCCACGCCATTATATCTAATGAATACAATGATGACCGACTTTTGAAAAACACCATGAATTGCCCAACTACTTTATTAACCATCTACTTGTATTATAATTATAATAGAAAATAATATTATTTCCTATTCTGAATTCAATTATTGGTGATCTATCTATTGGATATTAGATAAACGAACAACATTTACATAGGACAACATTTCTTCTACTCTCAGGTGGAAATGTGCATCCCTTATAACTGCAGTGAATAGATTATCATGTTATGATAATTCATATCTTACTTCATAATTCTGTGTGAACAACTTTGTCTCTAATAGTAATGCTTCTGAACTATAGTGGTAATACTTAAGTTCGCTTTGTATTGCTTACATTATTCCCAGAACTCTCTTCCAGTGCTCGCTATCTGGTGATTGACCACTCGTTTGATTGTATCACCAATGATAAAGATCTTCATATTTAAAGATAACGCGCGAAGAAGAGCGGCTTCTGGTTAGAAACTTTGGTGGGGAGATTGAAAAGGAACTTTTCTGCTTAATCAACAGAGTATTCCGTTACAAGGAAAATTTTTAATATCTATTTTGACTAAATATTTGTTTGAAAATACCACGGCATACACTGCAAAAAAAACCCAACTCATTTGCATTATAGTGCTGATTCACTACGGTACTGAATTTGAAATACTTTCAAATAGGTGTGGACAAAATTTTAGGAAAAAAAAAAGTTTCTGGCAGAAAAATTAAAATTTATATTGTTATCAAAATATTTCAAATAGTCGTTATGTAAATCACAATTCTGTAAATAATATTTTATTCAATGCTCCTTCATTATCAGTTAATTGTAAAAATATTGACAATTTTTCTTTTCTTTGGACAATTTTTGTTTTACCATTGGACTAGTGAACAAAACAATGTCAAATAATGAATAAATTCGAAAATATTTTACTGATAATATGAGAAACAATCTGAAAAGTACAATAATTATGAAAAAAGTACCAATTTTACAGCAATTTAAAAAATTACTATTTTTGTAATAAAATAATATGAGATATAAGCCAAATAAAATAATAGAGTAAATTGACATGACTGTATCATGTACATTAAGTTTTGTATTTTTCAAGTAAACCCTCATTTAATTCAATATATTTATCTAGTTATCCTCTTTTAATGTTTGCCATCGATAGCTTTAGATGATTGGTTTGGCATATCTCCAAGCAAACCTGTCTTATCTTCTCATGTAGTTCTTCTCTGTTGGTTTGGCAGATATTATAGACTTTTTAACAAACTCCTATACAAAAAAATCTAAGAGGAATTAAATTGGGGGACCTGGAGGAAATTCTATTAATTCACTATTTCGTCTTATCCACCGATAGGGAAATTTTCTTCCAACCAAGCCCTCACATTGTAGATAGGACAGCTGTCTAATAGAAATTGGTAAAATAATTTTGAATTCGTTCATTATTTTGTCTTTGTCGTTGTAAATAATCATTATATATAATGTGTTTGGATACAGCTCCATACTGATTACAAATTTTGTTTGCTTGGCCAATGGTAATTTTGCTAATACTCTGATGTTCTAGGTGTTTATTATTAAAACTTCGATATAAATTCCTTTCGAACCTTCACTACTAACACAAATAAGTTGAAGAATTTGCAAAGCTTGCTAATAGAAATAAATTTTCTTAGTATGGAGCTGTATTTCAGTAATATTTAAAGAAAAGAAAAATTGCCAATATTATGAATAACTGTTGGTTAGACTTTTATAATTCAACGGGTAACTCTAAAGCAGCATTGTAATGAATATTCTATACAAAGTTGTGATTAATGATGACTATTTGAAATATTTTGATAATATACCTTTTAATTATGTTATATTTCAGTTAGAAACTAACATTTTTGTACTTTTTGCTTTCAAAATGATTAAAAAAGAAGGCCTCAACATTTGGCAGCACAGTAGTTACAAAGCTCTAATATTTACAAAAAAAGTTTGATTAAATTGGCTAACAAATTTTAGAGTGGTGCAACCTTTAAATTGGTCACTGTATATTTCAACTTTATTTTGAGATCAAGCACATAATACCTCTGTAGATAACTTAAATTTATACAATAAAATTACCTCTTTTGCTAAATCCGTGCAGTATTCAATGTCCAGTTCATGCAAAGTTTCAATGTGTTCATTAACAAAAGCAATAGGTACTACAAGAAATGCCTTTTTTCCTTGTTGAGCATAGTTTTTGATAGCTTCATCAGTCATAGGGCCTAACCATGCCACAGGACCTACTTTAGACTGCCATACCAACTGATATGGATATAAGAAATTCAATTCTGACATTACCAAATGAACGGTTGCTGCCACTTCTGATGGATAGGCATCTCCTCTGTTTACAGTCTAAAACATTTCAGAAATTAATACTGGACAACGGTTCAATTAGTAAATAATTTAAAATTTTTTTTAGTAAATCATGATTTTAAATTTAACTTTTATGCTAGCTAATGAAATAATCATAACTGGTACCAATGTTGAAAATGTACCGCTATTGAATTACAATCTCGTTGCAAATTGTACCCTACCCTTTTGGAGTATGGTAAATATCACCAGATTAATGTTGATGAATTACCCACCAATAGTTTGTTTGGAGCAATGAGATACTTTTTACTTATTTACAATTAGAAACACTACAAATCTCATATTCAAACATTGTTGGAAAATGGATCTTGTGCTAAAGCATTTTCTGAGAAATCTGGATATTTCACTATTATATCTACGACAAGACATGATAATAGAGAGTACAATGGGTACTCAGGTTATTAGTCGCGGAGCAATAAAAATGCAATAAGCTTCCCGCAGCCTATACATGGACGGGCAACTTATCGTTTCTCTTATAGAGATGGCTGTGGCAATGTCATTTGTACTGTGGTTCGGAATGGTGGACTGGGCGTAGTTTTGGAGTGTCTTTGTATACTTAGGTTTAAGTTGCAATGGGAGGCATCTCTTCCTTAGCATGAGTGTATTTGTTCTTGTTTTTTCCTTCCCTCCCTCCACAGCCCCAAGGCTTGGAAAGGAATTTGATTTCTGTGTGTCAAGACTAAAAAATCATGGAACAATATTGTACTTTGCTGGAATTAGTTACATGCAGAAGTTTTTCCCAATCAGTTTTACCTGCACACTAAAAATCTAAAAATGGGATTCATACTGTATTTATACATCATATAAATTCTATGAATTGTAAGAGTAGAATATGAAGGTATTAATCTGGTCACCAGATCAATACCACTCGACTTTCTCCTTTAGCGTATCATTGAAAAATGTATAGATCTTAGATGATTGAAGAATGCCGCTCCAAAGCTGAGTACAGACTTGAACACATAATCGAATGAGGCAAGCTGAGGTTGTACTATGATCCAGATGTGGGCAGTATACCAAGACATGCCAAACAGCCTCAGCCTATACAGCGGATAGCATCGGCTCGAGCCAATCACTGCTGGTTTAGCGAAGTAACGATGGTATGACATTAAGATTGTATTCTGCACGGAAGTTATGCATTCTTAATACTGTGAACAATTGGTGCCTTGTGAGCCTCATGTAGATCTTAATTTTTTCTTCACATAGGTATTCAAGCGGCGTCAGTTTGCATTATTTGTGTGAATGTTCAAGTCTGTACTCATCTTAATATAAGAAATGCATGAATAAAATGTACCAGTGTGAAATTATATATTTAAATTAATGTTGATTTGGTGGGAATTTCAAAAATCATTTACTATTACATTTAGTATTTTTATATTCAGTTTTTTTTATTAACAAAAAATTAACTATTCTGAATTAATAATATATACTGCCTTTGACTATGTTCATGTTATTGTTCCTTTCATATTTTCATTGATCACTGATACTAATAAAATTAATTTTATCAATTGCTTTATGTTTATTTACCTTTTACTTTGCTTACTTTATTTTTATTAATTATAAAACAAGACAATTCTAAAAAAAAAAAAAAAAAAAAAACTAGTAATACTGTTAAACATCTCGCAATGTTTTACCACTGAGGAATTTTGTTTTAGCTTAATAATTAATATGTATAGTACATATATCTTCTTTGCATTTTGTCATAATTAGGTTCTATATAATTTTTTTTTTCTACATGCGTTTGATTTATGATACAAAAATATCATTATTATTATTGGATCAGCTATGAATTTCATTGCACAACTACCATAATAGAATACAGTATTATAGGAAGTTATGAATAAGTAAATCATATTATAGTATTGGCTACCAGTAAAAGTGAATGTATTCATGATCATATTAGTTTCACAAATGAACACTAAAAATGAAACTTTATTACTATTTTACTGGTTTACCAGTAAAATTTAGTTAAAAACGTATTTATAGTGAAAATATGCAATAACTATAATAAATTTAATAACAAAATTTTTTGTTGAAATATATTTTTGACAAAAAACAAGTAATATATAAATTTATATATACTACTTGTTTTTGTATAGCTGTTATTTTATTTTATATAACAATTAGTTTATTATATTTTTATTCTGTTAATGGAATGTTTTACATTTTTTCCATATAACTGTTAGGTTATGTATAATACAGTAGAATTAAATAAATTTTAAAATCTATCTATCTTAAAATACATTGGAGAGTATCTTATAATACAACGAAAATGGTGTATAAGAGATAGTAGTTAGACCATCTCTTATACACCATTTTCGTTGTACATTTTGAAAAATCTGACATTTGTATATTCATTTAAAATTCATTTTGTTCCACAATTGGTGAACTCTATCAAATGTAACACACGATGTTGTAATGTTTATCTTGAAAACTAAAAGTTCCTCATTTTAGTAGAAATTATTATGCACTCTTGCACAATAGTGTAGTTATTGTGCAAGAGTGCATAATAATTCATTGTGTACATTTAAATTTTCATTGCATATATAAAATAATTGTACCTTTAAAGGCAATGAATGAGCAGAAAACAAAATGATAACATCATTAATTTTATCTTCTGGGATTTGTTCTAATTCTTTCCTAATAAGATCTGCAAAACATTTTGCTAATAAAGGATGTGTAGCCCATCTGTCAATGATACTCAGCTTAACATTAAGTGATAAATTTCTGAAAAACAGAATAAAGTAAAATAATGTAAAATAATATGTGTTTTATACCTTTCTTGGTAATATCTATAAATATCATTAAAACTGGATCCTGAAGTGGCACAACTATATTGAGGGTATTGAGAAAACAGAATTACATGGTCTACTCCATCCCTAATAAAATTTAAAAACAACATAAGCCTAATTAAATAATATATTGCATACTTTTCAATTTCTGCAAATGCATCTTCTGCGAAAGGTGTAACATATCTAAAAGCAACATATGCTTTATGTGGGGCCGTTATTGGAGATTCTTTATCTAGCAGTTCACATAAAAGTTTTCCCTGTAATTTGGTCCATTTTAAAATTGGGGATCCACCTCCAATTTCCTTATACATTTTTTGAACTTTTGGAGTTCTTCTTTTCGCAATCCAAGGGCCAAGTAAACTAAAACAAATCTTTAGACAATATCAGGTGTAACGTAAATTTATGACTTACTTCTGGGCAAAGGGTAGTTGTATCATATCCCTGTCTGTCATAATTTTTAGCAAATAATCATGAACTTGATCCAAGTTCTCGGGTCCTCCCATATTAAGCATAACAATTCCAGTTTTCGGTTTAATATTTGTTGAAAAGTATTTTAACCTAGTAAACCCCTTTCCTACAAAAAAGAAACAATGCATAATACAACACAAAATTAATAACTCACTTAGCATTATAGTGAACTGCTTATTAAACATGACTGAATATCACAACGAAATATGTTAAATTTATAATGCTTTGTTTTAATTTAAAATTTAGATTTAATAAAATATTCTTTGACTTTTATGTTACAATGACAAAACAGATAACAGGTAACTTCAAGTATCTAAGTGCACATTCAAGCGTCATCTAACCATTTCTCACAGTACTATATATTCAATGTAGCGGTATGTTATAGAAATCTATTTTATAGATGCGTGTGGTTTGGCGGGACATCAAATTTAGAGTTTGAACACTCGTTTAGAGTTGCATGTCAATTCATAAAAAAAAATAATAATAATATACGTTTGACTATTATAAATATCTGCAGGAAAATTTATGATTTACAATTTGTGTAATAGAAGTGACTTTTGTCACAACTCGTAGCACTCCAATACCCTTAATATTTATACCATACCACTAGCAGACTAAAAATGCAAATTATTAATACAGCTAATTAAGATTTTTTAAATGATTATTATATATAATCGAATCGTATTATACATTTTTTTATTCAATTGACACCAATAACTGAAAAAAAAAAAACAGTGAAAAGTGTTTAATATCTACAGTCAAGAAAATAAAAAGCATAAATTAACATGAAGCTTTTTAACTACATGTTAATGTATACTAAACATATGTTAACACAATAAATATATACTATACGTAAAATATTGTACATATAAACTCCAGTTTTATTAGTAAATCATTTATTTATTGTGGCTTAATATCATAACTACAAATTTTAGTCACGAAATAAGCAAAATACATATGCAATATATAATGATTATAAATGAAACCAATAATAATATTCATATGAATGAATGAAACCAATAATAATAGTTCACTATACACAACATATATTCACAACATATATTCAATAGTTCACTAGTTGTCAATCGTTTTCTCATGTTTATAGGGGCAGGATTTCTAAGCAAATAATGAATTTTTTTATTTTTATAGCTGTTACAGACCATTTTCAAGTAATAGGAATTTTTACAGGATGCATACTTATTAACTTGGACATGTTCAGTAGGTATCTTGTGGTTTGTTTCCATTGTTTTTGTATAAAGAACTTCTTGTTCACATTCAATCCATCACGAAGGAAGCATGTACATTATGAAGAGATATAATCATTTTAGGTACAACATATTAACATGTAATAAGAAATGTTTTCTAATCCATAAATACGAAAATTATATGTAAACATAAATTATATTGTAATACAAAATTGTTAATCTTTTTCGAAACAGTAAAACTCCTTATACGTTTAACCTGTGTATACCTAACATTGAATAAATATAGATACTCCTAATATACAGAAATAAATATAGAGAGTAAAGGATTATGATTTTACATACCTGTAAAATCCTAATGCACACCTTTCGAAATAATGGAAATATTCATATATAAATTTTTTATATATAGAGTCCTCGCAGCATAATGGCCAAGTTACTTGATTGAAACCCACTATATTTAATTTTGATGGATATTTTTTTTTTGTTACAAAGGATACATTTTTTAGAGAGCTACTACGTAGGTATAATTTTTCATAATATCCGCATGTTGCACTAAGTCAAAAAATAAAAATCCTCTATTCGCTTCAATATAATCAAAAAGTTACTTATCTCAAATCAATTTTCGGTCACTTTGGTCATGTCTTCAAATTTGTTATGTTAATCAATATCAGTGAGACCTGTTCGATGTGTTACAAGAAAAATCGGTCAACTACAATAGTCAATTATTTATATAATGTACATGTTGTAATATTTTATACTTTAAATTTTATACTTTTATACTTTTATACTTTGTGACATATATCGTAATGCTCATTATAGATTATAAATCATTTATTGAATATATTTTATCTTTTTTAATTTTTTTATTATAAACATATAAGAAAACAATAGAAAAGAATCAAGAATACTAAACCTCACATTCAATGTGAGGCAGTTAAACAGGGTAAGCACTACAATATAAGTCCTACTCACGTATCGGCAAATATGATATTATGTACCTAAATGTTGAATATTCTTTCATTATTTTTAAGGGGCACAAACTTTACAGATAGGTTACCTTTGGCACCGTCTACAGTTATGCAAAATTTAAAGTAATTCAAAATGTGAAGTATGGAATTAATTAAAATATTAATTAATTAGGAAATTGTTTGTAATGATGCATTAAAACATGTTCAAACAAATGTTGTTTCAATTTTCTGGTAATGTTACATTCATATATAAACATAATCATACGCATTTCTTTATTTTTTAATACAACAATAATATTAAAACATAGTATTTATTAAAAAGACACATTTTTTTAACGTTATATGCATATAATATTGATACTTAAGAATACTCTATTAAAGTCTTGATAAGACAAAAAGATGTCATTCTATGAATTCTATGAAAACTTGCTTGCAAATTTATTATGCATTATGTCTTTTTAATATTATGCGCATATATTTTTAATAATATGCGCATAATTGGATTCTTATTAGATTCTAACAAGGCACTGTTTCAAACTTAAGAGCCACTTTAATTGTAACTTCGGTATGAATAACCATTTTAAAATCTTACAAATATTCGACGAGGTGTTCTATGCGAGCATTCGGTGAGTGTAGTAGTGTTCATTGAAGTTCTGCTATCTGCGATAATTATTTCTTATATCTGTAAGTGCGATAAGTTTTTATTATTGCCTACTGTACTCTATTGTATTTAGATTTTATACCAAAATAAAATAATACCTGCTAAAGAAAAGGTATCTCTAAGATATCTTTAAGATATCATGCACAATGACAACACATCTTGATGGTCAACACTCTAGAAAAAGTCTACGTTCCCCAGAACTTAGTGAAACTCAAAAAAAATATGTATTAATCGACAGTGAAGCAATATTATCAAAAAATAAATATTATCTACCATCAGAACTTGAAAAATCAATAACAGGTGAAGAAAAAAGTAATATAAATGAACAAAATAAAAAGCAAAAAATCCCACCTATTTACTTACATTATGTGAATAATTACCAAGAAGTTCTAAAAGACATTAAATTAAATATCAGCGGAGAGTTTACAACACAAAATCGCACAGATTCCCTTAAAATAAATGTCTATTCAGAAGATGATTATAGAAAATTAACAGCATTCTACGACACACAGCAGGTCCAATACTATACTTATCAAAATTCGGAAAATACAAATATGTCTGTAGTTATTCGTAACATTGCTATTTCGATAACTGAAAAAGAAACTGAGGACGAATTAAAAGTAAAATATAATATCAAGAAAGTTACCAGACTGCTGAACAAGGATAAAAAACCAATTCCAATATGTGCTATCGAAATCACAAAAGACGGAAAGGAATTAGATATTTTTAAATTAGAACGTTTATTTTATTCAATAATCGAGGTACAACCCAGAAGGAAATCACCCAATATTCCACAGTGTACTCGTTGTCAGCGATATGGTCATACAAAGAATTATTGTAAACTTGAACCACGTTGTATAAAATGCTTAGAGCCTCATCATTACTCTGAATGTCCTAAAACTCGTAATGAACAACCTTCGTGTGTTAACTGTGGGGGAAATCACACAGCCAACTACAGAGGCTGCTCTTATTATCTCAAAATAAAGAAATTTAGAATTCAAACACAAGAACATAATATCATTTCTACAAATAACCCCGCAAGCCGAACAAATTCAAACCTTATTCAACAAGGAAAATCATATGCAAATGCTGTGCGTAATAATAATAATAATAGTAAACACGAAACTTCTGCCGCAACAAACATACCTCCGAACTTAAACGATTTAACACCAACATTAAGCCAAATTATCAGTAATATAATCTCACCTTTTATTGAACAAATCAAACAATTCTTTTTATCATTATTTTCCTCATTATTTAGCAATGGCAAATAGAAATCGTATTTTACAAAATTTAACAATCGCCAACTGGAATGCGAATGGTCTAAAAAACAAGAGAGCTACATTTATAGCTTTTCTTGCATCACACAATATAGATATAGCATGTGTCACTGAAACTCACTTTATCATCAATGAAATATTCACTATACCTGGCTATCAAGTTTACCGGCGAGATAGTAACGCACAAATAGCATCCGGAGGAGTAGCAATTATAATTAAAAAAAGCTTAACACATTACGAGAAATACTTACCAGAACTACAACAAATTGAGGCCACATCTATTGAACTAAAACTTTCTAGTAATAATACAATTACCGTAGCTTCTGCTTACTTACAACCAAACAGACGCCTATGCGATAGGGACATCATTACTCTATTCGACAATAATCAAGGTACATTGGTCCTTGGTGATCTCAACTGTAAAAATACTGCTTGGAATTGTCGCGTAAACAACCCAAATGGAATAAGACTTCATAATATAACAACGAACCATGGAATTCAGGTAACTGCTCCCAATGAACCAACGTACTACCCATATCGCCAAGACCATCAACCAGATGTTCTGGATATTCTGCTTCAAAAAAACTTTCCGAGGCCAGTATATACAAATATCTACGTTGAACTAGACTCTGATCACCTTCCAACCATTTTAAAATTTATAGAATCACCTGTGCTTATAGAAACACGCCCACACCACGATTAATCAATGGCTATGTGGAGTGGGAAAAATTTCATACTGAATTAGACCGACTGCTAAAAGTACCCAACTTAAACTCTCGCAAAGATATAGAAACAGCTGTTGCAGATTTTACAAAAAACATCGTAAAAGCAATAAACATCTCGACAACTAACTATCGAAACTCTTTTCGGCGTAACAGTCACCTACATCCACCTGAAAGAATATTACAATTGATTAGACAAAAACATAAACTCAGAAGAATGTGGCAGAGAACAAAATTTCAGAGGTATTAAAATTGAACTTAACGCCCTTACGCATCAAGTACAGTGGGAGCTGGATAATCATAGATTTAATTCTTACCAAAAATATCTGGCAGATATAGAACCAGGAGATTCTTCAATATGGAAAGCTACAAGAAGACTATTAAAACAGCCAACGATTATCCCACCACTGCAAATCAACAACGAAAGGATATGTAGTGATAAAGAAAAGTGCCGCGCGTTTGCCTCACACCTAGAAAATACATTTAACTTAAATGATAACGACAACGAATTTACAAAAACAACCATAAAATTTGTAAATAACGCTCTACCAATACATCCAAATCAAAACAACATTTTATTTACAAACCCCCAGGAAATACAAAAGTTTATAAAACTCCTTCCTCTGAAAAAATCTCCCGGACATGACCTAATACCCAATATTGTTCTCAAAAAATTCACGACTAAATCAGTCGCCATTCTCTCCTCAATATTCAACCGATGTCTAACGATAGGATACTTTCCCAACAAATGGAAACACGCAGAGATAATACTTTTTAAACAAACCGGGTAAAGACAAAACTAAACCAGAAAACTATAGACCAATTAGCTTGTTGACAACGTTATCCAAACTCTTTGAGAGGATAATACATTCTAGAATAAATGACTTTCTACAAGAAAACAATGTATTGCCGGACTGCCAATTTGGATTTAGACCCAATCATTCAACCACACAACAAATTTTACACATCTATAAAATTATCGCCTCAAGATTGGAGAATAAAAATCACACAACAGTAGCATTCTTAGACGTAGCGCAAGCATTTGATAAAGTATGGCTAAATGGCTTGTTATTTAAGTTAATCACCATAAACACGCCGGCATATCTCACAAACATTATCGGTTCATTTTTGGCAAACAGAACATTTTCTGTTAGAATAAATAACTGTCTGTCAGATAAAAAACCAATTAAAGCCGGAATACCCCAAGGCTCAATGGGTTCTGTATTGTTTAATATATTCGTTCATGATATACCACTACCACCGACCTCCACAATAGCAATGTACGCAGATGACACTGCAATAATAACTCAAGATCAAGACATACATATATCTGCAAATAAACTTCAAATTGCACTTAATATATTACAAGACTGGTTCACAAAATGGCAAATAAAATTAAATCCAACGAAATGCGAGGCAAAAATATTTACGCTAAGAAGACCACAAAACCTCAACAATATTGTTATCAACAATGAACAAATAACGTGGAACCATTCAGATAGTGCAATTAGATATCTGGGCGTATACTTGGACAGACGCCTAACATGGAGTTATCATATTAACAATAAATTAAACGAAGGTTATGCTCAATTGGGTATGCTTTATCCCGTCATCAACAAAAAATCCAAATTAAGGATTAAGTGTGCGACGCTAGTATACAAATCAATTCTAAGACCTCTTGTAACGTACGGCTGTGTAATATGGGGAACTGCCAGAAAAACCAACATCAAAAAGATACAAACATTTCAAAACAAGGTGCTACGGATTGCAGTGCATGCTCAGTGGTTTATAAGAAATAATCAAATTCACCGGGAACTTGACGTACCATACATTGAGGACTTTATAAAATTATGTGCAAAAAACTTTTTTTTAAACATAAACGATTGTGCCAGTGCCAGAAATTTAAACCTAAGTGAAAAGACACATAATAATAGACTAAAAAAACGGTTACCATAAGACGTTTTACTTTCCAGTAGTGATTTTGAATAATGTTCACGAATTATTTCTGCTAAGTTAAACCAATGTTTGTTTCCGTCCTTATGTAAATGTTATGTACGATAATACACACCTACCATGTATAACATTAATTTGTTGAGCTGGTATTTTAAAATAAAAAAAATATATATATTCGACGAGTCTTTTTATCAGCATTTTTAAAATATCAAAACACACTTTTATATGTTTTGATGTCAATAAATTTTTAAAATATCAAATACATGGTTGTCTAAGGAATATGAATATTAAATAATGCGACGGCCTTTAGTCGATCAGTTAAAAAATCGGTATTGTTTCTAATTGTTAGTTATAGTCAAAAGTTACGTCAAAATCTGTCCTATTTTTGTGTCATTCACGAAATTGACGGACCAGTAGATAAATTTCATAGAGCGTAATGATTATTTGTAGATGATTTTCAAAACGTTTTAGCTGTTTTTTACGAGTGGTACTATAAGATGTACAACGGTATATTACACTTGTTTGATTGAAAGTTATTTCTTGAAAAGTTTTAAAGTAAAATAAATAAGTATTATGCCGATAGTTTGTTGTTTATTACCTTACATACAAGTGATTTATTTTGAGATAATAACGTTGATATTTTAGAATACTTGGAAGATGGTATACGATATCTGAAAAGAGAGACTGTTTTAAGGGCAGGTCATCTGTATAGTTTTACATGGGGTAGGCAAAATAAAATAATGGACCTGGTAAAAAAAAAAAAATTCTAGTGCTATATTATTTTTCTATGAGTAATCACTAATTAGGCAAGATTTACAACTCACAAATTATTCTGAAGTGGATTTCAAATATTTCTTTTGTAAAATGCAAATTTTGCAACATTTTTAGTTTTTCAATACAAAAGCTAGTATACGAGTATAACATGAAGTCAAACGTTTTTGTTATTCGGCAAAATAATTTTTGCACTGTAATACGCAATATCATCGTTAGGTATACATATTTTTAGTTACTGACGTCTCAATTCTTAAAATAATTTTACATTACTGAAAAAGTTTTGTGTCTACAGAAAAATTATGAAGAATAATATTTGAATAATTGTAAAATGAACATTGAAGAATGGCACATATTTTACGCGTTTTTTTTGCAAATTATTTTAAATTTTGCATTTCTTCATCGATTAAAACGATTTTATCACATAAAACCATATTTACAAAAAATAAAAAAAACATAAGTAAACGAGAAAACTTAAAAAGGGGATATAAAATAGATAAACCTTTATATTTGAATGATTAAACTATTTGGTGTCCACCTGTATAGCGAATGCATTGTACAGTGTTAGAGGTTGCTCACTCTGGCTCCAATGTGTACGTCTTCAATACTGTAGCTAGCGGTCGACATCCTGATCGATGCGTTGGTCGACGATTCTGGGATGGACGCCGGTATCTCGGCTAGCTCGGGCTGAGGAGGCTCAGGGAGGCTGAGGCTGGTGCGTGCGATGGAGAGGGTTTTCACCCCTTGTGTTGCAGTACGGGTGATCCCTAATTGGTGGGTATTGGTCATCGATGGTGACGAACATGAACTGTAAATATACTGTTCTATCGGCTGGTTCAAGCCGAGGAGGGTCGGTAAGGTGACGACGAAGGACGGTGTCATCTTGGGGTACGTGGTAATGGCGATCGAGCTCTTCGACGAGCTCTAATGTTAATCTATCCGTTTATTTCCATATGTCCCACGGGTCTTTCTCTAGTGCATCTGAATAGAATGGCTTTGTTTTTTCCGCGTTGCTGACTATCTCCCATCGCTCGAATCAGTCCTTGAGTTTCTTGGAGGTATTTTATGACCATGTACCGCTCACCGTAACTTCGTGATCAACTTGGTGTCGGTAACGTAGAATACCATAGCCATATGATCCATCCGGGGGAGGTCCGTCGTGTATATGGAGAATAGGTGCGGTGATAGGGCTCCCTTGCGGTACTGTGGTTTCCAGCATCCTGTAATCAGAAAAAGAATCGCTTATCTTTCCTCTGGCGTCCCGTCTGATCAGATACGATTTCACCAGTTTCACTGTGGCTGCGGGGAAATTCATGTCGAGCATTTTTATCAGTAGGTCATCTTGCTGTACTACATGTCCTATGGAATGCTTAGGAGACGTCGTAGCTCTCTGTCGCATATTAAATAAGGAGCTGCAGCTCCGTTGATTGTCTTTGGCAGTAAGCGAATTGCTCGTCTAGGATGACGTTCAGAATTCCCACCTGGTCTCGTATTCGGTGCAAAAGATTGCATAAAAGATAAGGAAACAAGACCAAAATGCAGCAATAGCGGAGGAGAGCACAAGGCAAGTAACATAAACTACTTAGTATGTAAATACAGAATCCAGCAGCTAAAATTAAGAAAAGTGAAAATCGAAAATGAACCTAGTATAGTACCCCTAGTATATGTACCAGCCCCCATCCCTACAACCAACCATTGCGAGAAGAAATCGACGCAAGCACAACACACATTAAAGCAAAACATAAATAAAAATACTCAACAACAATAAAGTAGGGCGACCGCAAAGCGGCAGACTGATTTAAATAACTTAATGAATCAAATGAATATATTAAATAGTATGATCAATCTAAAACAAAGGGTAAGCGCTATTGGAGTTAACCAAAATGGTAAATAACATAGAAAACCCTATTGAAGTCATTATAGTAATTCAAAACTTTATACGTGCAACGTGCTGCCTAATGTCGTGTACTCCTATAACTAAACTCTGCCCCACCGCGTTCGTACTACATCTTAGTACGTACTACTTCTCGTTACATCATAGTATGATAATGCCGGAATGGATCATATAAGTACACACGAGAAACTCGCGTCTCTCTCTCTCTCTCTCTTGAAAGGGGAAAAGAGAAGAGCCGCCGGGATAGCCGTCACCGGGAAAACCATCACCAAAGCGGCCGTTGTCATGGAAATCACCGCCGGGCCAATTACTGACAAGCCGACTGTCAGGACTCTGCCCACCGGAACGCCGCAGAGCACCGTGTCACCCCCGCCATCGCGCAGCCAACAGCCACGACGACGTCGACTGCAGTGAGGCCGCCTGAGAGGTTGCCATCAGTTGTCCTTCGAAAGAAGAAAAACTGGTCAACAGTGAGTGGGACTCTCAAAGATCTGAGGATCAACTACACGAAGGAAAAGCTCATCGGGGGCGGTATAGAAATCCATTCTACTACCCCCGATGATCACAGGAGGCTAACAAAGACCCTCGTCGACCGAAAATACTACGAGTATCATACGTACTCGTTGCCGGAAAACAAGACGCTACGGATCGTGGTCCGCAGCATTTCCGATTGCATCGCGGAGGATAATGTCGCAGAGGACCTCCGAATCCAGGGGTTTCAGCTGGTAGCCGCCATCCACCGCATGAAATGCCGCCGGAATTTCATGCGGTGGAAAGACGATGATGCCGCTCGTCCGCGTTCAGCTACCTGAAAGCGAGACTACAGTGACGCAGATCACGCGCCGCTACGCGATCGTCGTGCAAACGGAGAGACAGAGACATTCCACCCTGAAGACTCAATGTCACCGCTGCCAGAGGTTCGGGCATGGACAGAGCCGCTGCACGACGTACCCAAATGCGCAAGTGCGTAAAGTGCGGCGAGGATCACCACACGACGGCGTGCACCAAGGAGAGAACAACTCCGACAAAGGGTGCCAACTATGGAGGACCCCACCCAGCAAACTACCGGGGATGCGAGAAGTATCCCAAGGCCAGGCCGTAGGTAACGAAAGCGATTCCGCCGCATCCACCACCAGGAGATCAGTCCCGACGGTAATGGCGTCGGCCACCCCAACTTCGGTGTCGCGGGCAGCGCCGACAGCAAGATACATTACATTATGTCACAGTAGTTGGCCGACAGAAGACGTCAGCTGCCTTCGCACCGGAGGCGGCGACTAACATCAGGGAGTTAGCCGCGATGATGGCCAACGTGCAACAAATGTATTCTGCCCTGAATGTATTTTTTGCGAAAATTCCACCCACGGAAGCACCCTAAATGGCAGCACACCCGGATGCAAGGAGGTCCCTCAAGATGACGTCATGGAACGTCACTTCGCTGAACGGAAAGAAGACGGAGCTAGAGGAAATCCTGGAAAGACATAAAGTCGACGTCATGGCCCTCCAGGAGACCAATTTGCATCCAGGCTACCCCCTACGAATAGGTGGATACTAGGTCCACAGACGGGACAAAAACTGGCGCAGCGACGGAGTTGCACTGTTGGCCAGGACAGGCATCGCCCACCACGTCCAGCTCCACCCGGACACGGAGAGTATGAAGGCGACGATCGTGACTATCCGATCAGGACAACCAGATGAACTCCGGATCGTATCCTACTATCAACGTCACGGACGAAGCGTGCAGGAGCGAGACCTGGACGAGATCTTCTCCAGAGGAGGCAGGACCCTCGCTGTGGAAGACTTCAACGACAAGGACCTGCTATGGAAAAGTCGGATAACAAATGCTTGTGGCCGGGCGCTACTGGCATACGTCGAAAACCACCCCGAATTCCAACTCGTCGGCACCTTGGAACCGACCCACCACTTGATAAGAAGACGGGTGTACTGGACATTACCATCGTCCAGAAAATCCCCGCCGCGAAAATCGACAAACTGAGGAGAGGGTCCTCAGATCACGACCCCATCCTGGTTCACTTGGAGAACGAGGCATCGGAGACGAGAGAAGACTTCGGTTACGAGATGCACGGACTGGAATAAGTTCCGTGTGTGCTTGAACCTTCGCATCGAGGTCATCTCTCCATTGGAGACAGCGTAAAATGCCGAGGTAGTAGAGATTCAGGTCACCGAGGACATCCAGACCTCACTGAGAGACAGCACTACGGAGAAAATGGTACGTAGATATAACCGCCGGTCTGGTTTCGTTTCAGATCTTATTAGGGACCTTATCAGGGAACGTTAAGCGGCGAAACGTAGACCCATGCGTACCGAACTACCTGAGCACAGATGCGTAGTCAATCAGCTAAGCCAGAGAGCAAGGATGAAGACAGAGAAGAAGCGTTGAATCACCATCTGTTGTCCCTCACCACGATGAACAATAGCCTGTGGAACATGCAGAGAGCTATCCACTGATCAGGACCGTCAATCCTAACATCACACGGGTAAAGAGGACTCGTATTCACCGACGTAAACAAAGCGGAGGCTTTCGCACACAGTCTGGAGTTCCAGTGCCGCGAAAATCAGCTGGACGACGAGAACGAGGACTGGACGGACGACGTCAGGAGGAGGGAACGCCGCATCGACGAAGCCGACGACGATGGTTTCCACTTCCAACTCGCTAAGATAGAGGAGATCAAGGCCATCATGAGCACCCTCAAGATCAGGCAAGCCTCGGAATACGATGGTAACGGCAACATATCACTACGGAGGCTACCAAGAAATGAAGAAGAGTAGTTCGCCTATCAACTCTCGATGGAGCTGCAAGTGTGGTTGAATATATTACGGAGGTATTCAATCAGAAGAACGTCACCGCAATGTTCCTAGACGTCTCCAAGGCCTTCGACAGAGTCTGGTACGACGAACTTCTAGTCAAGATATTGGATATGGGATACCTGATGGTCCTGGTAAAACTGATCAAGTTCTACCTAGCCGGAAGACGATTCCGGGCCAGAATAAAGACCTCTATATCGGACTACAGGACCATCGAGGCCGGAGTACCGCAGGGTGCGGTGCTGTCACCGCACTTCTTTTTTCTTTTTTTCTTTTTTCTTTTTTTCATTTTTCTTTTTTTCTTTTCTTTTTTTCTTGTTTTCACCGCGGACCTGCCAAGGATGGAGCGGATAGCCACCGCACTGTATGCTGATAACACGGCGATCATGGAGAAGTCGAGGAGAGTGCTCATAGCAGTGACGTATCTGCAGCGTGCTGCGGATGAACTAGCCGACTGCTGCTACAAATGGAAGGTCACCATTAACGCAGAGAAAAGCACGGCGCACAGTGGTGTCAGAACGGAAAAAATTATATTTTCGAAAGCGCTGATTTCGATTATCTAGTTTGTGATTCTCACACTATATAAGCTACAGGATCTAGGAACAGCATGATTTTTTCCCTGTTTCAAGGGTATTCCCATTAATTTAGGCCCACTGTCAGAATAATGGAAGTTTGACCAAATTACACACTACTCTAAATGAGTAATATATAATTGTAAAAGAGGGAGAAAAAAATTATCCAATTTTTTCCCTGCTCTACGATGGTCAACTAAACCACACATCACTCAAATTGGGGGAAAAAAATTACAGCGCTTTACAACGTTATAAATTACGAATTTTAAGTAAGCATTGAGAACAGCTATGATTACAAAAAAAGCTCCGGCTTCCTCCGAGATGTGGAAGGTCACTTTTCAAACTAGACGTGTTAAAGTAAAGATTAGAGCAAAAATCATCTGCCTTTATCTGCCTATCCGATCATAACACCGCAAAGAAAGGAAAGGATTAGAGTATGTCTTTGTTTGTTGCACTATATTGTTTACCCAATTGGCTCAGATAATACATGTCCCCACTTCAAAACACTTTTAATTCGAGTTCAGTCTAGTTGCTAACGTAGTCTAGTCATGAGCTCTATCAAAATTAAATACCGCGATTTGTGTGAGTGCTTGTGGGGTGGTACAAACTTCGACAAATTCCTTCGACAAAATCTTCTTAATGTGAATGCTCTCGAATTTGATATTTCTCCATTACACACCAGAATCAAGTGTATGGAATACATTCTTCACATTGCCTACAACAAGAATTTTGAAAAATGGAGGACTACAAAAGACACGCGAGTCATGCACGAAAACGAAAAGAAACGTATTCAACAAGAATTTCTTGAGAAAGTCGGCATCAAAGTAGACTTCGTTAAGCAGGGTTATGGATCTTCAAATAATGGCAACACTGCCAGACGTTTTTTCAATGATTGCAAGGTCACAAGTGCAATAACGGGAGTCGACGAAACTCTAATCCACCGGATCGCTACCATACTGGAAGTCATAATTAGCAATGCAATGATCGACCCAGAAAAATTCCGGCTCTTCTCAAAAGAAACAGCAGAGATGGCCATTGAGAAGTATTCATGGTACTACATGCCATCCACGGTGCATAAGATTTTGTTGCATGGTGCTAAAATAGTGCAGAAGTCGATTCTCCCAGTCGGAATATTGTCGGAAGAAGCACAAGAAAGTAGAAATAAGGATTACAAGACATTCAGGATCAGAAACTCGCGGAAAATGTCTCGTATATCTACCAACGAAGACGTGTTCCACAAGCTACTGGAGACTTCGGATCCTTATATCACGAACATGAGACCCGAACCAAAGAAAAAACATCTCGAAATCAGTGATGCAGCTAAGGAACTGTTAATCTAATATCCTTGAATTTGAAATCGTAAGTATCTTTGCAATTTGAACAACTTTTGACTTTGAATCCCTAGTTTTATTATTTACAAAATTCACCAGTCTTTTAAGCTTCCTTGAATTTTTAATTGTAAGCATTATTTAATTTAAATATATATTCAAAATACTTGTTGCAACTTATTTTTAGGAGTACAACCTATTCTCAAAATTTCAGAAATTTTTATCTTGCCAATAGGCTTTCATTTCCTCATTAGTTTTTTAATTTACTTCAAAATTTCAATAAAAACAGTTGAACTTGATGTATTTTGACATGGCGAGGCCACATTCACCAGGCTCCGGGACGCTTCAAAGCTACCTCTGCGAGATTCTGGACGATGACGTGAAACAACAGCCGGAACTTCAGGAACAAGGTGCTCCTCATCCGACAAGTCCTCCAGCTCCAACTGATATACGCATCGACAGCTTGGGGCTACGCCACTCAGACTTACATGAAGAGGATTCACGCCATCGAAAATGTTGCCCTCCGGCGCGGCGGGCCGTGGACTCCCCGTGGGACGTAAGGAACACTGACATCCTACGGGACCTGAAATCTACTACTGTGATGGAGAACATCTGAGCCAGGACTCGGAAACTCTACGATCAGGTCGGTGCCCACGACATTCCCCTCATCCGAGCGGCTTCCGACTACGACCCAGGAGATCCAGGACGACACAAGAGACCCAAGATCCAGGTTGTATAACACCAACAGAACTCTTTTACAGGTTTAACAGTACTTTTATTACAGCTGAGCCGTATTGCTCCGACTAACCATTTTTTTTTTATTTAGGGGGTCCTATTGCTCTTTAATCATTTTTATATTTCAGAAAGGACACACGACTCCCCGATTTTCGGTTTTTTTTGTGCTTTTTCACACCCACCCGATTCCTAACCCTGGGATTCTTTTCGAAAACGGCCGTACGTTTAGAGAAGGATGCCTCCCGAATAACATTACCCAAGCGACGTGGTTCGTCTTCATTATAGTGGGATTGTTCGATACGACCCGAATTCCCAGGTGTCGCGCTGGTTGCGGCGCCCATGGCATCGGGTAGCTAACGCTGGCGAAGCGATGCGGTAAATAAGGCTACCGAAGAGAGAGAACTAGCCGAGAAAAAGTCTTTGCAGGCGGGACGTAAAGGCGCCATGACTATAGGCGTATAAAAGACTGCAGATGATACAGAATAAGATATTACGATTGCTAACGAACTTTGGTAGATACATTAACATACGAACACTATATAATAATTAATACAGATATAGTATACATTAAATAATATATAAAAGGAAACAGCATAACAATTCTACAATACCTACGATACTATACTACGTAATAAGTACTAGAGATGGGCCGGTCTGCGATTTTTGCGGCGCACTACGATAAAAAGCAGTGATTTATTGGAGCAGTTTCAGTTCACCAGTTCGTAGGTAGGTATTAGCCACAGACACCGCCGGGTGCCTTGTAGCGCTGCTATTTGCGATTGCTCCTGCAATCTACCTAATATTTAATGCTAATATTTTAATCTACCTACAACTTGCCGTGCGCCGCAAATTTACGAACGTGCATGTGAACTGGAAACTAGATGACCGTCGAGCGTCGAGCGGGCACTATCCGACGCCGTCTAAGGAGTCATACACGTGCTCGATGCCGCCTGCTACGCGAGAGTCGCGATACTGCATTCATAATTATTGTTCTCCACTCCGTTCTGATGTGACCGCCCACCCCATCCCAATCAACAAATGTTACAAACTGCTCCGAAATTTCGCAGCGATTTTGTTCAACTGGAGCAGACTGCGATTGCGACTGGCGTCGGAGCAGTGACAAAGTAGCAGACTGCGAAATCGCAACCCACTTCTAATAAGTACGTAGTATACGGGCGAATCTACAAATAGTTACAATTTATAAAGATACGCAGAGTTGTTAGCGAGGAAGTACAATGCTAGAAATCAATTATTTGGGGTAATACTGACTTAGTTTTCCACAAAACACCAAAACACTATACACTACACTCGACGCGCGTTTCGCCAACAAAGTTGACATCATCTGGAGATGATTAAAGCTCATTCCTAATAACTCAATAAATCAAGTTTTAATCATTTCCAGATTATGTCAACTTTGTTGGTCAAACGCGCGTCGAGTGTAGTGTATAGTGTTTTGGTACAAAACTAAGTCAGTGTTATATTCATACCAAAGGTTCCAACCTACTCCAGTATTAGGTTTTTAAAAGAATTTTCGTACAAGGAAAACAAAAGAAAATAAGAAGAACATCACAGGAAAAATATAAATAATGAGAAATTAATCGAGTTAGTTGTTTTACTCATTTCCGTTGTGTATAAATAAAGAATTAATAAAAGCACGAGTATTAGACCGAAATAACAACCCTAGCTAAACAGGAGCAAGACAACAAATAAATAAAATAATAAAATCATAAATCTAAGAGGTCTAACCACCGACCGGGTGTCTTGAGTTGTCGTTGTATTACAATAATAGAAATAATAAAAGCCATAAATGAAAATAGAGGCGATAAAATATATCGGGTGATAAAATGTATATTTTATAATATGATATTGAAGATATAATTAGCATAAGATAAATAATAGTGGAAATACAAAACAGAACAATAAACAGATTTTAAAGTAGTAAGTAAGTATTCGGTTAAGTAGGATTCGCTCAGTGACCTTTCTTATCACCGGGAGCTCTGATAGTTCTGTAACTTATAGGGTGTGTGAAGTTTTTACCTGGTTTAAGGATGAAGACAACATTTGCCTTTTTCCACCTCTTGGGGAAGTATAGGTGTTCACACACAGTAAATGCTTTCCTAAGTTTCAGATGTTTCAGGAGTTCCTCGGCGTTGGCTGGTCTGAAGATGAAATCGCCTTGTTCCATCCGGTTGATCCGTATGTATGGCTCTTATTTTCACATCGTCTATCCAGGCGTTCTCCAATTGGTTTTCTCTTCGCTGGAGTTCGAGGGAGTCTATTTCTCGAGGTAGAAACGATACGAACTTCCGACCTGAGAGTTTTCTGCGCCCTCCATAGACTGTTATCGGTGGCATTGAGGCTAGATGCCAACTCTATATTGCCTGTATTTATTCGTTGTGAGCGGCTTCCTACCTGCGGTTGAGTAGGTTCAGGACGTTTTTGTTCTCGGCATGATCTGTCCTTTTGAACCCTCTCTTCGCCACTTCACTTTCGCGTATCACTTGCATTATCTCCGAGATGATGCCCGTCGGGTAACTCGTTCTCGGTACCTCCGTTTCGGTGGTACTCTCTCTTAAGGTCGCTTGTATGTCTTAGAGCTTCCTTACACCATTATCGAGTCCCACCTTATACCTCTGTAATGCGTTCCGGAAAATCGCCCAGTTTATATTCTTCCTCTTGATGGTCCTAGCTGCTTCGTTTCGCTATACTCCATCGACCTGAAACAGAACGGGATAATGATTGGTGGATTCTTCGGATAAGTTATATACTACCTGGATTACTACGTTCTGCAGTAGGCGATATCCAGGGTACTCGGGCAGCATTCTCCTCCATTATAATAGGTCGGTTCATTCGGTGCACACACGGCGACGTCAGTTCGATCGTCGGTGAAGTTGACGATCGTTTGACCTCTCATATTCGTACTCCTACATCCCCATTAAGGGCTTTATATACTAAATTCCCCATGGCCATCGTTGTCTGTACTACCAGGAAGAGGGTTTTCAGATCTCCTTCTGTTAAGCGAAGATGCGGTCGAACGAGAATTGTCACTCCCGTGCTGCGTCAATTTCAGTCTACCCTATATACCGCGAATCCTCCAATTCTGAATTTATAACTTAGAGGGAGTTTCATCTCTTGAAGGGCCATCACGTCGATGTCGTACCTTTCAGATATTTCTTCGGTTTTTTTTTTCTTATGATTACGAGAGGAGTCGACATTCCATGTGGCTATCCTCAAAGACGACGTCTGCTCTTCGTCCGCCATTTAACCTTCCGTCACTGGCATTTTTGTGAAGAATCTACTCATGGTGGCTCACACCTGCTGCATTTGGGCCAGCACCGCTGTGAGGTTAGTGGCTGTTAGATTTGCTGCGGTGGGCGCCATGGATGTCAACTTCCTCAGCCTGGTCACGAGAGCGCTCCGCAAGTTCCTCGCGGTAAAACTTCTCGTCTGGGTCGTGGGTGTTCTCAACGCTGGGGGTGGTTTAGCGGCAACCGTCTTATCCGGCGAGTCAAAGCAGGCCTCAACGAGGACAGACAGGAAGAGTAGAATAGTCACCTGATGTCCCTCATCCGGACGGACAACAGCTTGTGGGACACGCAGAGTGCCATCCGCCGAGCGAGACAGTCCACCTCTCCGTTGCACCGGGAAAAAGGCCTCGTGTTCAACGATGGAGATAGAGCCGAGGCATTTGCGGACAGCCTGGAGGTCCAGTGTTGGAAGAACCAGCTGGATGACGAGGACGAAAAATGGATGGACGAAGTCAGGCGGAGAGCGTGCCGCATAGACGACGCAGGGGATTTACGTTTCCGATCAGCCACGATGGAGGAGATCAAGACCATCTTGGGAATCCTCAAGATGAGGAAAGTTTCAGGACATGACGACATCTGCAACATTGTGCTGCGAAGGATACCCAGAAAGGGATCAATGCGCTGTTAAACATAGCAAATGGAGTTTTAGTGACCTGCCACATTCCGGAGGAATGGAAACAAGCAGACGTGATATTCACACCCAAACAAGATGAGAATCTAACACACCCGTCGAATTACAGGCCCATCAGCTTACTGCTCACTTTCAGCAAGGTCATCGAAGGAGTCATCATGGCCCGCCGCCACGAGGTGGCTGAGGAGCTGGACGTCATTCCCGACAATTAATTCGCCTATAGATCTAGACATGCAATGGAGCTGCAAGTGCTACGACGGGTGGAATACATTACGGAAGGTTTCAACTAGAAGCACGTCACCGTAGCAGTGGTCCTAGATGTCTTCAAGGCCTTCGACCGAGTTTGGCACTCTCTTTTTCTGACTATAGAACCATAGAAGCAGGAGTACCGCAAGGAGCCGTATTGTCACCCCACCTGTTCAACGTGTTCACCTCAGACCTACCCAAGACGGATTGGACTGCCGCCATGCCATACATCGACGACACCACAATCATCGCCAGGTTGAGGGGAGCGCGTACGGCCATGATCTACCTGCAGCGAGCCGCGGGTTACGTGAAGCTCATCGGCGAAAACATCCAGTGGAAGGACAGGATCAAGTACCTAGGAGTTATCATGGACTGATCACTGATGTGGAAGGACCACCAGGTGACGGGATGAGCCAAAGCCACCGCGGCCAGACTCTGGCCGATGACAGAAAATGAAAGCCAGCTAGAAAAAAGCTGCTTCTAATCCGACAAGTCCTGCAGCCGTAACTGATGTATGCATCGACCGTTTGAGGCTACGCTGCCCAGACCCCCATGAAGAGGATACAGGCCGTCGAAAACGTTGCCCTCCGCCGTGTTGTACACGCTCCATAGTGCATAAGGAACGTGGACACTTGGCGAGATCTAGACCACACCACTGTGATGGAGAAAATCCGAGCGAGGGCTTAGAAACTTTATGAGCAGATCGGTGCTGATCCGAACGATATCGGACTATGATCCGGGAGGGTCAAGAAAATACAAGAAACCCAAGATTTAGGTTGTATAACACTAACAGACCCCTTTTATAGGTTAATTATAATACTTTTGATTTCAGCGGAACCTACTACTCCTACTAAGCAATTCGCCATTATAGGGAGCATATTGCCCTTAATAACCCTTTTGTATCTCAGAAAGACAAGACAAAATCACACTCACCCGATTCATAATCTCGGGTTCCTTCTCAAAAACGGCTGTACGTTTAGACAAATATCCCATCCCGAGTAACATTACTCTTCCCCGATCCACACGACGTGGTTCGTCCGTGTTATGTTATCGATGTAGGTTGCCCGACAATACCCAACCTTCCGAGCATCGCGCTGGTTACGGTGTCTACGACATGACGTTCGCCCCCCCCCCCCCCGGGGGGCGAACGCTGGCAGTGTGATGCTGTAACACCAGTCGATAAATGGTTCCGAAGAAGCCGAGAAAATGTCACTGCCAGCGAGACTAAAAGGCGTCAAGACCAAAGGAGGTAGAGTGGAGTAAACCATCGCCAGCAGCAGGGGTCTCATTTGCGGGTGACACCTTGACTCTCGCGTCCAGGCCCGCGAAGGTGGATGCGAAGCTCGGCCCACATTCGTACGACGGTCCTGGTCTACACGATTGACGGGTAAATCTTGCGTTAATGTCGTTCGACTCACATATACCCCAAGGCCTTTAGGCCTGTCAATGAATATTGGTGGAGGAGATCAAGCACTAATTAACATCGCGGAGTTGTGCAGAAAACGAGAAAAAAGCATAAGAAATATTTTCAAGAATCTGGGGACTCTCTACGCTAGAAAGTTGTGCAAGCTGATTAAGTATATACTCTACTAAAAGTCATAGAGGGGAATATCCTCACTGCACCAATAAAAGCGCGAAAGAGACCACATGGCGCGAAAAAGCAACTACCGGCAATTATCCCTCCTCACTAGACGGAGAAAACATTAACTTACAGAGTTCATTTAAGTGGCTAAAGGCAGTGGAATTGTATCCTGGAACCGAAGGTTTCTTGGTAGTAATTCAAAGTTGTGATACCTACTCGCAACTACGATAAGTATATAGAAAAAAGTGAGGTGGAAGATAAATTCCGCAAATGCAATAGACCAGGGGAGACAATTTATCATATAATTGGGAAGCGTTTGGTACTGTCAGACTCATTATACCTGGGAAAACACAACCAGGTAGCGAAGATGTCACAAAAGTACAACCTACTGTCATTTATTTCATGCCATTAAGGTCCTTCGTTCCAAGTTGTATCTTTTCGTAAGGCCTACAGCCGACCATTTTTTGTATCTACCCTTCAGGTTTAAAGATCTTTTTTTTGGCCCCATCGAGCCGTATGATTTGAACCAGTAATCCTATGGATAGTTAACTGAAATATTAGTATTTTGTTAAAATTTATTATCTTGTAACATTTATTCGTAATTTCGTGTACATTAATCCACCGGGATACGTAGTATTTTGTTAGTAGTTTCATAAAACATTTCATGCATTGTGTGATATTTGGCAACTTTGTTATTTGCTTGTTTTATACCTAGGTACTTCTAGCTAGCGTGCGAGGTATAGTTATAGGTTAATAGCGGCTATAGCGCTGGTGCTTTGGGATATCAATTTCTTATATCGATGGCGTGTTTGGCGACCAGTGTCGTTACACGCGCAGGGTCAACAGGTACAATATTTGCCCGAAAAATATTCGTATCGTTATTTTATCGTTGTCGCAGCATTAGTATCGTATCGTCGGTATATTGCTAACATATACAGGGTGTATTGCGTAACTGTTGATTAACTTATCATGAGTATAGTCACAAATCTGTCGTTTTTTGTTCAAATTGTCGTATTTTATTGGGACTATTGCTTTTCCACTGTGTTAATTTATCATTATCGGTTGTTTAGCTTAACTTTGTCGTCAATTAACATAGTGTTCACAACCAACCTTATCGTTCACATTAATCTAATATCTTTGTCGTTTGGGCAACTTTGCGTTGTTGTGTATCTTATGTCGTAGGTTAACTTTGTCGTCGGTTTTAAATAGCATTATCGGTTATAGTGTAATAAACATTACAAACTATCGTTGTCGGAAACAAATCATTGTTTCATACAGTAACAAAACTTTGTCGTATTTTGAATCTATATCGTTTCGCGTGTAATAAACTTTACAATGGCTCCAGCAACAGTACAAATCGTGTCGAAAAATATTGCATTAAGAAATGTTGTCCAAGCTCAAATTTCGGAAATTTTTGATTTCGTATCAATAGTAAAGGATGATCCTTCACAAATCAATTCATCCCTTGTTCGATTTGAAATGTTAGCTTCTTTATATTTAGAATTTAAAGAATATCATAAACAAATAGTACCTAATCTCGCAACAGAAGCGGACGTTGAAACGCATGAAACTATTCGGAAACAAGTAGATACAATGTATTTTTCTATTTAAACTATATTTAGGGAACTCACAGCAACAATTGTTAATGGAACAGCTCGAACACAGACTCCAGGGAATTCTATCACTTCAGATCGTTCAAGTAACTTTAAATTGCCTAAAATATCGCTTCGGAGTTTCGATGGAACCCAGTTGAGCGAATGGCCTACATTTTTCGATATTCTTAATTCGCTTATTCACAATAACGAGTCATTGTCGCCAATAGAGAAATTTCATTATCTTGTTTCGTCGTTATCACTGGAACCTCTAAACCTCGTAAAGGATGTTCCTATGACCAATGATAATTACCTTGTCGCTTATAGTTCTTTGGTGAAGCGGTACCAGAATAAACGACTTCTGGCTACAAATTACTGGGATACTGTGCACAATTTCCATCTCTTGACATCCGATTCAAGAAATTCGTTGCGTCAATTATGTGACGTATTTTCGGAAAACATTTCGGCTCGTAGAGCACTGCAGTTTCCTGTAGATTCGTGAGATTTTCCTTTGTTCAATATTTTCCTATCAAAATTGGATTCTGGTACTCGCATACAATTCGAACTTGACTTTAGTCAGGTGGAAATGCCCACTTTCAAAGAGTTGTTAAATTTCGTCGAGGAACGAGCTCGAGCTTTGGAAACATTTCAAACTCAGGACGTTCCTAGAGTTACATCGAAGGAGGTAAAACATCCTAAGTCCAAACAATTTCCAACATCATCTTCGTCGTTTGTTGCTCGTGTGGAGAGTATTGGCACATCGGAAACTGTTCCATTTTGTCGTTTATGTAAAGCCCAGCACTATCTATACAAGTGCTCATTGTTTCAAACCAAGCATCCATCTGAGCGTTTCCAATTGGCTAAAACGTATAGGGTATGCCTCAATTGTCTTAGGTTAGGACATTCTTTCATCAATTGTCGTTCACAGCATTCATGTCACTCTTGTCGTAAACGTCATTATTCTTTGCTACATTTTCACACTGTTTCGAATGGTAACTCACTCAAGCAGGAAGATAATGCCCGATATACTACTTCTGTGTCACAAGGGTACTTCTCATCAGTCGCAGAAAACTCCCCTACTCCAACGGCTGCAAGCGCATTCACAAGTGCTGTTAATAATTCAGTTACCATTCTTTTGTCGACGGCGATAGAAGACATCCTTGATAATTGGGGGGAATTTTCAATCAGTTCGTATTTTGCTTGATGGGGGAAGCCAAGCGAATCTTATTTCGCAACAATGTGTCAATCGTCTTGGTTTAAAGGTCATCCCTAATTCTATATCGATTCAAGGTCTCAGTTCATCGAGCAACATTTCTCATGGTATATCAACTTGTACCATCAAGCCTCAAGGTCAAGTGGAATCTCAGTTTCGAGTTCAAGCTTTAGTATTGCCGCAAATCTGTGGACAAATGCCTGATGTACCTGTGAATATCCAGGAATGGTCTCATGTCATCAATTTGAGACTGGCTGATCCTTCGTTCAACAAACCGGCACAAATTGATATGCTTCTCGGTGCGGAATTCTTTCCCACAATTTTATTGTCCGGTTTGATTCGCTGTAGTCCCGATAAGCCAGTCGCCATAAACACTATTTTCGGATAGGTACTCATGGGAAAAGTTTCGGATCAATCCTCTTCAGCGATAAACTCATTTCACATGTCGATCGAACCTTCTCTTCAGCAGGTACTTCAACAATTTTGGGAGTTAGAACAGGTTTCTACTCAATCTATCGCTTCTCCTGAGGATGAGTTGGTTGAAAATGCTTTTCGAAAGGAACATTACCGAGATTCTACTGGTAGTTTTGTCGTTCCACTGCTGTTGAACTCAGAACAACCTACTTTTGTCGATACGTATCATATCGCTCGTCGCTGCCTCCTTGCCATGGAGCGCAAATTCGCTCAGGATTCCGATCTCCGTGATAAGTACATAAACTTCATGCGTGAGTATCTGGAATCCAATCATATGGAACTTCTCGTTTGTTCGTCGCAGGAAATTCATCGACCTGACAGTTGTTATATTCCTCATCATGCTGTCTTCAAGTTAGACGGTGCAGAATCTAAAATTCGTGTCGTTTTTTATGCCGCTAGCCAAGATCGTCATCGTCGGTCCTAAACTTCAAGCCAACATAGTTGCACTTCTACTTCGTTTTCGTTTTTATCCTGTCGTGTTTACGGCCGACATTAGACAAATGTATCGTCAAATTCTTGTACTCCCAGAACAACGGAAATATCAACGTATTCTGTGGAGATTCTCGCCTTCAGAGCCTATTCAGGCATATCAATTGAACACGGTGACATATGGAATCAGTAGCTCACCTTATTTAGCGATTCGTGCTTGGCATAAACTCGCTGAGGATTGCCAATCCAAATACCCTAACGTTGCCAAGGTTATCGCATGTGACACATACATCGATGATATAGTTACTGGTTGCAACAGTCTTGAGGAAGCCCAAGTTCTTCGTGATGAACTTATAGCGGTTATGGGTCGTGCGCAATTCGAATTGCGCAAATGGTCCAGTAATAACCTTACACTCCTGAATGATATACGATCGCAACATCAACAAGAACAGTCCCATTCTTTCGACAACGTTTCTGCGGCTACTATCAAAGTTTTGGGCCTTCCGTGGCATCCATCATCAGACCATTTTTCGTATAAAGTAGCCCCCTGGGATAGCACTTGTACTAAGCGACACATTCTTTCGGAGCTAGCTCGTATCTATGACCCTCTCGGGTTTTTGGCTCCTCTGAGTTTCTTGGCTAAACATCTTATTCAACTTTTGTGGACTAACGGTTCGGATTGAGATGACATTTCTCCTCTTGATATCATAAATCGTTGGAATCGTTACAGAGCGGAGTTACCTTCTCTTTCCTACCTCGAGATTCCGCGTCGTTTGTCCGTGGACCATTTACAATCGTGCCAACTACTCGGCTTTTGTGATGCATCCAGTATCGTCTATTCTGCTGTCGTGTATTTCCGGACCGTCGACACTGATGGTCAAATTAAAACATTTATCGTTACTGGAAAGAGCAAGGTCGCCCCTTTGAAATCTTTATCAATCCCTCGCCTCGAACTCTGCGGCGCCGTATTGCTCGCAGATCTCATATCTGTCATGGTCACTAGTGACCTAATCAATTTCTATCATATCAGCCTGGTCTGATTCATCTGTCGCTCTTTCTTGGATTCATTCATCTCCACATAGATGGAAACCTTTCGTAAGCAATCGGGTCGCTCATATTCAGAATAAAATCCCAGCTTCACAATGATTTTATGTACCATCGCAAGAAAACCCAGCTGACTGTGCATCGCGTGGTTTATTTCCTATTGAACTATTTAATCATCCATAGTGGTGGCATGGCCCTGATTGGATGCGTAGTCCTGTAGATGAGTGGCCTTCTATTACACCCATTTCGTGGAACTCGCCGGCGGATACACATGTTTCGTCGCAAGAGGAGAGAGAGGTCTTCTTAACAGCCTCTGTTTCTCCAAATTTCATATCGACTTTGTTGAATCATTTCTCATCACTTGCTAAAATTCAGCGAATTGTTGCTTATTGCCTTCGTTTTGTTCATAACCTCAAAGCTTCTAATTCCACTTTAGCAGGTCCTCTATCCGCCGACGAACTACATCAAAGTCTGAATACTATCGTCAGACAGGTTCAACAAAATAGCTTCGTCGAGGATCTTCATCGGCTACAAAACCAACGACCTTGTTCGAAACCATTGCGCGTGCTCAAGCCTTTCGTCGATCCCCAGGGTGTCCTCAGGGTGGGCGGTCGTCTCCGACACTCTGAGTTGGATTTCGAAGCTAAGCATCCGGCGTTATTGCCTATACATCATCGTTTAACTAATCTTATTATCGAGGATGCTCATAAGCTTTACTTACACCCCGGGTTCAAAACATTGCATTTATTGCTTCGCCAAAGTTTCCAGATCTTATCTACCCGACGTGCTAAACAGCATTGTCTGTCAAAATGCTTTCGTTGTTTTCGAGTCAAACCATCATCGTCGGTGACTCCCATGCACTGGCGACTAGGCCGCATCATTGATTTAATACCGGGAAAGGATGGCTGGCATCGTGTTGCCAATGTACGCACAATGCATGGCATCATGAAGAGACCAGTTGTGAAGTTGTGCCCATTGCTAACTTCATAATTCGTTTGTTGTCGTGTACTATAGTTGTTTAATCTAATTGTTGTTATTATATTTTAGTTATTAGTTGATAGGAAAATACATACGTATTTTGGTGGGCGGTAAATGTTGAGGTCACTTTAGGTCAAAGCGGATTGTTTTGAATTTAAATTTCACAGTTGGCAATTCCGCAATATCCTTCCTAAATTTTCCTAGTTCCGAGAATTCATGGATTTTCCTTTCGAGAACGCACGTGTGATCTGTAATCAATTACCATCGTAGTGAGATCAAAAAACTAAACAATCTTTCAAGTGACTATACGACCGACATATATTCTCAAAATTAGTGCCACGAATATTCTTCACGGGGCCCCCACCGTTGAGAATACATCAAGAACTAGAAATCGACAGCCACCAGCCATTTGGAGTTTCGTGCCCCGCCATCCACTGGTAAATAAATTCCTACTAATTTACTCCTCCATTCATGTACGTTGCCAATTGTACAGAATCTAAGGTCCTTCGTTCCAAGTTGTATCTTTTGGTAAGGCCTACAGCCGACCATTTTTCGTATCTACCCTTCAGGTTTATACAATATCAAATCTTCAATATTTTTTGAATGCAAACCTTTTTATCGTTATGTTTTCAAAGTAAAATAAAATGTAGCTATTTTTTTATTTCATTGTTATTTTTATGAAGCTGACTACCCGACTGTCGGACAGTAGTCTTGTTCCCTAATGTAGAATGTGTCTTAATTTTGGATTATTAGTCTTCTTAACTACCAAGAGTACCAAGATTTCTTGATCTATAATCTTAACACAACTTACGAACATATATTTAAACTAAGTAAGAATACACTTCACAATAAAGCGTAAAGAAAAATACGTTTCTGTGGAAGTAGCGAAAACCACTTTTTTTGAACTAATTTTGTGGTAGTGAGAAATGAATTACACTGAATATAAACAAATATATCTTACTCGTATTTGTAACCAACGCATACTCGTTTATAAAATAATATGTATTGTGGAAAATGTAATAGACTTGATAACTGTCCTCAACGGTTTTTTAATTATACCCCCTTAAATATAAAATAGTATTATTATTAGGACCCATCCATGCTAACTACTTTCACTTATAAATAGCGTTCAGAATTACTCCAATAAGAGAACGATACTCAGTTTTTTATTTTAGTACATCTAAATAATAAACCCTTGTTTAAAAAAAATATATTTTACATATAATTGTACATGTATCTGACCTCCTATCAATTAGACGGTCATACATTAGCAATCTACTATCATTGCGGCGGCCGAGCGGCCCACCATATATTATTATATGGTCGTCGAATTATTTCTCATGCATGTAAAATTATCTGTATCATCTAATATAACTATGTATGAAAACTAAGAAAGCGCAATTCATCGTCATTGAATTTGATGCAATATATCTGGTTTGTAGGTGTTATTCAGGAACACATTTTTATGTACGTTTTTTATTAATCAAAATGGACATAAATAGAATTATAGAAGTACTTAAAAGTATAACAAATGAACTTTTATTTAATGCATGACGTCTTCTTTTGTAGAAAAAATTTCAGCGACAAAGGCTATCAAAATAATTCAGCGAACAATTTTACTATTACATTTTATTTATACACCGTGGTCCACTTAAAACGGACCCCCTTTATCTACTTAGTTCTTAACATATATTTGTTCTTCAAAAACAAGATCTATGTTAATTTTAATGAGATTTTGAATCTGGTATCACCATTATATTATATTCTTTTAAAATATACAGGGGGTAACAACATTTTTTTTTTAAATGGAATATCCTGTACATTTGTATATATTTATTTTGTATATTATTTATTCCGATTTCGTTTGAAAATTCTTTTATTATTATTCTTATATTGTTGTCAATTATTTTGAAATAAAAAATACAAGTGCCTAGAGGATAAGGCAGCGTATTCCGTTCATTATCAGACCCGCGCTATTCGAAGTCAAGCAACGAAATACTCGGTTGCAACTTGGATCATGGGTGACACATGGTCTCATTCTCATGCCACGGTGGTGCTGACTTGGTTACAGGGTGGCAACTGGGACAAATACTGGGCACATTGTCTGCGTGAGATCGATTCTCATCAGAGGGAACTTGGTACTTCCCTCAGGGTTGGGTGTTTGTCCGCATCTATATGTGTAGCCTTCCCCTACTCAGCCTGAGGCTTTCTGGGGAATATTGGGTCTATTTTCTGTGTGTCCAAACTTTTTTTATATACCGTCGTATTTGGAATGATAAGTAGCATATAAAAATATACAGGGCGTTCGATTTAAAAAAATATTACCCCCTGTATATTTCAAAAGTATGTATAATTTTGATAACAGATACAAAATCTACATAAAAATTAACATGCTTTTGAAGCACAAAAATATATTAAGAACTAAGTGGATAAAAGGGGTGGTCAGTTTGAAGTGTACCATGGTGTACGTACTATTTATTTGTGATTCGGTTTATGTGTCTTTGTCATTAATACAAAACATAAAGACTTACATTTTTGAATAGTACCTGGAAACTAAATAAACTATATAGTTCAAATTTATTTACGCTTTTTGGTTTTATAAAAAAGACCCATAGAACAACTTTTATACACTTTTAATTTACGGGCAACGGGATGTTTACGTTAGTAAATATACACGGTTTCAGACAGATTTGTCGAAATTTGGTTCAATTAAAATTTGTATTTTATTTGTTTGTAAAAAAATTGCGAAATAATAAACATTTTACGAGAGAACTGAAACTTTACACAAGGATATAGAATTGAAAAATATGCAATATTTCCATCTAACACTTATCATATTATTTAAGAAAAATGTAATCTTCAACATGTCAAATCTGATAGATAACGTAAATCACGTCACTGCCTTTGTGCAGGTGATGTAGCGTCATTATTTAAGCAAGAGTAATTGGCAGTCAAAAATTCAAAGTTAAAATTTATTTAAATCTAATAATAAAATATTTTCCCATACTTAATCATAAGAAAAACAATAAAATATATGATTATAACTGGATATCCGTTCAAGATAGACATCAAATGTATAATTTTTTTTAAATCTCTTCGAATGCACCTTCCTATGATAAAAAATATTTGCTTTCCTTAATTTTTTTATAAGTTGTAGTAGTCTCATCATAAGGTCAAAAAGTGGATGAGCACTGTAAGTGCACGCTGTACAAAAATAAAATGGACTACATGAATTTAGTATTAGCTTTGACATTTTTAAAACTTTATATTATATTCTAATTATGAATATTCGTCATAAATGAACTTTATCAACTTTTTCTACATATATGCCATTTTGTTACAAAAATTGCCGTAAAACTCAATTGTCGAATTGAATCCAGTTTCAATTGAATGATACCGTAAAAGTAGTACATTTATTTTATGATTTTTCAGTATATTCAGTCTATACCTCCTCTTTTTTTGGTAAGAAAAAGAAATTACCTGGGTTTTGCAAT
Organism: Rosalia funebris; assembly: GCA_037954035.1. Classification (NCBI taxonomy): domain Eukaryota; kingdom Metazoa; phylum Arthropoda; class Insecta; order Coleoptera; family Cerambycidae; genus Rosalia; species Rosalia funebris. Next base: position 19,288,932 of record JAZFAV010000036.1, on the reverse strand, counting down.
AGTCCACTATCGCCTGTATCGGAAGACACACAGGTTCAAAATAACACAATTTCTTCATCCGATCCATCTTTAGTTGAAGATTCCGTAGCATCGCATCCATCTATAGACGTTGAGGGTTCCGTAATACATAATGAGGAGATAGGTAATTTACAATAAGTAACTATATTCTCAAATATAGAACAATATTATTCGTCAAGAAATTCAAATAAGCCCTTTGATACTTAGTTATTTTGTTATTACATAGGTAGTTTGATTACCTCTTCACCTAATTGAGAGACTGAATCTCGGTTGTTCTGAATAATTCTCATACGAATTCAGAAATATACAATATGTCTAAACAACCTAATCTAATTACAATATATTTTCTATACATTCTTTTTTGTAATGTATATCTGGCACCTTTTTAAAAATTTATTATTTAAAATTAGAGAGGGCGGGGGGGGGGGGCGTCCTTTTATGCGACTTATCTTGTACCAAAATATATATTTTAACTATCTTATTATCTCTAAAATATTTTAACTCACTTCTGAAACTACATACCTACATAATTATGTAAACAAGACTATTATATTAGGTATATTTTCCCTTATAAATAATTTTTTTTTTGCCAATACAAATGTTTATTTGTATTGGCTCACCAAATTGCATAGACATTTATTTATCTAAATACTTTGAAAAAATATCTAATGCTGGCGCTAACTGTTGTTGTCTTTTAATGTACTTATTATTAGTGTTATACAGGACGATTCAGTTTTAAAAATCCAAATTTTAGAAGCCTCTCGAAGAAATCTCGACGAAATAACCATATTTAGTGATATAAACCTTTTTCTTCAGTCTTCGCTTTCATCATAAAGATATTAAAGAATTTTTTTTGTTGGTTTTTTCGTTTGTGTCAAACCACCAAAGATATTAAATTTAGTTTTGGTATAAGGTAGTTGAATATCAGACTGAATCTATTTAAATAAAAATGGCTGACATGGTCCAACCAGGGACGTACAAGAGAATATTGTATGAGACACCAATTTTGAGAAAAATCTTAATTTTAGTACATGAAAATCCATCACGGATGATGCAAAGTAATACCAAAATGCTTGTATATTTTAAGCACTTTTGTAAAAAAAAAGGGTAAAATATTTCAGTAAAAATGCATATTATCATATTTTAACAGAGTAGATACATACGGTTTTTAATTATTTTTAAAATGTAACAAATAAAAGATAAATGTTTGAAAATTAATAAATGTGTAATAGGTACCTATTATCTATGAAATATTTGACAAACTAATTATTTATCCAATTCATTTTTAAAACAATTTACAATTTTAATTTTAAAACTTTTAGAAGTTGTTATTTATCATATGTATTAAATAAACCATAATATTGCAAAAGTAATTTGTCATCCACTTCTGAATTCAGCATGAACAAGAATTTTGTTGCTTTGTATTTCCTATTAATTTTCTAATTTTTATATATTAAAATAAGATACACGATTATTCTCAAAACTGGTGTCTCGTATGAAAAATTTACGAGAGGCCTTTTTGACTTAGAATACTTCAAGAAGTTTGAAAAAATAAGAATTCAAAAAATCTAGTGGCAGTAAAAATATGACTAATAAATTGTACATAGTTCTCCTGTACCGCAGCTCCTGGTTGGCCCATATCTGTAGTTTTTAAATCAATGAACTCTAACACTCAGCTACAACACACCAAAAATAAATAAAATATAATCAATTGGTGACTTCGTAGGAAAAAAAAATATATAGTCCAGTATTTCTAAAACGAAGGCTCTGAAGAAAAAAATATATACTTTTTTCTTCAAGTGTATACTTTTTACTTTTATTATTTGCGCGTATACAGGCGTACATTTTTCATACTAAAAAGGTCATAGTATGTTTAGATTTTCTAGCGTTTGCTGTTCAAATTATAATAATATAGTCTTTTATAGCGTCTTTTTCTAAATATAGTTTATTACAGGAAACTGCAAATGATGTTTCTACCGAAAATAGAGAAGAGGATAGAGAACAAGATAGGGAAGATGATAGAGAAGAAGAAATTGAAAGTAGTGGAGATTCGGGTTCGGAATATTCTCCTAATTCAATAGTAACGGTAGGTAATTAGTTCATAGTTTTCATTTATCGATGATATTTTTTCATGTAAATCAGTGATCAGTGATTAACAGTGATCAGAATTATCAAATCATGTGTTTATTAACTTTTTCAGATGCTTCATAATAATTTGATGTTAATTAATCTAACTTCCAGTCGCAGTTATTTTTTTAACATTGAGTTTACAGGGACAAACCGGTAGCGCCGTGCTCATTAAACTTGCCCTTTAAACTACTCATTGTTATGCATTGATAATTAATTGAACATTATTTCAATTAATTATTAAAGTAACGTCATGGTTACTTTAATAGTTTACCTATTATTGGAAATATTCATATTTATGCTCAGTATTTTAAATGTGTGATTATCACATAACTTAATATTTGTTTATTTTATTCATTATTTATGTACCCATAGATTTAATTTAAATTGTTTGGATTTTATATTAAGCGAATAAGTTATATCATAGTCAAATACGTCAACTTTTCTCTGGAAGTTTTTATATTATTAAAAAATTACTGCATGTAAAAGGGTGATATACAAACGAAAATATCCACTCGTTAGATTCTAATAATACCCACCAATCCATGCTTATTTACCACCTTTAAAAAATTGTAGTTAAAATTTTAGGGGTTTTTTTTTATAAATCAGCTTAACCCAACTTCTTTTTCAAAGAGCTTCAAAGTTGTGTCCTATGTAATTTCTTCTACCAAAGATATACCTTTCCTCTAGTTAGGTTACGCTAAGTAACAAAATCTTTAAATCTCGAAATCTACACGGGTCCGCAGGAGAATTTAAGGGGAAAAGCCTAGAGGAAATAAATATAGATATGGAAGAAGATCTCCTCTCTAAAATATGAAGATATTGAAAGTGATTCGAGAGATATTGAACCTATTGAAAATGTCGCTAATGCAAATTGTGCCATAACTGCAACAAAAGATTCTAAATCAAACCCTCAGACTGAAAAACTTAAGCGTCCGAAGAAAGGAAGGGCATTGGTGAAATGGAGTGACGATAAAAAAAAGTGGTTACTTCATTTTTCAACAAACATATTAAAAATAAACAGCCACCGAAGAAAGCAGAGTGTAGAAGTTTGATAGAACAACATAGGCATAAGTTTTTGTGCAAAATAAGTATAGTGGGAAATATAAATAATATATATTTCATATTATAATCATATTATTTATTTTATTTTGGAAAAAACATGATTAAATTCGTAATCAGCGACCCCAAAAACCCCCAATACCAAGATTTGCTAAAATTGATGTAAGTACTTTTCAAAGTCTTCGATCGCCATTTTGAAGCTTCTATTTGGTTTCGAAAAAAAAACATCAAATTCATAATTAGCGACATTAAGAATTAATAAATTTTTCTTAATATCAATGTACTCTTCAAAGTTTTCGGTCGCTATATTAAATCTGCCATTTTGTTAACAAAAATTATTTAGTTTGTAATTAGAGGCTTCTAAAAAACCCCACCCTACCGAGTTTCGTCAAAGTTTGTACACTTTTCAATGTTTTCAGTCGCCGTTTTAAAGCAACCATTTTGCTTTCGAAAAATACATTATCAAATTCGTAATCAGCAACCTTAAAAACCCCCCCGATACCAAGTTTCGCTAAAATTGATGTACTTTAAAAGTTTCCTGTCGCCATTTTGTTGAAAATTCACCGGATCTATTATTGAATATTCATCGGGTCTATTACACTTCCAGACATGACACTTAATGTTACCTACAAATTTATTTAAATCCTATAATACGATATTATAACTTCTTTTATACGGATCATGAAAACTATGGCGCATCAAAAACGTTTTCAACTCTCGAAAAACAAGATAGCATTTTAATTAAGTTATTGGATTAATGTTGCATTCTATGGAATACTTTACTTTCCTCTATATGAAATAAAATAAAAACTTTAATGATCCATTAACGTGCGTTATTATACATAACATACATACGTTCGTAAAGGCTTACGTATTATGAACTGTCTAAATGTATTTACTAACTGATACAATTAATGTGGCAAGTCCTCTTGGCAACACTGTCGGTCGTCATATTGTTTAATATACGCTTGATTTGGCTGTTCAAATGATATAGAACCCTCAAATAAAAGTATATTGTGGTTGTCGTATGCCTTGACATTTGAAGAATGTCATATTGATAGCGAAATGTAAAATGTGAAAAATTTATATTGCCCTTACGAGTTACCATAGCGGTTTCAAATTGATATTATTTAATATACATGAAAGTATATACATATATGATAGGTATTTTTGGTGGACGTCAAATTACGTGTTTCTCTAAGACCGTCTTATTTTTATATATATATATATATATATTTTTTTTTTATATATTTGATTTTTTTTTAAAATGATTTTATATGAAAAGATGTGTACGTTCACGGCCTGAGAAATATTAAAATGATTGAATTAAAATGAAATGTATCTTTAAGTGACTTTAAGAAGTACCGGTTATCTGGCATGCAGTGCCTTTTACAACCTGCTATTGCCATGCAAGCTTATTGTCAGCATTTCTAGAATTGCAACAAACTTGCATGTTTCTGCGAAAGGAAGTTGTTATCGCTTGATAAAATAAATGATATTAACTTTGAAATATGATATAATGAAACGTAAGCGTATTTACGCATATAACAACTCCCTCTTTTAAAGAAAAGTTGATGTTGTAACGTCAACTTTTAGGGTTGATCCTCTGGGGATGTATTTTCATTGGAATGGAGATCGGGTCTTCTTCGTAGGATGCTGCGGATTCTTTGTAGAGCATGTACATGGATGGGTGCTGATGGCTGTCGACCGTCGACGTTGACAATAACTGGCTTTGACTTTTTCTTACATTTACAGACGATGTATAACAAAATAAGGCATATAAATAATGGAATTAAAAAATAGGTTAACCATGTTTTTCGTTATAAAAGGTTCATTTATCATATTATCTAAATCTCTTGAATATTGCTCCAATTTGTGATTTGCATTTTCCAGGTTGTCTATATTTAAATGGTCAAATTGTAATGGTTTTAATTGTGGTAATTGTAGTTTGTCTGGAATATCGTTGCAGCAATCATATTTGATAAGAACTATGTGAGAATTGTTTGTAGCATTGAGAGTCTTGCTGCTTGTAATTTGCACTTTTGTTATACCAATATAAGCGTAACATTCTAATTCGAGTTTTAATATTGAAATTGTCGAACTTTATATAATGTTCGTGTTTGAATTTAGACAGTTTATAGTAACATGAATTGGTTCTGTAACGATCACTAACCACACGTTTTCCTGGAATTTCTGTGCATGGACCTTGTCCGAATATTAAAGCACTGTAACAGTTTTTAGGAATATTTTTGAACTGTTTTAAAAGTTGGGCTTCACATGGTGCGTTGTCATCTATTGGATATGCGTCTGAGCATAATTTCTTCCGTGGACTTAATTGTTTACATGCACTGAGATCCTTGATGGGGATATACATTAAGGAATCATCATTTCGCGCAATAAATTTTTGTGAAATTGACAAAATGTGGTGTAATCCAGTTTTATCGTCTGCGATAGGGATGGGCTATAGGTGATATGAAGTAAAAACTTGTTGTTCAATTAATGGAATTATTAATATGAAAATTAAATCTGAATCTATTTGGAATGCTTTCAATTCTATGATTTCTAAATACTGTACAATATTTGAATATTTGACAGCAAGAGGTAAACTATTTTTCACTAGATTTTGGGATATTTTTTGTAAAGAAGTAGGTTAAACTATCCGGCGTAATAATTGAAGAATGTATAATTTTTAAGCGTGCAAATGTTATGGCATTTAAAATATCATTTAGATAGTCCTGAAGGTACATATAACTTTCTAAAAGATTTTCACAAATCTCAAAGAATTTCATTTTAGCTTCAACTAAAGCAATTAGTTGATGAATCGTTTTTTCAATTTTGTTCATATCATCACTAAAGGTTTGTTCGTCAATCTGCAACTTTTGAATGGTCTCATTAAATGTTTTTATAACTTCGGTTGTTACTACAATTTGGTTTTTCATTAAATTTTCCATGTGGTGTTGGTCTTGATGTAATTTAGAGATGCTCTTTGTAAAATATTCACCGTCAGAAGCGTCAATATTTCCGGTGATTGATTTGAATATTATACTGCCTATTCCGTCTATTAAACCGCGCTTGAAACGTTTAGTTTCTACTAGAACTTCATTAAATTTTTCTTTAATAGAATTCGAAATTTGTGTTAACAAGGTAACATGTGTTTTGACTTCAGAGTAGAATTTTTTCATAGTATGATAGTCCTTGTCTAGTCTTGAAGTTATTGAGTCTAAAATCCGGTTATTATTGTTAAATGCATATTTAATGTTCGTAAGATCTTTGTGTACAAGTAGAGTCCATTTGTCATTGGAAATGACAATTCTTGTTTCGTCGTGGTAGTAGACTCCTATTGTGTTTTTAATTTGTGAAATTTAATACTGCAAAATTGCGAAGGAACCTGTAAAGATATTAGTCTTCAGAAAAAGGTTTTAGTCTGTCGAAATTTGCTTTCATTTTTTGTCTGGTTGTCAAATTTAGAAGGATAGCTGAATTTGTATGTAATTCTGAAATTTCGAAGGGACTATTGAATTTATTTCCTAGTTTATCTTTCTTCTGGGATTCTTTTAAGTATACTTTATCACCAACTTCGTACTTTTGAGGATTTTGTGAAACATATTGGTTGAAACGAGTTTTTGATTTTTGTTTTTGAGCTTCTGTTTTAGCTCGAGCTATTTTGTAATAATACGATATGCGCTTGTTTAAGTCTCTGATGTATTTCGTAATGAGGCCTTTTTAATTATAGAGAATTTCTGGGGGTCTACTGGATGTATGTCCAAAGACAAGTTCGTACGGTGTAAATCCGTGCGTTTTGTTAGTTGAGGTATTATAGCAAATTATTGCATAAGGGAGTATATTAAATGGATGTTCATTAGGGTGTTCCGCTAAGTGTACTCTAATCATTTCAAGGAGGGTAGCATGGAACCTTTCTAGAGAACCGTTAGACTGAGGATGTCCAACGCTTGAATATGTAAATTTGATGTCATAAAATAGATAGATCTTTAAGAATTGCGTTATAGAATTCTCGACCATAGTCGCAATGAATACGTCAGGGGGTACCATAATGTTGAAAGTAGACAAGAAGGGTGTTTCCAACGGTTTTTGCAGTTTTATCATTGATAGGATAGTTAATGCATAATGTTTTTCAGGAACTTCCAAAATATCAATATTTATTCTTTCGAATGGGGTCTTGGGTGTTTTCGTAATTAAAAGGGGGAATCTAAGTTTTTTCGACATGTTTTGGACTTTTGTCATATTTGACAATTTTTGGTCAAATTTTCTACGTCTTTGCTTAATCCTTTCCAATTGTATCGTTCTCTAATTCGCCTAATTGTCTCGTTTACACCACGGTGGATGTTGGCTATGCCTGTGCGATATTGATCTAAAATTATGGAAATTTCATCCGCGTCAGGTGTTTTTACTATATTTTGACAAACTTTAAATTTAATTTCTTTTTCTGCAAAAATGAAAGATAAAATTTCTAAGATAGGTAAATTGACATTAGTTTCAATACAATAAGTTTCGTTTAATTTAAAGAATTCTTGACTTCTATAAATGGAGGCAAATAATGATTCAATTACAGTGTCGGGATCATAAGGAAGCGGGACTATGGATAGCACCTTTTTCGAACTATTCTACTAAAAAATTGATTTACTTTTAATTTTTCAAAATTCGCATTTTCTTCAAAAACATCTTCCAATATTTTGTTATGGATGTCTTTCAAATTGTTTTGTTGAAATAAGCCTAACATATTTTTGTTTTCTTTGTCTAAAAGTTGTCCGTTAGAGTATTCGATTTTCGAATAATCGATTAAGGATTTTGTTTTGTACAAATCAATGAATGTTCCGTACTCTTGGGAAAGGGTTATGTCTTCGTCAATGTCAATGCTTTCGTCCAATTGAGTTGAGTTTGTTTTGTCATTAGTAGGGTGTACTTTAATTTGGGGACGTTGTATTGGTGACTAAAAAGTTGAAATTTCTTGAAAATGATTTATCTTTATTCTCGAGAGAGCGTCTGCATTTTTGTTGATTTTTCCAGGTTTATACTGAATTTGATAGTCATATTCCTCTAGATTAAGGCGCCAACGAGCTAATCGGCTGCCGAGGTCTTTTATTGAAAAGAGCCAAGTGAGGGGGTCTATGATCGGTTAACAATTTGAATTTTCTACCGAAAAGACGAAAATGATTTACTGCCCATACGATAGCAAGGAGTTCTCTCTCTATTGTAGAATATTTTGTCTCTGTTTTACAGAGTGTTCTGGATGCAAAGGCTATTGGAAGGTCTATTCCTACAAGACCTTGTGAAAGGACTGCGCCGATTGCGAAAGCACTCGCATCTGTAGTAAGTATAAAAGGTTCATCGAAATTTGGGTAGACGAGAATGGGGGTAGTTGTAAGCTTGCTTTAAATCTTTCGAATGATTATTTATATTTGGAGTCAAACTGAAATAGAACATCTTTTTGTAATAGCCTATTTATAGGTTTAGAAATTTTTGCATAATTATTAATAAATCTACGGTAGTAACTTGCTAATCCAAGAAAAGATTTTATTTCTTTTTGATTGGTCGATTGAGGGAAATTTCTAATACATTCGATTTTTGATGGACTTGGCTTTACTCCATCATTGGTGACAAGATGACCAAGATATGCCACTTACGAAGGAATTCGCATTTGTCTGGCTGAATTTTTAGATTTGCTTTTTGTAAGTGTTTAAATACTTCTGTGAGACAATAGATGTGTTCGGATTGTCGGAGAGTAGACGATGATGTTGTCCATATAGCCGAGACACTTCTCGTTTTGAATTCCTAACAGAATATTATCCATCACTTCTTGAAAAGTCGACGGAGCATTTTTGAGGCTAAATGGAAGTCTAACGAATTAGAAATGTCCATTTTCGACTGTGAAGGCTGTTTTCTGGATATCTCTGGGATCAACTTCGATCTGATGGAACGCAGAGGCTAGATCTAGGATAGTAAAATACTGACATTTGCCAAGTTGGTCTAATAAATCTGAAATGTTGGGTAGGGGATATTTGTCGCCTATAGTTAACTCGTTAAGTTTCCTATAGTCTACAACGACTCGCCATTTCTGCTTTCCTGAAGGGTCAAGCTTCTTGGGAACAATCCAAATAGAAGGTGACCAGGGGGAATTGGAATGTCTGATGATGCTTTGTTCCAACATTTTTGAAACCTGATTTTTGACTTCTTGTTTATGGATATGAGAATACCGATATGACTTTGTAAACACTGGTTTTGAGTTATTAGTATCTATGCCATGTTTTATTTCATTAGTGAATGTTAGATTATCTCCTTAGAGGTAAAATATGTCTTCGAATTCTAAACATAATTGTGTAATTAATTCGGATTCTTCTTCGTTCAGGCGTTCTAAGCGAAGTTATTTTGTTATTTCGTCACGTCTGTCTGTGTACGTGTCCGTGTCGTTCACATTGAAATTATTTAACGAAAAGTTATCGATAGGTTCTAATTTTATTTCTGAAAAATTTATCGTTTTAGGAATTGCGTTAGCATTTACTACTGAAGCAAGAAATTCTCCATTATTATTTATTTTGACAATTGCGTTTGGGAGACGTACTTTTTCTATTTCCATAGCTACTAGTATAGCTTCGGTGTTTATCAAATTACATTTAAACTTACAAATTTGTTCGGTACGTGAGTCAATAGAAATTGGTTGGAAAATTGATTTTGTATGTTTTGTTTTTGTAAATTTTGATTTTCTGTAGCTTTAAATAATGGTATTGTTTTAAAATTAGTAATCAGTTGTTTATTTTTTACATCTACTATCCACTCATAATGTTCTAAAATATCTGAACCAAGTAATCCGTCAAATTCAATATCTAAATCACAAATAGATATAGAATAAAAAAAAAAGAGCAGACTCGTTAATATGGATTTGTTGATTAGTTATACCTTGTGTAGTTACATTTTCTGGAAACCTTTTTTTAAATTTTTCACATGTTTTTGTTTAAAAATTTATAATCCTGCACCTGTATCGATGAAGAGATTAAAGGTGTTGATTGCGTTTTTTATATAATACAAATTTTTAGAATTAATAGCTAAAGAGGGACTTATAGAAAATTCCGATCTGATGGGATTTGATCTAGGTGGCGATTGTTTAAATTCATGGACTGAATTTTGGAGTTCCGATATTTAGGAATTCTGAACTTCTATAGCTGGGGGTTCTGTTTGAAGATCTAATTGAAAATCCTGATTCGGGGTAGAGTTATTGTCGACATAATAGTTATTATAATTATCACAATTTGAGTGTAGTTTTTCGTTCTGGGCTTGATTATTAGCTGTATAATAATCTTGATTTTCAGAATAACTACTAGCAGTATTGATTTTCGGGGTAACTATTATCAGTATAGTAGTCTTGATTCGGACCGTCAATGAATCCATTATTTGAAAAATTTTGATTGTTAATGGGACCATTAGCAGTATAATAGTCTTGATTATTTTCATTAAAATGTAAGGTTCTTCTATTAATATTTGGTTTATAATTGGGGTTTGGCTGTATTGCCGGTGCTCTTGAACCACTAAAATTTGGGTTCGGAGCAATGACCGGTGTTCCATTTTGCTGAAAGTTTTGAGTTTGTTGAGGTGTGAAAGCCCTTTGTTGATTTTGGAAATTTGATTGATAATTTTGAAATTGCGGTCTATTGAAATTATTATTTGAATTGTGGAATTGTATTTAACGACATTCATTAAATGTATGCCCTATTATTTTGCAAAATGTGCACTGTTTAGGTGGAGGTAAATTTGTCTTACGTACAGGGGTGTTAAAATTGCGATTTGGATATTTTTGGTTTTCAAAATAATTTAATTGTAATTCGCGTTTTATCCGAGACACAGCTGTTAACATGTCTGGTGGGTTACTTGCCTTAATAATAGGTCCTATTTTTGGTTCTAAACCAGTAAGAAGTATATTTAAAACTATGGATTCCGTTAATTGCAATTGAGCTTTTTGTTCTAAAGTTAACGGCTGTTTGTGAAATGATGCATGTAATTTTGCTTCGTGCGATTGAAATTTAGAGGTAAATGCAAGGGGTGATTCGCTCGGAAGCTGTCGCATTCTTTGTTTCCTAGAGCGATTATGTAATAGCTTTGCTATTCGGGAACTACTTTGATAGCCGCTTGGCGGCTTGGTGGTTCCTTTCTCGATTTCCGACTTATATGTTACTGACAGAGATCGTATCGATAAAGATGTATACGCCATAAAGCTCATTCGGCATTTGTCCTGAATCGGCGTACCGTATACGGCATTGATGAAAACTAATAAGTTCGAAACATCTGTATGTCGTTCGGTTCCGATCCGGGACAAACATCGAATCCTACCTGTGGCGGGTTTTATATTTTGCGTTTATAAGGCTCAACGGCCACTGAAGGTTGTTGGTTCTGCATTCTTGGCATATATTTTGGCATACACCAGTTAATAATTAATTAAAAAAATGTATTTGGGGAAAACAGAAATAGAACTGTTTTACAATATTAAAAAATATATATGGGGGAAAAATAATAAAAACGAGATGATTCTTAAATGTACTTAGGCAACATTAATGAATGTTTACTCCTTCCTACTCCTCGGGCGGGCGTAAATCGTACCTATTTCGTATTTCGTGTTAATTTGAGATTTTAAATACTGTTTTGTGAATTTGTGTAGTGATTTATTGTACTAATTATTAATATTTATATACTGTGATAGTGACAATGTATTTAGTTTATAACTTAATTCATGTGAAGCGATTTTTTAAATACTCTTATGAAGAAAAAATTGATTCAAAAAACAATGGTAGGCCATTGCCCGATATTGTTATTGAGACTGCAGGTGTTCGCCGCGGAAAAGCATATAAACGTCAATTTAATAGAGACATTTATTCGAAGAACAATTGGATTTGTGGGTGCAACAACAAAAAAATGCGTTATTTTGTTTTCCTTGTTTATTTTTTGGCGGTGATAAAGCATGGACGGAGGTAGGGGTGACAGATTTGGTGCACTTAACTGAAAAAATAAAAAAGCACGACAACTCCAAAAGCCATTTACATAATACAATGGAATTAGCTTTATTAGGAACAACTAATATTAAAGCGCAGCTAGATTCAGCTTATTGGATAAATGTGCAAAAGCATAATGATAATGTGACAAAAAAGAGATACGTTTTGTCAAAAATTATAAACTGAATAAAGTTTTGTGAGGCCTTTGAACTGGCGCTGCGAGGACATGACGAAGCTGAAACCTCTCAAAACCCGGGGATATTTCGTGGTTTGATAAAATTTTCTGCTGAGCTTGATGTAATTTTAAGTGAGCATCTACAAAATGTTTCAGTATTTAAAGGAAACTCTAAAGAAATACAAAATGATCTTTTAGACTGTATATTAAAAGTATGTCATGAAGAAATAATTAAAGAAATTAACAAACCTTCATTTTTGGCAGTTATGGCAAACGAAACAACTGATGTATCTGCAAAAACTCAGTTAGTGGTAGTTTTAAGATATATTCTCGATGGTGAACTGATTGAACGTTTTTAGAAATACCTGAAACCTACAAAATGTGACGCTGAAACTCTTTCGGAAAATATTTTAAGTGCTATAGACCCTCTAGTAGAAAATTCATCTTACAAGCTTTTTCTCTTAACCAAAGAATATGATGGCAGACATGAATGTTCTTGAAAAAGGTATTAAATTCCGAAAATTTTTCTTGTGAAAGTCTATAGTTTTGTATAAATGGATTTTACATAAAAATTCTGAAGTATCAGGAAAACGCGTGACCTTGAAAATTTTCAAAATTTTCATCTGCGGCGCAATTTTTTTTGCGGCCCCTACGGCGCCAGTAGTATGGATACGTTTGAAATTTGCACGCGGGCGGCCAATACCCTAGGATCGGCCCTGTGCAGAACACCCGTTTCATTTCATCACGAGCCGCCACTGATAGAAGTAAAGCTGATAAGCTGAAGTAAACTTAAGCACCTTATTGATGAAGTTGAATGAGAATCAAGATAATGTGTTACGCATTAAGAAGAAACAAGAAGATATGGTTAATTCTATATAATTTTTTGACAAAATCGATGAAGATAAACGAATTTAAAAATAAGATGAAAACCATTCCTATTATCCAGATCGATTTAATAGATAATTCCAGAAACATTATTAATCTTCAATCTACAGCAACAAATAATTTAGAGATTAATGGTATTCCTGAGGTATCCAATGAAAATGTGTTAAATATTGTTTATAATGTTTTTAATGTTCTTGGCGTTAATGAACGGAATATTATTGAATCATATCACAGAATGCCGCATAGGAAACTAGACAATAATAATACAAAGTTTATAATATAAAAGTTTATAAAACTAACCAACTGTTCATATAAATATTTAATTTAAGCAGCAATTCAGAAACAAAAAGGACTTAATATCGATCAAATTGTTGACAAAGAGCTGTTGAACGAGATATTGTACAATTTATTTAAAATATTCGCGTACAGTCAGTCATGTTTATTTCTAATGAGGATACTCTACAGAAAATATTTAATAGTATATAAATTACATCATAGTTATCGGAGCCTGCTTATTTCTGTTTTAAAAGTTCAACTTTTTAATAGTTTACCAAAATGTTCGTGGTCTTCGTAGTAAGACGCATGATTTTTTTCATTTCTTCATTATGTTGTAACGCTAATATAATATGTTTCTCGGAGACTTGGTTTTTGTTGTTGGAGAAGCAGTAACACTAATTCAACTGATTCTTTCGATATGAATAAATACAACGTATTTTGGAGGAACCCAAAGTGTTCACTAGAAGAAAAGAGAGATAGTAGAAGTACGTTAATTGCAACTAATAATAAAGTTCAAACAGTTCAAGAATCTGATTGATATTATGATGGTATTTGCGAGGATTTATAGGTTAGCATTAATATTGGATGGTCAAAAAAATTACATTTGTGTCGTGTTATATTCCACCTTATGCAACCATAGATAATCTTAAAACTCATTTACAAAGTGTTAATGGGACAATTCCATGAAGATAATTGAATATTTTTATCGTAGGTGACTATAATATGCCACATATTATATAGTCAAATTGTAATAATAACAATTTTTATAAAGCTTTATATGCGACAGACATTTTCGGTGAGTATTTTGTTGATTCGTATTCATAGAATATGCATTACATATTCAATGCATATTGCAAAATGCAATATGTTTTGAAATTGATACAGATACTCTCAATATTAAGTACAAAAATCCAGTTTATAGGTTAAATTTCTTTGGCATAATACTACTAATGCTAAAATTGATAAAATTAATTTAAATAATAAGATTTTTAATAATATAACGATAATAACGATAATATTGAAGATAACTGCAGCACTTGTAAAACATAAAAAGATGAATAATGATTATCCTACTTGATTTTAAAACTATACTACAACATTAAGAAAAGGAAAGTCTGAATTACACTGTCATTGGAAATAGTTTAAAAATGAGATTATCAAGAGTTTTGATATGTCCACAACAAGTCAAAGTATTTATAAGAAATAATTATAATAGTTATATTTCTAAAATCGAGAAAAAATTAGACAATTGTATTAACATTTTTTGGTAACTCATAACTACTAAAAAGTATTCCCAAAGTTATTTCAATGTTTATAAAATATGAATATGAATTAGCACCACCGACAGTGATATTTGTGAATGTTTTTGTATTTACTTTTCATCAGGGTTTGAGCCTTCGGATACACCTTCAGTAATATATTATGTCCATTGAGCCACGATTATTCTGGACGTTATTACCATCAACCAAATTAAAAGTCAGTTTGATAATTTAGACATAAATAAGGGAGCTGGGATTCACGGCTTACCGCCATTATTCTTCATAAATTGTAAAACCATTATTTCACTTTCCTTGTTCATTATTATATATAATAAATCCCTCTCAGAAGATATTTTCCAACTGTCTGTCAGTATCATCACCATGATCTTTTTCAATGTCGTTACGTAATCACTAATTTTATACCATTTGTACAAACTATCAATGATGGAATATGAATGGAAAACAAGTTAATTCCATGTATATCGATTCTTCAAAAGCTTTTGATAAAGTGCGTTATAATACTTTTTTAATAAAGTTAAAAAATATTGACATTCACTGTAATTTACTAAGATTACATCTTATATTTTAAATAGATCACGCTATGTCAAAATTCATAATTGTTCCCCCATGAGTCACATTTAGGACCTTTTCTATTTACATTGTTTCTATACGATATTGAGAATAGCTTTATGCATTGTGATTAAAATCTGTTTGTATGTCGATGATTTAAAGTTTTATTTTTTTACATCCCGGTCTATTACAATCTATTCTAGTGAATACATTCAGCAATTACTGTGATTGAGTATGATAACATGTGGGAGGCAGCCCACAAAGCTTAATTATATGATTAATGTGTTATTACTGGGTATTTACTTGATACTAATTTAAAATCTAAGGATCATAACGCTTAAGTCTACGGTTACCAAAGTCTTCTACAAAGTTGGATCACCATACGGTTAGGATGGGCACATTATCTCTGTAAGTAGCTAATACTTATTTTTTTTTATTTCCTACTAATAATAAAGTTCAAACAGTTCAAGAATCTGATTGATATTATGATGGTATTTGCGAGGATTTATAGGTTAGCATTAATATTGGATGGTCAAAAAAATTACATTTGTGTCGTGTTATATTCCACCTTATGCAACCATAGATAATCTTAAAACTCATTTACAAAGTGTTAATGGGACAATTCCATGAAGATAATTGAATATTTTTATCGTAGGTGACTATACAGTCGGTGACTATACAGTAGGTGACTATACAGAGGTGTACAGTCTACAGTTTTCCTAGTGTACAGTATACACTCACTACACTGAGGTCACGACTGATGACTTCATTGGGAAGGAACCTTGTAGTGGAGTAAAATCACCGTCGAAATACGCTCTTTTCTCGAAAAAAAATGTGTTGAGATAGAACAATATGAGACATATGTAACATTATTAGGAATATTATTGACATTTACATTCGACATTTACGACATCCTCAGCTGGGGCTGATACTTTTTATAGCAAAAAATGTGTAAAAATCTGGAAAATAAAAGAAACACATTGTAATCCATTTCGATTCGTTCCATTTCGAACAGAACATGTTAAAATTCTGAATCAAAATAGGGAATGCGTGCACCTAGGTCATTGCTTCCTGGCTTGCACTTGCCGGCGCTGACGCCGACGTTCGCGTCCATTTGTTTTTAACAAGATGTTGAATGTACTGTTTTTCAGATATTCTTTTTGTTTATACATTATTATCACATATTGTTATTTAGAATTGTGTTAATTGTATGTCTTTATTTGTTCTTGTTTATGTGATTATTCTGTGAATTATTGCAGTACCTAATACTTAAATAATTTTTTAAAATACTGTAAAACGGAGTGCATTTTGCGTTGAGAATCTATTCGACATCAGGACAAATTGGTGGTACAAAACCATACGAAAGAGGGTATAGAAACTATCATTAGTGCCGCGGAGAAAAGAGAGGATATTTTCGGTAAATAAATTTTAGAAAAAAAGAGGCAATTGTAAATGGAACTTTAAAAGTAAAGTTTCATAGCAGTTGTAGGAAAATATATACTAGTGTACAAAATATTGCATCTGTCAGTACCCGTTAAACCGAAGATCAAGAACAGGTCAGTCCTTGTTCTAAAAAAACACGAGTAGAAACATCGGTTTATTTGACATCAAAATTATGTCTAATCTGCGATAAAACTGGATATAAAAAGGTAAAACAAAAGAAAGAAAAGCTAGCCTCTATCCAAACAGGTGAGTTAATTTTATTTAGCTAAAATACGTTGAAATTGAAGTAAATGTATAAGTAGGGCCTATTGCATCTGCGATTTTAATAAAAACAGCAGACGCAAAAACCTAATATTTAGATATTATATAACGGCCCAAGTAAATATACTGTTGAAGCTTTTTTTTATTAAAATATGTTATTTTGTAAAACATTTATATATAGATATGTAAAACATGTATTATTAAAGTGTGATATATAAAAAGGTATTTTTCTTATGGCTTAGATACTGGAAAAAATACGTACCAGAAAATATTGGAAGCGACAGGAAAAGAAGAAGATATAATGATGATTTCAAAACTATCTGGTTATGAAGATTTGTTTGCTTACGATGCCAGATATTACAGAAGTTGCTATAGTCACTATGTAGTGACTATATATATATATATATATATATATATATATATATATATATATATATATATATATATATATATATTCATTCTATATTTTCATTCGCGCAATAATTTTCATCAATAACGTCATTGTCATCAGCATCATCTGAAAAATTCTCTTCTTGTTTAGATGAGGTCTGTGGAGTTTGCTGCGTAGGTTTTTTTTGTTTATTTTTTACGGCATCTAAATTTAGTTGGGATATATATCCCAACTAAATTTAAATGCCGTCTGTTTTAAAGACACCAAAATCAAGTCAAAAACAATGGCAAGAAAAATGTTCATTGGATCCGAATGTATGTTCCGTCGAATAATATGTGCAGCACGTTTTCAAGAAATGGACTTCGAATGGAAATCGGATATCTTATCATATGAACTGTCTTTAGTACCAGTACTAGTATCATCTTTATTTTTATGAAGACGGCTCTATGCGTAAGACGGCAAAATCTGACTTAGCTAAAAAACAAGAATCTTTTTCTGAACCAACAACCTCTAGCTCTGAAGTCAATTCATATATTATTGATGGAATGGTTTTAATTCGAGAACTGAAACCATCTTCGTTTACGACTTGAATTATTTGGGACGAATATTTCTTAATAGAATAGTAAGCGAAGGAAGAAAATATAGCGCAAAAAGAATAACAGTTGTGTTTGATATCTATTATGTTAACCCGCTTAAGAACGCGGAAAGTGTAGACGTGGAGAATCAAATATATGTAACTGAGTTTCAAGTTTCTGGCTCAGGAAAAGTTTCTAAATTTGATAATTTTCTTCTATTCCTCAAATAAACTATCACTACTGAATTTTTTGACAAATTATTTTGTACAGAATGGTCCAAGTTTATTGGATCACAATGAAAATTTGATTATTGCGAAAGAATTTGAGAACCCAAAATATGTTTTTCTTGTAACTAGAAATGATGCTAGAAGTGATAGAAATGATAAAAAATGTATCTTTATTTTTGTTTTCCTGTTGCATTATTACAGCACTACTCAAGAACTATCGAAATGCCATTCATTCAATTAGGACATATTAGTAAAAATAAACGTTATTATGTTGCCATACATGATATAATAAGGAAATTAGGCCCCCTAATTTGTAAAAATTTTCTAAAAATTCATTGTCTGACGGGATGTGATACCACAAGTGAAATCTATAAAATAGGATAGAAGACAGATTTTGATATGTTGTTAAGAAATATTAACGACTTAAGAGAAATAGGAAAGATTCCTAATTTAAGTGAAGAAGAAGCCGTTAAACTTAGTTTTCGGTATATATATATATATATATATATATATATATATATATATATATATATATATATATATATATATATATATATATATATATATATATATATATATATATATATAACCTGTCCAAAACTATACACAAGAATGTTCACAATCTAAATGAAATGCCATTCTTCCTAACTTCAACAACTAATCGCCTGGCTTCAGAACTTGCCCCTACAGATGATGCTTTTAGGCAATACCTTAAAAGGTACCTACTTATAACCCTAATATAGGCAAAATAATAGGAATTTCTGTATTTTAGGTGCATATATCAATTAAACATTTGGTACTCTAGTCACAAAGCATAAAATAATTGTCAAAGATCCCCGTAAATATGAGTGTAAATTAGAGGAAAATTCCTGGACACCCGTTTTGACTACACAGGACCGTGTACCGGAAAATTTAAGAAAAACTCTGTCAGTCTGTTGCTCCGATAAAAACTGTAATAATAACAGATGTATATATGTGACTCAGGGCTTAAAATATTTCAATGAGTATACATGCAAATCATGTTGTAATGTAATAATTACTGAAGACTCTGAAGATTCAAATTCGGAGGATTGCTAAATAAAAATATGATTGTTCAACATAGTTATTCATTATGTATATATTTTAAATTGTGTCTGTCGTTGTGTTAATAGTTAGTGTGGCCCGCCCCTGGGTTAAAAATCTTTACGTCGAAACCACGGCGCCACAGTGCTTCGACTTTAACTGCGGATATCTCCTAAAATATAAAAGGTAAGTTATTGTAGTTTTTTTTTAAACATTTTTGAAATGTCTGCTAACTTTTATTCGCATATAGTATGCGAAAATTTCTAAAAATAAAAAATTTTAACGATCACTGAAAATAAGATACGCGTAAATAAAAATTCTAGTTTTATTATATTTTTGAAATATAAAAGTATTTTTTTGGAAATTTTATAGCATTACTGTTAGCGCCCATGTATCTACTTTTCAACAACAAAATAAAATCATTTCAATATTCCACAGGGTTTGCGAAATATCGTGTGGTATGTAAAATAATGTACATTATCTTTAAATTAGCGATTTTTTTTTTTTTTTGAAGGATTGAAGAGGCTTTTTTACTCCGCTATTGGAGCGTCTGTGATTATTCACAGCAGATTATACTGGAATCTTTCAGAATCTCGATATTGAAATTAGACGCTGATCTCCATAGCTGTATGCCATACGTCCATATCGGTTTAAAAATGCTTTTGATCAACACCTTATTTTCCAGCGAACCGGATTATACGTTCTTGTTATTATAAGAAAGTATAACCCATCTAAAAATGTGTTCGATAGATTAAGACAGTCAAACCTTAAAGTTGAGTTAGATAAGTCAGTGGAGGACCATGTTCTTACACCTGAAGCAGTAAAACCCAATCTGGAAAACAAATCGTGCTATTTAACAGTAGCACGTGTATTCAATTAATTTCAGACAGTTTAATACATGTGAAAATATTTTCTACAATGACCGAATATTATGTCTAAATTTTTAAAAATAATTAATTTTATCTACGGACATGTTAAATGTGATCGACCCTAGGTACAGTCCTGTCTCAAGGAATTATTGGTCCTAATAAGCCAGTGGCGCTCGCATTACGTACCTTAAACGAAACAAAGTAAATGTTTTGATTGGTTTGCATCGTGATTATATGTTCTTGTCATTACAAGAACATATAACCCATCTAAAAATTTCGTCTAAGGTATTGTAATTTTTGACTTAACAATATTGTAATTTTTAGATCATCATTATGAGCTGAAAATTATAATATCGTCAAGGTATACTAGACAAATTTCGTTGTTCAATCCTCGTAGAATGTTGTCCATTGGCCTCTGGAATATAGATGGAGAATTTTTAAGTTCGAAAGGCATTCTTAATTATAATATTCACTTTCCGTTAAAAAAGCAGTTTTGGGTATGTCGTTTTGACGATAGATGCCCACTATATTCGAATGTAGATATTTGTCATCCACGGGATTTTCTTTCATATTCCTGTTGTAATAGATCAGTATCCTCCATTTATTTTTTTTTTCAGATTGATCTTCTTTCTCCATTCATCTTTTTGGGGACGATTATTCATATGAGGCTGAGAATAAGGTGACGTAGAGGGTTGTATATCTTTATCTAACAGTTTCTCCATTTTAGCATTAACGTCCTATTTGTGTGTTTTAAGAAATTTATACGATTTAGTAAAAACTGTTTTATCATCCGTTAGCTTAATTCTGTATATTATTTAGTTTCTTAAAACTTAATTACCAATTTTCCCATTAAAATATATTTCTGTAGTCAAGATATAATTTACGGATTGCATCATGTTCGTTTTTACTATAATATTTTAGATTAATATATTTATTTTAAGTTTTGTTTTAATAATGTATTTTCTTCTTTGCCTAGCGCTCCAGCACACGCATACGCATACGACATTAATTTTATAGATGAGTATACACTCATCTATAAAATTAATGTCGTTGATATCTAATAATTCAATTTCTAAAGGGCTCTTTTCTATAGCATTTGCATTCCTGTGCACTTTCGAGGTAGTCTTTTTTGATATTGCATTCGTTGTCTGCATAATAATTTTCAGTATTTTCAACAGAAATCTGTTGGTTTTCAGTGCCATTAAAATATTCTACATTAGGTAATTTCGTACATTTTTGGGGTTTCAAAATTGTTGTGATATTTTTGATAATGTGCAATATTCTCCTCTTCCAAAACCAGTAATATAGCAAGTTCTAACCATATCTTGTGTTCGGTTAAACCTCTAATATAAGTTTTAAGTTAATTCATTATAATTCCTTTTAAAATATCACTCCTCCACTGGTAAATTTAATGATATTAATTTGAGCTCCTAACTTTCTATACCCTTTAACGAAATTGTAAAGTTTCACTCCGAATGGGCCATTAGCATTTCCTGAACTAGAAAATCTATATTTCTTTGATCACCAAAGCTTCATACGTAAAATACGTAATAAACCCCATAAATTATAAATAAATTCGAAATTATAATTTCAGAGTGGCTGTCTACTAGAAACAAGGCGTTGCCTGTACGTTTTCTAGTAATAACGCGAATTAAATATACATTAATTGGATGATTTTCATCATCACTGTTTTTATATGTATTTATTAAATAATTATAATTCGATAGAAAAATCTCCAGTACTAGGGTGTCCATTAAAATATGGAATTGAAACTACATGTAGTCTAAGTAGTTTATAGTTAACCTGTCTTTCCGTTATATTAAATTTAGTTTAATTAAAACTTACAACGGAAATGAGTAAAACAACTACTAAGTTTCATACCACTATACTTTCACAGAAACATGACTGCAGTGTCGACAATTTTTATGTCATTTTCAAGCGATGATTCAACTAAGAATAAAATACAAACATTCTGTTCCTATAATACATATATACTATCCAAATACAGATACTAAGTGTTATGACAATAAACAGGTAGTTAAGGTTTACAAGAAAACGTGTTTTATAAATGGTGCAATCCCTACCATCAAATTGTGGGAATTTCCATGAATATTATTAAGAACTATTATACAGGGGTTAATTAATTTGGGTAACAGTAAAAAGACTAGAATATAGTATATCTACTTGATCATTTAACAAGCTAAAATTATCACTATGGTTGTATTTATAGATTTCTATTGTTTCTAACCAATTAAGTTTTAAACCTTTGTATAGTGTAGGATTTTCATATTATCAATATCTGGGAAATTATGTCCACTTTCTTAAGACATGATTAGCAAAAGTAGAATCTATTTTCTGTAACCTGATGGATCTATTGTGATCAAGGTACCTAGTTTACTAAATTTACGTCCCGTTTGTCCTATATATGTGCTATTGCACTTCGAGCAATTTAACCTATAAACTCCCGATTTTTCATATTTATTAGTTTTATCTTTGGCGTTATAAACTAAATTTTATAATCTTGGTTGGGGTTTCAATGCTACTTTGATATTATGTTTTTTGAGAATATTTGATATTCTTATTGACAATGTATATAATATGTGATGGTGGCATAAAGTATTTGTTTATCTTATCTAGTATTTGGATAAATTAATTTAAAAGTATACTGATTTTGTTTTTTGTTTATTAATTTGGTAATAGTTTTTGTCGGAACACCATTGTTTTTGACTATATTTTCAATTGTTGTAAGTTCTGTTTCTGTCTGTGTTTCTGATAAAGGTAGTGAAAAAACTCTATGTAACATTGAATTATATGCAGCTATTTTATACGAATATGCATGGCAAGAATCAAAGGGGATAGTTGTGTCTGTATATGTAGGTTTTCGAAAAACATCAAATGTGAATTTATTATTTTTGTATGTGATAGTAAGATCTAGAAAATGTATGCTATTATTTGTTTCTCGTTCTATCGTGAATTTTATTTTGGGGTGTAAATTATTCATACTATCTAGGAAAGTTTTTAGTTGTCTAATAGTACCTTTAAAGCAAGCTAAAATATCGTTCACATATCTATACCAAAATTGAATATACTTTTTACCCAATTGAGAATTGATAAAAATATCTGCTAGTAGAAGACTTAAAGATGATCCCATAGATAGAGCGCTGTTTTGTATATAAAACTGATTGTTGAATTGAAAGTAATTTTGACTGATGCATGATGATGAATTCGGTTGTGAATTATGAACTACCACAGAATAATAGCGTCCTCGATTAATTTCTTAATTAAAACTATTAATTAAACTATCTACACTAGAACAAATTATACCAATATATATTTCTATAATTTTGGAAGAAGTGGATTCCTTGGAAATTCTTTGATTTTCTCTTTCCTTAAATCTATGTTCCTTTTTTGGGTTAAACTAATTAATTATCAAAGCGTTATGGCTATATTCATTCAATAAGTCTTAAAAACTACATAGTGCCTCAAAAAGACTATCATACCTTTCAAATGAAATAACAGGAGGGATGTAAATATTAATGTTGCAGAAAGTGACATTATTTACTATAATTTTAATGCTAACTATATAGATTAATGGTAATATATCTGGCAAAAATTATAGTTTAATAAAGAGCAATGCATGATCTGACCACAATTAAAACGCCTTCATCCCTTGATCACAGAATTGTCTATGAAATCCAGGCTCCTTGTCTTTTCTATAAATAAAAAAATCATTGTTAACAATTTCAATATCCAAAATATCAAAATCCAACCATGTTTTGGTTAGTGCAATTAAATCTAAATTACTTTCAATGATAGCAATGTAATTTTAATGTATTTTAGAATGTAAGACTCTCATATTCTGATAAAAAAGTTTGACATAGCCGACATTGCTATATTTTGAAAAATTAACTATGGATACATTTATCTGCTGTCATTGTTATTTTGCAATAAAAGTTGTAGATTTCATATAATTTAATGCTTTTACTTTTCCGCACTCCACTATACTAGCGGAAAAGTGATGTAATCGTGTTAAAAAAAAGTAAAAAACCAAAATTTTTTTTTGGCTTATTTTTCGTTTTTCGGCCTAAAAACTAAAAAAAATTATTATTAAAAAACGTTTGCTGTGTGTATGTCGTCGTTGTCGTCGGGATTAAAATTTCTTGTTAGCACGATAACTCAACTAAATCGTGTCGGATCGATCGGGTTCTGACTGATCCTGATCGGGGACGTCTCCCAGATGACACCTATTGATTTTGAGGTGGTTAGCACAGACCACCCCCTCCCTTGGGTCTATTTGAGAAATTTTATTTGTTAGCACGATAACTCAACTAAATCATGTCAGATCGATCGGGTTTTGACTAATTCTGATCGGGGACGTCTCCCAGACGACACCTATTGATTTTGAGGTGGATAGGACACACCCCACCCTGTCCATGAGTCATGAGAGCACGATGGTGGACTATTTGAGAAATTTGGTTTGTTAATACGATAACTCAACTAAATCGTGTCGGATCTATCGAGTTTTGACTGATTCTGATCGGGAACGTCTCCCAGACGACACCTGTTGAGTTTGAGGTGGATAAGACACACCCCACCCTGTGCATGGGTCATGAGAACGCACGACGGTGGACTATTTGAGAATTTTTTTTTGTTAACGCGATAACTCAACTAAATCATGTCGGATCGATCGGATTTTGACTGATTCTGATCGGGGACGTCTCCCAGATGATACCTATTGATTTTGAGGTGGATAGAACACACTCTACCATATTCATGGGTCATGAGAAAGCACAATGGTGGACTATTTGAGATTTCTTTTTTGTTAACACGATCACTCAATTAAATCGTGTCGGATGGATCGGGTTTCAACTGATTCTGATTAGAAACATCTACCAGACGACATCTATTGATTTTGAGGTGGATAAGACACACCCCACCCTGTTGAATGGTCATGAGAAAGCACGAGGGTGGACTATTTGAAACAAGTAAAACTGTCGCATAAAACAGATATTTATGTGTTGGTTTATTTTTTCTCAGTCACTCAATTTCGAGATAGAGATGTTCTACGTGCGGAATAGTCCATTTTAAGGTTTTAAAACTATTTAATATATATATATATATATATATATATATATATATATATATATATATATATATATATATATATATATATATATATATATATATATATATATATTCCTGTCCCCAGTAGGCTTAACGTAGCAATATTACAACACGTAGGTTTTAAAGAAGCGAATTGTCTGAGAAAGAAATTGGCTTAATAAATTGTCTATCCCGTACTGATTAATAACCATATTTACGGTCCGCCCATTGGTTATATTTTTACATTCATATACGAGGTATATCAGAAAGATCGATATACGAGGTACGGTCGGACAGTTGAATGTGAACGCATTCAACGATGGAAACGCGCAGGGACAGGAAGCCAGCGGAGCTCGAGGGAGGCCCGGCTACTGCTGCCCAAGGAATACACCCCCACGCAACGGGAAGGGAACGAACAAGTGACAAACCGAACCAAACACCACGGAGCGCCAACCTACAGCGGTCCGTGCCTGCACCAAGGAGTAGCGCGGCCATCCGGATCCAGAAGGCATCTCAGCGGTCCTCAAAGGCGTCCACCTCGATGTCATCATCGGGAACGTTATTGTTGGTAACGCCGCGTCGCGTCGACAAGGGACGTGACGTGAAGGGGATGATCTCGAAAGAGCGACGTGTACGCCGAGACGTCGAGGAATCCTCCATACTCCGTACACGGGCACCCCCATTACCTACTATCGTTCATCCTCGAAGGGATGAAAGCGAGAGGAAAGAGAGTGATGGAGCGAGAGGATGAGCCTCCTACGAAGGGGCGGGCATGAGATGTCGACAAAGAAATCGAGCATATGAGCGATGAAATTATTAGAAAGTTCAAACTGGAAACACTTTTAGTGAATGGTGGTACCCCACAGGAGAGAGTGATATGGATGGAACAGGTAAAATCATATATTAGACTTTTAAATAGAACTATTTAAGAAATCTGATTTATCTATAGGTGTACTGCGTAAACTTCAAACTAAGTTAGGACATTTGAAAAGATTTAAAAATATCATTGAGAAATTAAATTACATTGGGGCGGGATTGGTAAAAGAAGAACGTAGTAATTGGGTGAAATGGGAAGACTTAGTATCGGCGTTTAATAATAGGGTTTGTACTAGAGTAATTATTAATATAAAACAAAGATTTGAATACATTTTTCAGTGATGCTTTTCACCTTTTCAAAATTAGAATAATTAATGTTATGCAAAAAGTACCCATGCTTAAAGTGAACACTTCGTTCTGTGTTGAGTTTATAAAAAAGTCGGAAGACATAGAAATGATTGAAAAAAAATATTTTAATACAAGAAATAAGGTAATTGATGAAGGGACTGATTTACGTCAATGGTTTAAAGCCAACGTAAATGATATTAATGATATTGATTGATTTAACGCTTTATCAGAATTTTCAGATTCAGGTAGTGGGTGAACTTTAAGTTAAATTGTTAGTTTAGAAGTTAATATAAATAAATCTGAAGTTGGGAACGGTTTATCCTACATTAAACTACCGGAAAAAATTGCAAGAAAGCGAGCTTGCATTAATATTAACAACAAATATAATGAGGCCTGTTTCGCATGGGCCATTGTAGGTGATCTTCATCCCGTTGAAAAAGATTCGGATAGAATCTTTCATAGAACATATCCTCATTATACAAATTTCCAAATTTGAAAAAATTATGCATCTCTATTAATGTGTTTGGTTTGGAAATGGATTCACAATCAAATTTTTCTGTTATACCCCGCCGCATAACCAAACAAAAATTAGATAAACATGTAAATTTATGAATTGTTCAAGATAAGTATTTTCCAAAAGTAAATGAATTTGAACCGACGATGTCATATAATGAAGAGCAAGTAGAAATTAACTACCATTATTGTCATATTAAAGATTTATCTAGACTTTTAAATTATCAGCTTTCAAAAAATTTTCATAACAAATTTTTTTGTGATAGATGTTTAAATTATTTTACATCTCAGGATACATATGCAGATTTCGAATCCTTACTTGAACCATTTAATGATGATGATAGTAATTGTAAAACGAGTAGATATCAGAAAAACATAGCCTACAGTGCTGGATATTATTTAAAATGCAATTATAACAATGACTGGTCGTATTATAAAAGTGCTCGGGGATTAGACTGTATTGTAATCTATCTAGATACTCTTCTCTCTCTACGGTATGTGTTGGTACCGTTCCGCCGTTCTGGCGGGGTGCCGGCGAGTGCGCATGCGCGCGGCAGTGACAACGGATCTTCCCATTGTATGATCAATAGTTACGTAAAGGGGAGAAGTCGGAGCCAGATTGATTCGGGGTGTTTCCAACACCAGGGGGTTATTAAGGGTAGAAACATAATCCCGGGGGTAGTGTCATGCTCACTAGGAGACATACACGAGTATGTCTCCTAGTATTCATGGGAAGAGTGTGCCTATACCATCGTTGTGTGCTGGTGGGCCGTCGATATCAATAAAACACGTTTCATCGGAACTTGTTTGGCTCACTGTGTAAAATCTGGAAATTTGTGAAGTTCCAGAGAGCCGCCCACCCGTTGAGGATTGGTTAGCAGGATCAAAATATGGAATTATGGGGCAATTTACCACCGCAAAATCCGCCCCATTTCGGCGTGGCGGCGGTGTAAATGGGAACGACGATATGGTTCTGAGATTGGCTTGCATGGCTCTTTATTCTTTACTTTGCACTTAATTTGATGACTTTCAAATAGCCAGGATGACGGGAGTAGTATCCAGTAAAAATACAATGAGAATAAATGAGAAAAAAGGGTGTAACTCACCTTTATAGCCAGCCAAATAATACACACACTGAATCTAACTAATTTATTACAAAAATAAAATACACACACAACGAAATACAATTACACACAACTAATATCTACTATTGATAATACTAACACTACACTACTATTTAAACAAAATCAAAAATTATACTAAGATATGGTATAGGAATATTTAGAATTATAACTAACGCGGATTATGAGACTTTCGGAACATGAAAATGGAATGCTCGAAACGCGCGCGCCAATATCAATTGGCTGGCGTAATGGCCTCGATGGGTTCGTATGGCGAGCCGAGCGAGATCACCGCTCTCTACTCGCCCTGCTCGAAACGGCTGAAGGCTGTTTTTTAAGTACTCTCGCCCTAGCTTAAACAGGGTCTAATCGAGCCTCAAGCCAATCAGGGCGCGGCTCCCTCTGATTGGTCCGCGGGTTTGATACTTATTCCAAGCCCGGGACTGAAAATTTGCAATTCTAAGCGAGCGGCGGTGGTGACAGTATGTCTTAGTTCGCAGAGGAATATGCAATGTTGCACATCGCCTCTAAATTAAAGCATGTGGAGCTTTTGAATACTGAAGTTAGTTTACGGGATGTAAAACCACCAGTGCCAGTAAAACTTCTCATATTTGCGAAGAGGAATTTAACGAAACAGATAAAATTGTTAGGAATCACTGTCACCTCATCGGAAACTTCAGAGGCTTTGCTCATAATAAATGTAATTTAAATTATAGAAATTCCTTTGTTGTTCCTGTGGTCTTCCATAACTTCGGATGCAATAACAATATACAAATACTTTTACAATAAGCTAAACGACAGAACATAGGAGAGACTGATTATAAGCACATGCTCAATTTATTTGGAAGAAATTCGGTATGAGAACTCTAGGGACTACAGTGATCTCTATATGAAAACAGATATCATGCTATTAACTTGCGTTTTTGAAACCTTTCGTAGTAGTTGCTACAAGACATACAACCTCGATCCTAGTCACTATTTTTCGATTCCGGTATATACACTTGACTGCATGCTCAAGTATACAGGGTGTAGGCTAGAAACTATCCAATATGTGGATATTTTAATGTTTATTGAACGTCGTATTAGAGTTGATGACAGCAAAGCATCCACATATATTCTTTATTATGATGTAAATAATCTATACGAATGGGTTATGAGACAATTTGTACCATACGAGGAATGCCGGTGGATCGATTGCAACATAGACATCACCAGCGTGCCTGATAATTCTGAAATCGATTATATTTTAGATCGGTCGATCTCGAATACCCAGAAAATT
This sequence comes from Rosalia funebris, assembly GCA_037954035.1. NCBI lineage: Eukaryota > Metazoa > Arthropoda > Insecta > Coleoptera > Cerambycidae > Rosalia > Rosalia funebris. Next base: position 19,259,559 of record JAZFAV010000036.1, on the reverse strand, counting down.
TATACGACTTACATAAAGATTTTCCATTCTGTCCGGAACACAGAACTCCCCAAATTCAAAATTCTTTAAATTAATGACTACCTGTTACAGTAAGCAAAAGTACGTTATTCACTATACAGATGTTAAACAGGCCCTATAACATGTGATAAAATTAACGCGTATGCACAGAGTTCTACAGTTCACCATGGCTGAAGCCGTACATTGGCTTAAACACATCACTGAGGACTCAAGCAAAGTAAAACTTTAAAAAAAACAACTATAAATTAATGAGTAACGCTATGTTTGGTAAAACAATGGAGAATGTTCGAAGATACAGAATCGTTAAGCTAGTAAATAAATGGGAATGGAGGTACGGAGCTAAGAATTTGATAAGGCCTAATTTCCAAAGCATATCCATTTTCAGTGATAATCTTATGGCCATTTAAATGAAAAAATCTCGAATTATATTCAATAAACCGCTATATATCGGAATGTCCATCTTAAACATTTCTAAACTTTGCGTATCTGAATTTCACTATCAATACATGTTAACGAAATTCCCTGTGGAAAGATGTAAACTTTTGTACAGAGACACAGGCAGTCTCTTGTATGAAACTCAGTGTAATGATGTATATGAAGAGGTTATCAAACAAGAAATTCATAAATTATCCCCTATGAGTGATTATACCCAATATAATCGCTGAAATATTTTTATAATAAATATAAAAATCCCCGGTTTAATGAAGCATGACCATTGATGAGCAATGAAAAAATTTCATAAGTCAGCGTTCTAAACGGTACACCTATAAAGTGGAATCAAACAAAATAATTAAAAAACAAAAGACGTAAGTCTAATGTTGTGAAAAATAAAATTATTGTTGAGGATTACCTCAACTGCCTGAAATTTGCAATCAAAAAGTTTCAGGATAAGTGTTTACTAAATAAAACTCAGTGGCTGTATTGAATCAAAATTACATGAGGTATACAGCGTTGAGCAAATAAAAATTTCTCTTAATCCCTTTAACGGTGAGAGGTACACTCTTCCTAAGGTTTACGTTACTCTCCCTTGGGGCAACTACTCCATAATGGACATCTAGTAATTTCATTGTTAATATTCTTTTTTTGCTTCACATCAACTTTAAATCTTTGTCTGTTATATTTAATATTTATGTTTTTTTTTACTATTATGTAACCAATTTTTATGATAATAAATATGTATTCACAAAAAAATTATCATGATTTTTATTTCAAAATCTAACCTAAAAAAACCCAAATTATATTAATATTTTTTTACTTAAGCACTTGTTTTCAGTTGATACATTTTTCTACCTAAATCATTAAAAATCGTATCTTTATTATAAAATAAACATTCACCTATACAGTATGATTGAATATTACATGGATATAAGTCACATAAATTTAACATAACAGTATATGGTGATAATCATAATTAGATTAACTTAAAATATTATTAATAATAGCTACATTTAAAAAGTTATGACAGAAATGTTCAAATATTAAACTATTTAGTAAGTCCATATGAGATGATATAATTTTATTGGTGTAGATGAGCTCACGAACAAGTTTGTTAGATAAATAAAATGTGCAGGAGCCGTTACTCATTTTCAATAATTTGATTCCAATAACTTGTGATGATATTAGAGCATAATGTGAAAACTTCACTTCTGTTTCTTCGGACTGTTCTATCGCGTCGAGATAATGCACAATAAATTGTTGAAGGTAAGTAATAAAATCATCCCAATCTTCTCTGTTAAATGATATGTTGTCTAATTTGGTGAAATCTCAATTCACATTCAGTAAAATTATTACAGTAGGAACATAACCTCTTGCAGCACTAAATCCCGTAGTTTTTTTTATATACAGAATTTTTATGTCAGTATTATATTCTAAAATATACCGATCCGCTCGTTGCGCAGCTTCTTCGTATTGTGCCTATCCACTTCATGCCAATAGTCAGAATCGGTACTATGACGCCATAATTGCGGTAGACTAATGAATGGTCTTGGTTTCAACCCCTTTTTATCGATATTCAAATTAAAACAAACATTGTTAAAAAGGTCCCTCTACTATAGTAAATATGTTTTGCATAAGAATCAATGCCTATTTGATTAAAGTACATTATCTGAATCAATCCAGCTATTATGAGATGTGTTGAAACCTAACCATTTTACGCAAACTTATTTACCTCGTCTACGTAATATCTTTTCAACGAGATACACATCGGAAGTGTTTGTTGTATGTAGTTCATCTTCGTAGGAACCCCCGCTAATTCGTTTACCATGCATATCCTCTAGCAAGTAGGTGGTGGGGTTGGTGAGTTGTACTTTCATAATTTTATATAGTTCAGTTGTCCAATTAGGCGTATATCCTTTTCAAAAACATTACTTATTCTTACTAATTCGTACAATATCCCCAATGAGTTTATAACTTAATATTGTTATAAACTGAATTAAATATTTATTTCTCATTCTGTTTAGTTGCATCTAAGGGTCTCATTCCTATTGTTCTGTGATAGCTTTTGTTGTACTCTTTGACAATATCAAGGAGTATATCTATCCATTTGTATGATCCGTTTAAACTAAAATATTTATATAATTTTTCCTTTAACGTTCTAATTTACTCTTTCAACTATAGCTGCCTTATTTACGGTAAATGTACTGAAATTGTTTATCTTATAGTTTTTCATCAAGTTTTTAAAGTGAACATTATAAAATTCAGTACCCTGGTTCGTATTTAAATTTTTACATTTTCTCTTGATATCCTTAAAAATATTACTCATTGTCTGTCTAACTTCTAGTCCACTCTTGTTTTTTATGAGTATAGCCTATACAAATTTTAAAAAATAGTCGATTACTATGAGAATGTATCTAAAACTGCGATTGTCCTTACACATAATTACACATTTTGGTTAAATCTACTTGACACAAATCGTGTATTCCTTTTATTACAATACGTCTACGATTGAAATTTTTGCGTGCAGGCTTATGAAGCTCATTAACCAATTGATTTTTTTCTCTAGAATTCTTCATCAGACGGGCTGTAAATTGATTCATTGATTGCATTTGATGATGATTCAATGCTTTTTCCACCAACACTGTCTAAACCTTTTTGATGTAATTTTTCAATGGTCTTTCCTATATCTGTTAGATATGTTTTCTGTTGATATAAATCTGATGTTACCTGTTTTATATTATCCTTAAAATTATTTAAACGTTCAAATAGCACATCAGTATAGTCTGATAGAATAGAATTTATATGATCATCTACATATTTCTTTGTTACCGCCGCCGCACCCTTAGAATTGCAGACTTTCAGTCCCGAGCTTGGATTACGTATCAAACCCGCTCGATCAATCAGAGGGAGCCGCGCTCTGATTGACTGGAGGCCAAATCATACCACTTTCGAGCCAGGATGAGAATACTTAAGAAGGCGCCTTCAGCGTTTTAGATCATCCGTTTTCATGCTGTAATTGTCATTAACTTCGCGACACTTATATTCATAAAATTTTCCATTGTACATATAAATATACCTAGCTTAGTATTTTATTCCTTGTTATCTAGGAGTGTAGAGTTTCCTTTATTTGTTTTACGTGTATCTTGTATTTAGTTGTGTGTCTTTTGTAATAAATTAGTTTAAACTCAGTGTGTATATTATTTGGCTGGCTAGCCAGGGAGAAAGGCCGGGTGAGTTGCACCTCTTTCTTTATTATTATCATTATTGTTATACTGGGTACAACTGCTGTCATCCCCGGCTATTTAAAAGCAATCAGATATCGCTTACATGCGAAATAAAGGGTAATAAGAGCCATGAACGCCATTTTACGAATAACGTCGCCGCCCTCGCATACACCCCCGCCACGCCAAAACGGGGCCGATTTTACGGAGGCAAATCACTCCATAATTTCACATTTTAACTACAATCACCAGTCCCCGGCGGGCGGGCCGCTCGCCGGACATTTAAGAAATCCTAAATTTTACACAGTGAGCCAAACAAGTTCCGATGAATCTTGTTTTATCGATATTGACGGTACGCCAGTACACAACAATGATATGGATGCACTCTCTACGAACCTACTACGGATATCCACGACACTACCCCCCGAAATTATGTTTCCACCCCCTGCAACCTATTGAAACAATCCCTGGTGCTGGAAACACCCCGAATCAACCCAGCTCCACTTTCTTCCATCTACATGACTGTTGATGAAATAACGCGAAGATGTAGTTGTAGCCGCGCACCGCGCGCATACGCACACGTCGGCGTCCCGCCAGGACGGCGGAGCGGTGCCGACATACATCGTAGGGAAAGAGGAGGAACAAGGAAGATTACATCTTATTAACGGCATCACCTTAGTCAGTAGGTAATAGAACATTACACAGCTCTAAATTTTCAATTTTAATGTCAATTTCAACCTTCGGTACATACAAACTCATGTTGTGGTTCCAGCAGATATGAGTCATTAATTTCACTACTACTTAATTTCACTTACTACGATGCGATGACCTTCCAAAATTATCGAGACCCATCTCGATAATGACTCAAATTGTATGTATGACAAATATTTAATAAGTAATTCCACCCTCACGCAATTCATTAATGATAGCTGATATTTCATTATCATGAGAGTCAGTATTTCCTGCAATCGGTGATGCATTCAAAAGTTTCAATCTATCAGCAAGCTCATTGATGTCATTCCAATAAATATATTCGATTGGTTTTTGATTATAAATACTATTCAGACCGAATCCAATAGTTGATGATTGTGTTCGATTAGTTTTATTCTTCTTTTTATCATCAAATAATGGTCTTATTATTTTAATGTAATTGAAAGACCTGTTTCCATTAATTTGTCCTATAGGATTGTAATTCCTTCTATGTACATTAGCAATTTGCAAAATTTCCTTATATTCAGTTAAATAATTTCTATCATAATCTGTGGAATACTACATAAAAAGTAGATTGTATATCCCCACTTTGCCATTATATACTTTATTAACACGTTAACGTGTTAATAAAGTATATGATGTTTATGATATTAACACGTTATTATGCATAACGTGTTAAAGTAAAAGACGCTAATAATTATTTCAGAGTCACGACCAACTTTTAAATCCATATTGCCAATATACAGTTTATTCATTTGTATATCCAATCTATTAGATTGGATTTACAAATGAATCACTAAATGCTAGATCACATTCTATCTAGAGTCAATAGCAATGCACAAGGTATCCGCTGGACCTTAACCTCCAGCCTGGGCGATCTGGAATATGCAGATGACGTGTGCTTTACGGGCCAAGCTTTTCAAGAAACAGCAACTCGGTTGCAGATACTTTCAATAGAAGCCAGCAAGATCGCCCTAAAAATCAACATGAATAAAACAAAACGTATGAGAATTAACACCAGATACAATGCCCCATTTCATATAAATCACATAGAAATAGAAGATGTTGAGGAATTCACCTACCTGGGAAGTATAATTACAAGAAGTGGGGGTGCAGAAACTGACATTCGTAGTAGAATACTAAAAGCACAGCAAGCCATCAGCTCACTCGGTCCAGTGTGGAATTCCAGACAATACTCCACACAAATAAAATTACGAATTTTTCAATCAAACGTCAAGTTAGTTCTGTTATATGGTTGTGAAACCTGGAAAATCACAAAGGTACTATCACATAAACTGCAAGTCTTTGTCAACAAGTGCTTACGAAGAATACTTCGTATATTCTGGCCAGACCGCATAGCAAATGACGACCTTCTGTATCAAACAGGGCAGAAAGAAATTGTATTTGAAATTAAAAGCAGAAAATGGTGTTGGGTGGGGCACACACTCCGCAGACCCAACAATAGTGTTGCGAAACACTATTCTCTAGAAATGAAATGGCTCTAAAATGGAATCCACGGGGATCTAGAAAAGTAGGAAAACCGGTACAGACATGGAGAAAAACAGTGATGGACGAGTTAAAAAGGGCAGGAAAGACATAGAATGAGGCCAAAGTTATGGCGCAAAACAGAACCAGATGGCGCGCTTTTACCGAAGCCCTATGTTCCATGTAGGAGTTAAAGGAGTTAATAAAAAATAAAAATAGGGGGACGTAGAAAAGTCGCATTCCAAAAAGGCTGTCTTGACGAATATATCTAAAGTACTGAAAAAACATGTAAATCACAACTTAAAAAAGGATGCTGCAATGACGTTAAAGGCGGCTCGAATTGTAGTCAAATATGCCGGCAGTAAGAGAAAAATAAATATCCCTCGTATTTTACCATTACCGAAGACAGGTGGTATTTTACCTTTAATACCGATTTGTGCTGGTTTCAGTCCATTAGGAGCTCTGTCAGGAGGAGCTGCTGCAGAGGCGAAGACCGTTATAGATGCAAACATTTTAAAAAAACAAATGGAAAAGGCACAACGGCATAACAAAGTTTTGAAAGCAGTAGCGTTAGGGAAAAAAGCACCCGGACTTTACATGAAACCATATAGAAAGGATATGGTTTATATATGCAAATACAAAAAAAATTAAATTGAAGCTACCCAATAAGGCAGTTTCCGACATTGATTTAGTAAAATATGTTAAAAATCCCCTATTTCAGAGGTATCTTTATGCGTGACGCTTTACCTACTACACCACCTAGAAAATGCGAAATTCCGTTATTAATTTAGATACTCTAAAAGGCTCTGGGATACATTGGGCCAATATTAATTGGCAGGCGTAATAGCCTTGATGGTTATTGTCGGCAAGTCGAGCGAAATTACCGCTCTTTACTCGCCCACCGAGTAGACCAGGACTGTCGTACGAGGGTAGGCTGAAATTTACTCGCGTGCCTATACGCGAGAGGCAAGTGTCGCCCGCAAGCAAAGCCTGCGCGACTGTCAGCGGTTCACTCCCCTCGACCTCCTTTGGTCCTGACGCCTTTAAGTCTCGCTGGCAGGGACTTTTTCTCGGCCTTTTCTTAATCTTTGGTCGCCTTGTTTTGCCGCATTGCTTCGCCAGCGTCAGCCCTCCGGGGGGTGTTTTGTCGTGGGTGCCGCGACACGGGCCGGGGAATTGGGTCATATCAGGCAATCTTCCATGACAATGTGGACGAACCGCGTCGCTTGGATCGTCGTAAGCAGAATGAGTTTTGTTACTCAGAAGGGGTCCTTCTCTATTTGAAAAGGATCCCAGAATTTGAAGTCAGGTGTGTGTGAGAAGGAAGTCGTGTGTCTTTCCGGTAACAGAAATGGTTAAAGGGCCGTAGGGCCCCCTGACATAAAAACTAGTTAGTGGAGCAATAGGGCTTAGCTGTAATAAAAAGTTATGTTTGACCTGTAAAGAAGGTCTATGAAGTTATACTACCTGGATCTTGAGCCTCTTGGCTCTGATTTTCTCCATCACAGTAGTGAAGTCTAGGTCTCGCTGGATGTCGATGTTCCTCACGTACCACGATATGGCAGAGGGCGATATTTTCGGCGGCCTGAATCCTCTTCATGTGGAATATATTGTAAAATACAATATTTATAGTGAAGATGTAGTTAATTAAATATTTACCAAAATTATTGTTTTATTTTTACAAAATGTATAAACTGCGTTTAAATTAAGAAATATCCTCGTTTCCTAGTTCTGAGATATCAAATTTCCTGCGCGCTCCCGCAGAAAATTTCCTGCCCTGTATCGTTAACACTGTTTTTTTATCCTATATTTATATTCCACTAAATATCCCTAGTCCTCAGATTTCAAATTTCCCGCGCACTCCCTAGTCCCCAGTATTTTCTTAATACCACCATGTTTTTTAACTACACGTTTTGTTCTTAATGCCGCCATGTTTTTTGCTGCCATGTTATTTTTCCACCGCCATGTTCTTTTCCTACCCTCTGGTCATTGTTGATCCCAAGAACTCTTCGCGACCCTCTGGTGACCCCCACATCATTGGTCTCATCCGATGACAGCATGCCATCCGGAGCTCGGTGGCCTTGAAACTGCGCTGATGGCGGTTTTGTATATCTACTGACCAGCCACGATGGAGGAGATCAAGGCCATCTTGGGAACACTCAAGATAAGGAAATCCCCAGAACATGACGGCATCTGCAACATAGCGCTGCAGAGGCTACTCAGGCAAGGAGTGACCGCGCTATTAAACATGGCAAATGGAGTTCTACGGGCCCGTTATTTCCCGGAGGAATGGAAACGAGCAGACGTGATATTTATACCCAAATAAGGTAAGAATCTAACACATCCGTCGAATTACAGGCCCATCAGCTTACTGCCCATCCCCAGCAAGGTCATCGAGAGAGTTATCATGGCCCACCTCCACGAGATGACGGAGAAGCTGGACGTCATCTACGACGAGTTTACCTATAGACCTAGATATTCAACGGAGGCAAGTGCTACGGTGGAATACATCACAGAAGGTTTCAACCAGAAGCACATCACAGCAGCAGTATTCGGAGACGTCTCCAAGACCTTGATAAAGCCCGAGCAGTTCTAAGACTGCTCGTCGAACTCCGTAAGAGAATGTTGATCTCAGCTGGAGCCGAAATCAATAATATACATTGTCTTGAGTTGGTAATCGATGAGCTGTACATCGGGCTTATTACTTGTATCTTCCTGGTATAATATATATGAGTAGTTCCAATAAATTGGGAACTTCAGATTTCCCACTACGGATTCAATATATCCCGGAGCATACTGCAATACTGATGTCTCATTTATCTGATACGAGTATCTGATATGGTAATAAAGCACTCGTAATGCTGAATCGTATCTGTGGATATAGGCCAAGATTGCATATGTCGGATAAGCCGATAATAGATGCATTAGCCCCTCTGGTGTCCTATGACATGCTCTGCAGCTGTCATTAGGTCTATAACACGAAGCCGATAAACGAGCGTATTAAATATACTATTTATGTATTTCAGTCTCGGACTTGACTGTTCTTAAAAAAGCGCGAAGGTCAGCCTCTGGAATAAGCCGAGGTTTGTTTTTATAGAAAACTCCATGTATTAGCTGTGTCTCCAATCTGCAGGTGTGCCACGGCTATAGCTCCGAGTTCTTTAAGCGTGACAAATCATGACAACAGTAAGATTCAGAACAGAAAGGGACTTAGAAAATCATCCAACACGCCCCTTCTGAACGTTACCGACTATCTTAAACCTGGCATTAATCGATGTTATAGTAAATCGGGTCTTCCAGACGGCATCACTTCTTCAATTCACCTTACTATGGAACCGGATACCACAAGACATCAGAGCAAGCAGATAATAAGCTCATGAGATATTATGTCAAATGCCTTGCAGTTATCAATCTATTATGATGTTTCATTTGTACTTCATGGACTCTTTTGTAACTCATCTGTCAATTAGAAGATTCTCCTTGTAGCCAACTAGACTCATTCTTGTCCCTCGTTGATCATATATCCATTCATTCACTCATATAGCTGTGTGGAGTACCCGCATATAATTTCTGTAAACATCTTTTAACATGCGTTCAAACAGATTACTGGACGGTAGTTTTTCGGGTTAGGCTAATCTCCGTTCTTAGATATTAGCACTATCCCCTCAATAACTCAGCAAAGAATTTTCTGCTCTTAATTTAACTATGAATTAAAAATTCTGGTCAAATGTTGATGGACACTAGGGAATGTCTTCCACCAGTAGTTATTATTCCATCCAGACCTGGAGAAGCAAATTCTTACAGCCTTCAAGTTCTCTTCGAACCTCTTCCGTGATTATGGGTTGGCACCTCTTCTTGTTATCGAATCCATCCCTGTATTGTGAGGAGATATCGTTATTTCGCCTCTCTACTTAAGTCAAACGTTATTATTGATATTATTATTATAAAAAGAACTTTCTCAGCAAAATTTCTGGAAAATATTCACTTACTCCTGAAACTATCTCAGAAGTTAGACTCGGACAGCAGAGGGGAAAATTTATTTCATCCCTGCTCGCTCCGCTTTGTCGCTTAATATCGAATCTATCTCATGCGACTACCTTAAAAGGTAGTGAAGCATCCGTAATGCTGCATCGTGTCTGTTAATGTATGTCGAAACTGCATATACTGAGCAAGCCGACTGCAAGTGTGTGTGTTTGGCGCCTTGCTACAGGCCTTGAAGTTAACATCAAGGAGCTCCGTACCCATGCAACAACTTCCATAGACGCTCGTGTTATGTATGACATCACTGTCACTGTCACGGTCACGGTCACCATTATAGTCACCGTCGTCTTCGTTATCGCAATCGTCATCGCCATTGTCATTATCAGTCATCGTAACCATCGTCGTCGTCAACGTCATTGTTATCGTTGTCGCTATGATTATCGTTATCGTTACTGTTATCGTTACCTAACTACTTCAATTCCTGCTACTACTGAGACTATCTCATGAGATAGGCTCGCATGGTAGGGGAATGTTGGAAAAGGGGAAAGTTTAGGTATAATTCAATGCCTGGCGGGGCTAAAGCCCCGCCAGGCATTGGCCTACTAACTACTCCTTGGGCTAAAGCCCAAGGAGTAGTTGTTTCCTATAGCGATTATGTAATAGCCTTGCTATTCAAGAACTACTTGATAACCGCTTGACGGTTTGGTAGTTCCTTTCTCGATTCCCGACTTATATGTTACTGACATAGATCGTATCGGTATAGATGTATACCGCATGGATTTCATTCGGAATTTGTCTTGAATGGGCATACCGTGTACGGCACTGATGGGAACTAATAAGTTCGAAACAGCTGGCTGTCATTTGGTTCCCATCCGGGTCAGATGTTGAATCCTACCCGTGGCGGGTTTTATTTTTTAAAACCTTGTCTCATCGTGCAGAAACACGACAAAGGGGTCGAGGATCGCTTTTAGGTATAATTCAATGCCTGGCGGGGCTTTAGTCCGAAGAGTAGTTGTTTCCTATAGCGATTATGTAATAGCCTTGCTATTTGGGATTACTTGATAACCGCTTGGCGGTTTGGTAGTTCCTTTCCCGCTTCCCGACTTACATGTTACTAGCATTAGTCATATCGATGTAGATGTATACCCCACGGATTTCATTCGGCATTTGTCCTGGATCGACGTACCGTTTACAGCACTGATGAGAACTAATAATTTCGAAACAGCTGTTTGTCGTTCGGTTCCCATCCGGGACAGATGTCGAATGCTATGCGTGGCGGGCCTTATTTTTTGAAACATTCTCGAAGTTCATCAACAAATTCTTGAACCAATGTTGATTGGTTTAAGAACTTGTTATATGGCAGGTCTACAATATAGCGCTGAAAAATGTAGTTACGACATTATGCCTGTTGCCGAGATGACTATTGGAGTAATTTTTAGTCTATTTGTCTATTTGGGCCCCCTATATGTATGTGTTTATTTCTATAGCAAGGTTTTCATATTTCCTAATCTTCTTGGCTTCGGTCTTTCTGATATTTTAAGTCAATGGCAAAGATATACATATATATATATATATATATATATATATATATATATATATATATATATATGTTATATGCGTAAAGACTCTTACGTTTCATTATATCATATTTCAAAATTAATTTCATTTATTTTACCAAGCGATAAGAACTTCCTTTCGCAGAACCTTTGTAAACAAGTTTGTTGCAATTCTAGAAATGCTGACAATAAGCTTGCATGGCAATAGTAGGTTATAAAAGGCACTGCATGCCAGATAACCGGTACTTCTTAAAGTCACTTGAAAGATACATTTCATTTTAATTCAATCATTGTAATATTTCTCAGGCTGTGTACATACACAGCTTTTCAAATAAAATAATTTTTTAAAAAATCAAATACAAAATAATATATAAAAATTGGCGCAGTCGTACGGATTCTCATAACGTGTTTAAAAATACGGGCATCCTAATTTAAACACGGTGGTTTCCAAACCTTCAAGAGAAGAAAGAAATACGTCCCACAAGCAACAAAGAAAACTCAACTACATATCCAGCGAGTAGACGGTCTCTTCGGCATCAGGAACACGCAAATCGACGACGCTCACTTAGTGTAGCAACGCTTACGAGTCGGATTTCATCTCCCACAACAGGGAATGTGGAAATTTATGTTAGCTGGAAAAAATACAGCTCACTGATCGTGTAAATTTGCGCATTTACGAGCGCCAAGTGTGGATTGTCGCGGGAGTTGAGGGGGAGGACGGATGTGCCGAGCCGTGCTGAGAACTACCTCGTGTGGCCCAGGTCAATGTACCGCGACGCGCTCGCGTAGAGACCAGATAATTCATCTGGTCTACTACTCAATAGAGGACGGCGGGCAGAATGCGACTTTAACGCAATAATTTGGTTAGCTGCACCAACTAACCAAATTATTTTATTAATAAATTTTAGTAATTATTATGTCGCGAAAATATACAAATATCAATTTTTTTTGGCAGCTCTGCAGCTCTGCAGCACCTATACACCAGCCGCCCCTGACTTCTATTATTACATTGAGGATGTTTCCAAGATAATTCTGGGAATTTATTTATATCTGGCATATTGGGTACTTGTATACAACTTAAATTAAGTAGTTTTTTGTACCCAGTGCATTGAACTGACGATGTTTGTCTGTGTAATGGTAGTTATATTTTTTGCACAATTTATACACGAGTGGTAGACTATGATTAAAAATTAAAAGAAATGGTATAAAAGACACAAAAGTGCTATATAATGAAAAGTGTATAACTGGCTTTTAATTGCCACGTTGGCAAACAATTATTTTCAAATGTATATTTACATACAGTTATGCGCTCAGTGTAATTGATGTTGAACTATTGGAACTGCATAAATTGACTTCAATTACACACACATTTCAAAACGGCTTTTATCCACAATTTTCTGCTACCCACTTATAGATGGCAGAACCATCTAGTAAATAAAAGGAATTCTCTAATAGGCAATTGGTATTATTTATTTAGTTAACTGTGATTTTAAAATAAGTAACAATGAATGACCTCTTAAATGGTGTAAATGTTCGTGATAACAATAGTGGAAGCCGAAAGAAACAGAAAAACATAACTCAAAGGCAAAAACAGAAAATTTTAAGGTAATGGTTCTTTAGAGGTAAAGTTGAATCTTCGTTTAATTTAGTATTTCTAAGGTATCAGAATCATTTTCCTAATGCTAAAAACTTTATTCGGCCATGCAAACACGATGGAAAAACATACAAATGTTTAAAAATTTCCGACAGTGACATTGTTTTTTCCAGAAAAATGTTTTATTGTAAGCCAGATAAAGTTGTACAAGATATTAAATTATCCCACTATCCGTATCTATTCCAAAAAGAAGAAGAGAAAAGTATTAAGAAATATGTTGAGAAAAAAATTCTAATTTAGCAGTAAAATATACTCTAGACACCCAACTTCATAAAAAATACCGAGTGTGCCAAGAAATGTTTCTAGCCGCTCTAGGTGTTACACAAAAATGAGTACAGAAAATTGCGAAGTTAAAACTACATGGCGATAAAATAAGAGAAAATAGAGGGGGTAATCAAAAATTACATAAATATGACAGAAGACGCAAAAGTGTTCGCTGATGTATAGATAGCTTAAAAGAAAGTGAAAGTCACTATAATAGGGCTAAATCGAAGCGCCTTTACTTTAAATCGGACATGAACATAACAAAACTATGGACAATTTATAATTCGAAATCCACCGCTGAACTGCAAGTAAAACATTTAGAATCATTTTTTGTAATGAGTTCAATATAGGATTTGGTTCTCCGGCTTCTGATATATGCAGCTTCTGCTTTAGGGAAAAGAATGAATTAAAGCGTTGTACTGATAATAATGACAAAACTAAAATTATAACTGATTTACGTGTCCACAGGCTCAGAGCTAAACAGTTTCGTCTTTTAATGAATGAGAAGGCTGACGATAGTGTAAACTTTTGTTTTGATATGCAGCAAATACAGTGTCACCCAAAACATTCCATTGGAGAAGCGCTTTATTTGCGTCAGCTAGCATACTACTGTTTTTGCGTGACAGATATCAAAACTGAACACCCAGTATTTGATACTGGGTCGGAAGATGCTGCAAGCCGTGGAGAAAATGAGGTTTCTTCAGCACTAGTTGATTTTATGAATAAATATCAGTTTCCCGAAAATTGAAAAATAATAAAACTGTTTGCCGATGGCTGTGTTGGCCAAAATAAAAATCATATTGTGATGAACAGTTTAGCATTTTGGTTGTATACTAATGCTTCTCTAAGTGTACGTGATATTTTTGTGTTTTTTTCCTGTAAGGGGACATTCATTTCTACCTGCAGATAGAGTATTTGGACGCGTTGAGAAACTTTTGAAAAAACTAAGTGTTATTCTACAGAAAGAGGAATATAATGAACTCTACAAAGGAGTAGGTTCCATGAGAATTTTTGGGACAGACTGGAAAATTCTGAATTATAAAGACCTATGTAAATCGTTAAAAAAACTTAATGGCATTAAAGAAATGAAGCGAATAAAAATACATAAAACTTTAACAAATACAGTTAAAATTAAGATGGAACAATTTTATAGAAACGATGACCTAAATCGAAATTACGACAGCATTACCACTAGAGGAAAAAGGATAGAAAGCATAGTAGACACTGAACCAAAATGGATTGAACTGAAACACGATATAAAAAAGAAAAAATTGACAATTTAAAAACATTATTACAACATTACAATGAACAGTGGAAAACCATACCTAAACTACAGTTTTATAAAAACATAATATTTAAGGAACATGAACATGATTCGGGTGAACATGAAGAGGAATCAGAAGGACAGGAATTCGATTGCATGGAGGAGGACTGTATCATATGTATTTAGCTTTTCTCTTTTATCGCCCCAATGTCACTTTTATTCTTTTGGCAATAAACAATCATGCAAAATAACTAGTTATTATCATTTTATTGTTTCCTTCTATGCAAATGTTTTTTAAAAAAGGCTTTTATCCAAACAATGTTTTCAAAAACACTTCTATCCATATTGATTATGAATATCGTTAATAAAATGACTCAATTTCCACATCTATGCCAAATTTTTGGTCTACTTATATATGAATAACTATAATCCAAAATAAAAAACATTTTTTTTAATTAATAGGCACTTTACACTATTTTGTCTATTTCTGTAAAATTATGCAAAATGGATAAAAGCCGTTTTGAAATTTAGCTTCTCAAATGTTAACCGACTTAACACGTTATTTTTTGATATATTCAATAATTGAGCACAAAGCCACCACGTACACGTTCGTGGACAAGTATCAAATCTATTGAACTCTATGTAGCTTTGGATGAAATGTCTTATCAATATATGGACGAAAAATATTTATACATAGAAGAAAATTATTTATGTGAACAAGGAAATCTTCACTTAAATGAAAATAAATTACTGCATAACCAAGCTAATGCAAGGCAAACACCCCTGTATGCAAAATGATGCCTTCAAAACCTATTAATTTCATAATCACCAGGATTAATTCTAATTATGTTGTCTTTATATCAAATCAAGAGAGACACATAAAAATAAATTAATTCATTTAGTTGATTTTCCTCAAAAAGCCCGAAGTCACAATTAAAATAGCGGAAGATAAACAAGAAAAGTCGTCTACAATGCTTTTCAACCCCGAAGCTGCTCCTTAAGGAGGGAGGAGCACAAAGTCCAATTAAAGACTCAATAATTATCACCGGCAAAGTCAGCATTATATATTATATAATACTGACTTAGCCGGTGATAATTCATTATATATTATACATATAATGCTGACTTAGCCGGTGATAATTATTGGTTTGGTTCTTATAATGGTATTGTTATTACAAACCATCGTTTTTATAATGGTTTTGTTATTACAAAACTATTGTAAGAACGAAACTGTAGTAGGTCTACGTTTGGTTTTCATTTGTAACCAGTCGAAATAAAAGTCGTTTGTTTTTAAAAAGTGAATTGAATGTAAAAGTGAAGTAAATCGTTTAACTCATTACATCACTATCAGCGTCTTTAACGTCGTAAATAAATAATATTATTTAGATGTTAAATATGTAAATGTTTTGTCGATTTATGTTTCTGTTTATGAGTTGTCAATATTATACATAAATTAATAACCAAATTGGAGAAAAGGAAGGGTATTTTAATTTGAGTGCAACAATTTCATTAAAATGTTTCATTTTATTATTCATTTATGTTAATGAAACAGCGATAAATCATAAATTATATTATTTTAAATATTCCTTTCCTTATTTGTAGATAACTAATTAATTAAAATAACCACAGTCTAATTCATATACGATTACAAACTTTTACTAATATGGTTATAGTTTTAACTTATAAGTCTTAATATCTATAGACTCAATTTTTTATTCCCATAATAACATTCAAGTTGCTAATTAGAAACTCGAGTAAATAACGCCCCTGTCACTATCAGGGGCGTTATTTAGTCGCTCGATGAATGTGTCGCTACTTAATCAATGTATCTCTGTTTTAATTTACTGGGTACTCCCAGTAAATTAAAACAAAGATACATTGAGTTCTGTAGTCCTGTATCAGGTTACACCAGACATTCTCTGCTGTTTTAAGAATATACACCACAATCCATTTACACCAATTATCGTTCTTTTCCCCACTTACGTTATAATATTAGTTTTTTGCTGCTTACTAAAGTAGATTATTTTAGAAAGGATCTCTGAACACTTTTCCCGAAATATACAGGGACGATGTATAACATCTAAGAAATGTTTATAAAAAAGTTAAGCTAAACACACAATTTTTCCTATTGATGACTAATAATGTTTATATCCACCGTGCTCTTTGTGCATCAGTATTGGACAATATAAAAAAAATGTATGAAAGCAATTTTCCACAAACACCGAAAGATTACACATGACTCGATACGCGTTTCACTAATCAAGTTGGCATCATCAGGAGAGCCTGGCGATGCCAACATGGTTGATGACACGCATTGGGTAATGTGGAATCTTCTGCTTGTGGAAAAATTAATCTGCTGTTTTTATTGCTGCGTCGAAGGTTCCAGCACCTCCCAGGATTAGACATATAGTCAATATCTATTTTCATGTTGAATTTAGTCTATACGTTTATAGATATGAGGAAGACTTCAATCAATTGATTCTCTGACAGCAAATTCTGTGTTTGATTATTTAGGTTAAGTAGATTATGCTTGAATACATTCCTAGAGTGTATTAGTCATTAGCTAATTTAAGCAAAATATTGAAATTCACAAACTTACTTAATACTAAGATCAATAACAGACAAGGTGTATCAATACCCAATCACTTCCCTTATACTATCACTAAGTTTTTAACATAACCCATTTATGGCATTACATCAGAATAGAATATAGTTAATAGTCAGAGG
Organism: Rosalia funebris; assembly: GCA_037954035.1. Lineage (NCBI taxonomy): Eukaryota > Metazoa > Arthropoda > Insecta > Coleoptera > Cerambycidae > Rosalia > Rosalia funebris. The sequence goes on along the minus strand of JAZFAV010000036.1, from coordinate 19,242,243 downwards.
CTATACGTCTCATTGTTAACTGTCTGAACAGGATTTACAGACGTCTCACATGAAGAAAATTAATCGCGGATCACTTTAATCGAGTACGGCGTACTTCAATACCTTGCTGTAAATTCAAGAAACCTCCTGACGGCTTCCAACTAAAAAATATATTCGGTATCAACTTCAACCGAGGCGTATAATACAACATCACATCCAGCGTATTTCCATTACGGAAAACTATGGTAGGTCATTTCTGTTGACACGGTTCAACCGCTGAATGAGAAAACGAAGAAATTTCTACAGACATATTAAGACATATTAATTCTGATCTGAATTCTGATTCCTGAAGTTTTAGGCATATTAATTCTAATCTTTCTGTAAGTATTTCCTCAAATTCATAATTAAGTCCTTAGTTTTAGAACCATTTTTTACATTGCTACGCACATTGCATAACGAAGGAAAGCTGATCAGATTCCTTTTTCATTGGAACTATTTGTTTTTCACCGCCAGGCAAATACAAGCCAACAAGCCTGACGTAGTTCTCCTCGATCACCAACTCAGGACAATGTTCGTCATCGAATTCTCGGCACCCGGTGATGGTAACATTGTATTGAAAGAGGAGGAGAAACGGACAAAATATCGAGTTTAATCTTCGAATTCCGTAGACACTATCCGGACCATACTGTTAAATTAAAGGTACTGCTTATAGGAGCCCTTGGTGGAGCGAGAGATACACTGCTTTCCGAATTAAAGAGCATACCGGCATGCCGAAACTCGGCAGAAATCTTAGCCGGTCGCATGCAGAAGGCCGTAATTCTCGACTCGCTTCGTCTACTCAGGGCACACGACTCGGCCCAGTAATCACTAACCGAGCGGGCGCGAGGAGTGATTGCTGGTATTACCAGCGCACCTTCTGTGTGAGTCGGAACCACAGAGAGGGGTGACTGGCTTTTAGTAAAAAAAAAAAAAAATAATAACAATAATTATATATATATATATATATATATATATATATATATATATATATATATATATATATATATATATATATATATATATATATATATATATATATATATATATATATATATATATATATAGAAGATTATTATTATATTATTATTATTATATATTATTATAATAATATATAATAATAATAATACAATAATAATCTTCTATAGGAATATGGAAGCCCTGGGCTTATCCGAAAGGCTGACCTTTGCCTTCTTAAGGTCAGCCGGGCTAAATTCAGAGACCGAGGGATTCATCATGGATTGCCAAGATGGTGTATTTAACACGCTCGTCTATCGGAGTCGTGTCATGGGTATGGAGGTCCCTGATGTCAGCTGCAGGGCCTGCTGCAGGACGCCGGAGGCCTTGATGTATTTACTGTCGGCTTGCTCGGTATATGCAGTCTCGGCCTATATCCATAGACACAACGCAGCGTTACGGGTGCTTTATTATCATTTAAGGCACTCGTATCAGATAGACGAGACACCAGTGCTGCCTTACGCTCCGGGGGATATTGAGTCCGTTGTGGAAAACGAGAAGTGCCGAATATATTGGAACTATTCGTTTTCCACCGTCAGGCAAATACAAGCCAACAAGCCTGACGTAGTCCTCCTCGACCACCAACTCAGGACAATGTTCGTCATCGAGTTCTCGGAACCCGGTGATGGTAACATTGTTTTGAAAGAGGAGGAGAAACGGACAAAATATCGAGATTTAATTTTCGAACCCCTTAGACTCTATCCAGACCAAACTGTTAAATTTAAGGTACTGATTATAGGAGCCCTTGGTGTAGCGAGAGATACACTGCTTTCCGAATTAAAGAGCATACCGACATGCCAAAACTCCGCAGAAATTTTAGCCGGTCGCAGGCAGAAGGCCGTAATTCTCGGTTCGCTTCGTCTACTCAGGGCACACGACTCGGCCCAGTAATCACTAACCGAGCGGACGCGAAGAGTGATTACTGGTATTACCAGCGCACCTTCTGTGTGAGTTGGAGCCACAGAAAGGGGTGACTGGCTTTTATTAAAAAAAAAAATAAATAAATAATAATAATAATAAATAAGCAATAGGGGCCGTACAGCATCCATCTGGCCTTTGGTGAGTAGCGGCACCACTTTCTCCAGCTGGGGTGCAAAACCGGACCGGCAGTACTAGCGCACCCGGGAGGGGATAACGGATTCCCCTCTAGTGTCGGCCGTGGGATTACTGGGCTAACTCCCCGGTAAGTCCGAATTTCTGGTTCCAAATGACAGAAGAGGGATACACCCAGAGTATGATGCCTTCACGCTGCAGAATCTGCGTGATTATGTATCCTATCTTCGTAGAAAGGGCTATGTGAGGACTGCGTCCCGATTGGCGAACGAGGTAGCTGAAAGGCTCCCTAATGAACCAGTTGAGGATGCGGTCTTCACCGTTGTACTGTGGCAGGGCCATAGTACTAGGGGGTTACATCGCATAAGACCCCCTAGGCTACAAGACCTGGCCAGAGTGGATGCTGAAGTTCAAGCATCGGGAAGCATTCGTTCAAGCATTCCAGAAGGGGCCGACATCTGGCACATAAATTGTGCCGTATATAAGGCCGCCGAAAGCTTCTCTCATATGGAGAGGGCGAACAACTCTTCCTCTCTGCGAGAGAGAGCGGAACGGCGTGTACGGAAGATGGAGGCATTCAGTCGGCAAGACAGCAGGTATCCCGCATCCAATGTGTGATGGACTATATGGCGACGAATAAGCCTTTTACGCAAAAATTACGGCGAATCGCCGCCAATTTAAGACGCGCTCATCATACACTTAATGAGGTAGTGCTGCGTATCACCAAACAGCACTGCCTTGATAGGATACGGATGCTAGTGACGTGCAAAAAGTCACTAGTGAGGCGGGCGCGAAGGCTGGCGGAAAATAATTTGTTCCGCCAAAAGCCCTCGCGACTATTCGAACCGCCTCAACCTATTGTCGAAAATCCACCGACTGTAGATCAGGTGGAAAACTTTTGGAGGCACTGTACGAGCAGAAGCTTCCACTCCAAAGAGACACTCCAGCCCTGGCACACTTTGAAGACTTTTGCGAAGGTCTTCAGCGACCAGAACAAGTGTGCCACCCGATAATCCCTGAAGAGGTTCGAAGAGCTCTTGCGGGCTCTACGAACTTTGCTGCCCCAGGTCCCGACGGGATAAATAACTTCTGGTGGAAAAAATTATCTGGTATCCACCGCCATTTAGCCAGAATTTTTACCACCTGGCTAAATGGGGCGCAGCAAATTCCTTCTTGGGTTGTCGATGGGCGAACCGTGCTATTCCCGAAGACCGGAGATTTGTCCAACCCAAAGAACTACCGACCGATAACCTGCTTAAACGCCTGTTACAAGGTGTTTACATGCATTTTGTACACGCGAGTACTCCTAGCAGTTGAGCCGGTTTTCGAGAGGATCTACGAACAACGAGGGTCTAAGACGGGTGTCGCTGGCTGCAAGGAGAATCTGCTGATTGACAGATGTATCACGCAGGACTTCGTGCAGTACAAGCGACACCTTTCCATGGCCTGGATCGATTACCGCAAGGCATTCGATATGACATCGCATGAGCTAATGATTCACTTGCTCCAATGCCTTGTGGTGCCCGGTCCTGCAGTGAGATGTATTCAAGATCTGATGCCGCTCTGGAGGACTCGATTTACCATAATATCGGGTGATACTAGAATTCAGGCAGAGCCGGTATCTTTCAGAAAGGGCGTGTTTCAGGGAGACTCCCTTAGCCCCCTTCTGTATTGCATCTCACTGTTGTCATTGTCCGTGTCCCTCAGGAAAACCGGTGGCTATAACTGCGGCACCCCCGGCGATCGGAAGCATAAGGTCACCCATCTATTCTACATGGATGACCTAAAACTTTATGCCTCCGGAGAAAGATTACGCCAGTCCCTGAGGGTGGTGCAGAAGTACACGCAGGACACTGGGATGGAGTTCGGCTTGGAGAAATGTGCATTGGTTTATCTCAAGAGAGGATGAAGCCGGGAATACACAGAGGATGCGCAGCTCGTAGACGGAAGTATCTTACATAATTTAGATGCCAGAGAGTCGTACGCCTACTTGGGTGTTGAGCAACGCTCCACCCAAGAGGTGGGTGTCGTAAAAAACGGTCTTCGCGGCAAGTATCAGCATCGCGACCGACAGATCTGGTCTTCAGAACTGTCGGGGAAGAACAATGTGTCTGCAACAAACATGCTTGCCGTTCCGATACTTGTCTACTCCTTCGGAGTAGTCAAATGGACACAGGAGGAGCTGCAACAACTCGACGTAGTAACCCGAAAGAGGATGCATCTCAGTAGGAGTTTGCATCCCAGATCGTCCGTTTCACGGTTATATCACCCACGACATCGCGGAGGCCGTGTACTCTTGAGTTTGGAGTGTCTTCATAACTGGATGGTTCTGGACGGAGCCTGTAAAGTTATCAGGAGTTCGGATCCCCTTCTCTGCATGGTCCAAGATCACGAACATGCAGGGAGAGGAGCATTTTTATTTAAGGCAGCACGTAGAGCAGCCGATGATCTGGGTCTCGTCTTGGGTACCGAACAGGGCAATCACAACTCTGTCACCGAGTTGGAACCCAGGAAGCCCTGGGATTATCCGAAAGGCTGACCTTTGCTTCCTTAAGGTCAGCCGGGCTAAATTCAGAGACCGAGGGATTCATCATGGCTTACCAAGATGGTGTATTTAAATCGCTCGTCTATCGAAGTCGTGTCATGGGTCAGACATTGATGCATTTACTGTCGGCTTGCCCAGTATATGCAGTCTCGGCCTATATCCATAGACACAACGCAGCTTTACGGGTGCTTTATTATCATTTAAGGCACTCGTATCAGATAGACGAGACACCAGTGCTGCCTTACGCTCCGGGAGATATTGAGTCCGTTGTGGAAAACGAGAAGTGCCGAATATACTGGAACTATTCGTTTTCCACCGTCAGGCAAATATAAGCCAACAAGCCTGATGTAGTCCTCTTCGACCACCAACTCAGGACAATGTTCGTCATCGCGTTCTCGGCACCCGGTGATGATAACATTGTTTTGAAAGAGGAGGAGAAATGGACAAAATATCGAGATTTATTCTTCGAGCTCCGTAGGCTCTATCCAGACCATTCTGTTAAATTTAAGGTACTGATTATACGAGCCCTTTGTGGAGCGAGAGATACACTGTTTTCAGAATTAAACAGCATACCGGCATGTCGAAACTCGGCAGAATCTTAGCCGGTCGCATGCAGAAGGCCGTAATTCTCGGTTCGCTTCGTCTACTCAGGGCATACGACTCGGCCCAGTAATCACTAACCGAACGCACGCGAGGAGTGGTTACTGGTATTACCAGCTCACCTTCTGTGTGAGTCGGAGCCATAGAAAGGGGTGACTGGCTTTTAGTAAAAAAAAAAAATAAATAAATAAAATATATAAAATAAATAAAATAACTAAAATAAATAAAGTAAATAAAATAAATAAAATAAATAAAATAAATAAAATAAATAAAATAAATAAAATAAATAAAATAAATAAAATAAATAAAATAAATAAAATAAATAAAATAAATAAAATAAATAAAATAAATAAAATAAATAAAATAAATAAAATAAATAAAATAAATAAAATAAATAAAATAAATAAAATAAATAAAATAAATAAAATAAATAAAATAAATAAAATAAATAAAATAAATAAAATAAATAAAATAAATAAAATAAATAAAATAAATAAAATAAATAAAATAAATAAAATACATAAAATACATAAAATACATAAAATAAATAAAATAAATAAAATAAATAAAATAAATAAAATAAATAAAATACATAAAATAAATAAAATAAATAAAATAAATAAAATAAATAAAATAAATAAAATAAATAAAATAAATAAAATAACTAAAATTAATACTATATAAATAAAATAAATTAATTTCTGATAGTAAATTTGTCTGTTGCTTTATTAATATGAAGATGTATACCCTTTTTTTCGGTTTTAAATTTTCGGTCTTATTTTGTTTGAGTGTTTCTAGTTTGAGAGTTTTTACACATATGTTAGCTAGTTGATCTTCAAACTCAGCTTATTCATTATTGGGAAATCTTCGCTCGGTTGCTCAAACTATTTCTTATGAAGTAAGTTTAGCCCTAATCAAATTATCCTTTTTATTTTTAACTTTAAGGGTTCATTTATTAAATTTTATAATTTACCAGGAGTATATATGATTAATTTTTATTTTAATACCTTTATGCTTTATATGATTTGTTTCTAGAATAGCAGAAACAAATCGTACACCATTTGATTTTGCTGAAGGAGAATCACAATTAGTTTCTGGGTTTAATGTTGAATATAGTAGAGGGGGCTTTGCTATAATTTTTATAGCTGAATATGCTAATATTTTGTTTATAAGTATAATATGTTGTTTATTATTTCTTGGGTTAGATGTTATTTCTTGATTATTTTTTTTAAATTGGTTTGTTGAGATTTCTTTGGGTTTGAGTTCGGGGCACCCTTCCTCGATTTCGATATGATAAATTAATGAATTTAGAATGAAAATTTTATATGACTGTCTTTAAATTATTTAATATTTTTTTATAGATTTAGATTTATAATTTTTATCCTTTTCGTTTAGGTAATAAATTTTAGTACAAGTCAATAGAACGTTTCATCATTTCTTTATTTTACTTTCAGGGTATATACTTAAACAAGTTCATTAACTACCTAAATAGAATTTGATCTAAATTTTACTAGCTAGTGGATAGTGTAATACATAAAATATAAAATTGTTAAAGTTTGGCCAGTAATAATGTAGGGATCTTCTACTGGACGAGCTCCAATTCATGTTAATAAATAGATGAAAACATTAATCAAAATAATATTTTATTTATTGGGTAAAATTGTCTTCTTGACAGCTTTCTATAATTAGAGAAGTGTAAAGAATAACAATTGATATAATTAGGGCGATTACACCTCCTAATTTATTTGGAATTGACTGTAGAATTGCATATGCAAAAAGAAAGTATCATTCTGGTTGAGTATGGATGGGTGTAACAAGAGGGTTTGCTGGTGTAAAGTTATCGGGGTCTTCTAAAATATAGGGATTTCTTAGTGATAAAATTACTAAAAGTATTATTGTGATGAGGAATCCTACAATATCTTTATATGAGAAGTATGGGTGAAATGGTAATTTATCAATATTTTTTTTTGTTCCTAAAGAGTTTCCTGAACCAGTTTGGTGAAGAAATATAAGGTGAACTAATACTAATGCTCTTACAATAAATGGAAATATAAAATGAAAGGCGAAGAATCGGGTTAAAGTTGCATTATCAATAGCAAATCCTCCTCAGATTCATTGAACAATACTTATTCCTAAGTATGGAATAGCTGAAAGTAAATTGGTAATTACTCTTGCTCCTCAGAATGATATTTGTCCTCATGGTAATACATATCTTAGGAATGCTGTAGCTATAGTTACAAAAAAATTGTTACTCCAATTATTCAGGTTTTTACTAATTTATAAGATCTATAGTAAATACCTCGTCCAATATGAATATATAAACAAATAAAGAATAGTGAGTAATACAAGTGAGACACGGGGTTGACACAACAAAACGTTTATTTCAAGCTTACAAGATTCACTGTTAGCAATGAAGGACAGAAATGAGTATTTATAAAGTTTCTTATCTAAGGGCTGTGTCAGCTTCTGTTGAGATAAATGATTCAAATAATTATATTACGTTAAGCGTAATATTGCCAAGAGATATGTTATCGAAAATAAAAGGAATGGTATAAGCATGGGTATCATATTACACCTCCTTCCCTAGGTGGAAGGCTATCAGGTTCTGAAGGACCTGTAGGCTTCTTAAGAAGTAATATTTTTACTTTTTGGTGGCAAAACTTGAGGTATATATAAATAAGCAAGCCCATGAACAGTATAGATAATAAAATATAAAACATAGTATTCTGAGAATTGTTTTTTCCAAAGTCTTTAATCCGCACAGGGTGTAGGCTGCCAAGTTGAGTGGAAAGGTCTGCTAGGTCCTGTAGTTTGATGTCCTGAAGGTGGAGTTCTGCGGTTGGGGTTGAGTTCAATTTGAAGGTAGGTAACGCCAGGGACGTTTCGTCGGGAAGCTCGTGATTGGCGTTGAAGATGTCGTCGTTGATAATTACGGGGCAGCTCTCTAAAGTAACAATTGAGGGCTGCTCGATAAAGTGGTCCATGGGGGTGTTACAATTTTCTTCGATTCTGGTCCTTTGTATTGGGACGACTATGAGTTGTGTCTCTGCAATTTGTTCAACTATGGTAGCTCCGAGTCGTACGCTGGTTAGATTACATCGTGGATTTTCTCCTTGTAGAATAGGAAGGTAGCACTCGTCGTGGTTGTATGGGCTATCCTTTCTACACAGGCATACATTTTCTAGCCGTGGACAGGAGTCCTCTTTCCAAAAGGTGAGTTTGGTTCGTAAACTTGCAATGAGATAGGGTTTGGTTGGTATAAGAACTTTGGATTGGTAAGGCGTGGGAATCAAATGGTAAGTATAGTAAGGTGCTTGGGTGGCTATTGGCACTGACAATTTTATGTAGATTTTAAGATCTTTAACCGTTGCTGAGATATGAAAAAGATTAAGGTAACTATGCATATTACTAAAATGTATCAGTTGATCTCGTTTATATAGACTCGAGAGTTTAGTTAAAATAATTTGTATATTTGGGACTGGCAAAAAATAGGTGTGAATGATATTATGCTGAGCCATGGCGACTGCATTCTCTAAAGTGTCTAATAATTTTAAAAATATATTAAATTCGTTTTTTTATAGTGACACCAGTTTCAAAGTATAACCAGTCTTGTTGAACTTCTTTGAACGTTTTGAAGAGTAGTTCTATATTCGCGTTTATTTGGGTTAGACTTTGATTAACTTTGTCGCTAAGAGCTTTAAATAGAGAAGTTCTTAAATTAATTTCGTGCGTTAGAGTTTCCTGATTGGACATTAATGTATCCATTTTAGAATGGAGTTTTTGCACATCATTGTCATCGGCAGTACCAAATAATATTTTTTGAACGGAACCTATAGCGTTTATAAGTCCACGTTTAAGTCTGACTTCAGGATTCCTAAAATTATTTAATTTATATTCGGTCAAGTTTACGAGGTATTTTAACTGTTGATTAATAGTACTATTAGAATATTTATGTTTATTTTGGAAAAAGCTTAGGTCGGATTTTAATTTGTACAAATTGTTCGTTACGTCCTTTAAATCGATAATGTGAATAAAGTCATGTTGTGATTGTATTATTTTAGTTTCACATGTTAGGCGATTTATGTGAATGGAGTTTCGTATAGTCTCTATTCGGATCGCGGAGGCGTAGTGAATAAGAGTGAGAAGGACCAGGTTGGTACTTAATTGTAATTGGAGGGATTTTATCCTCAAAGTCAACATCTTCATCTGTCTCGCTGCTTAGTTTAATAGGTTGAATTTCCTCTGGGGGTTTTTCCTGTAAAGAAGGTTCAGTATTAACCTTTTGTTCGCTTTTCTTTTTCTTAAGCCTGGGTTTTCGTTTGATATAGGCTTTATGATATTTTCCTTCAGCATGTGCCTTACATTGAAACAGTTTTAGAGTGGGACCTAAGTCTTCTACTACTTTAGTTTGAATGAATTTTTCGTTTAGTTTCCCGCGTGCTGGATTTGCAATATATACGTCTTCGTTGGGTTCAAAAGTTTCCGGTAGTTCGCGTGTTTCTTTGGCTTTTTCTATGACTCGCATTTTAGATTTGTCTAACTTGGTTTTTATTTGATTGTAAAGGTTTTTTAGAACATTTTTATTGGTGTTAATGTACTCTGAGAGTATCCGTTCTTCATTAATATCGAAAGGGTCAGGGCGTTCGTCTCCACGAATTATATCGATAGGACACATTTTGGTGCTTGAATGAATTGTATGATTGTAACTTATAACTGCGATTTGTACTAGATAGTCTAAGGGTGCATTTGGGTTTTCATGTTTAAGACATCGGACGCTGTCTAATAAAGTAGAGTGGAATCGTTCGATGTTGCCGTTGCTACTATGTCCTTGTATTGAAGTAAAGGTTAGTTTTATTTTGTGCAGATTGCAGAAGTCTTTCATCATCGCGTTGTTAAACTCTAGGCCAGTATCCACCAGAATTCCATAGGGTAGTCCATGATGTTCGATAAATTTCAGTAGCGCACGTTGTATTGACATGCCTGTCTTAGTTTCGACGGGGTAGGCTTGAGCTATTTTCGAAAAGGTGTCAATGATCGTTATAAATTTTTGTCCTTGGATATCTAGAGTATCAATGTTTATGGTTTCAAAGGGTTTCGTAGGCGTTTCAGTATATTGAAAGATTGGTTTCATCGGGTGCCGGTCAGTTTTACACGTTTTGCATGTTTCGCATTTGGCGATAAAGTCCCGTACGTGATCAAACATGTTAGGCCAGAAATATTTCTTAATTAAAGCTTGGTGGGTAGCTGTTACTCCTTTGTGTGTAACTTTGCCTTCGGGGTTATAACGTATCTTCAGTTGTTGTTCTTGTTCTGATGTTACGTCTTCTACTTTCTTCTTGCAAATTAAAAACTTGAGCCAATGAGATAAGTGGTTTTGAAGGATTCTGATGATCTTATTTTCTAACTCTGGTTGCTCGAAGTATAGAGCATGTATGGTGGTGTTACTTTGAACGAATGGAGATAAAAATTTAAAAATTTCTTCGTCGGATGAGCGTGATTTTAAGTTGAAGTGATGTTCTTTAACTTTGGGGAAAGGCTGTATTGCATAATGCGAATTAACTTTATTACTATCCTTTTCCAGGAGGATCCATCGGTTGTTATACCTATTTAAGGGTGTTTCGGAGTATTTGACTTATAGAATGGGGTTTTCGTGACTAGAGTGAATAGTCTGGTTAGTTCTTGAGGGCGGTATGCGATTTGGGTCGTCTATTGAATTTAAGTCGTCTAAAACTTCTTGGAACTTTTCTGGGTCTGGTTCTGGTAGATTATCGAGTAAAGTACTTACATCGGGGGCGTTATTTATCATTGACATATTGTCTTCTTCTATTGCGTTAAGTTCATCAATTTTGATACGCGAGAGCGGGTCAGCTTGGTTTGTTTTTCCTTTATTGTACTTTATTTCGTATTGGTATTCTTCCAATTTTAGACGCCATCTTACTAGTCGCGAGTTAGGGTCCTTTAGGTTGAACAGCCACTGCAAAGGCTGATGGTCGGTTTCAATTATAAATTTAACGCCAAACAAGTAAGGTCGGAAGTATTTAACGGAATTTACGATGGCTAGCAACTCCTTCTCAATTGTGCTATAATTACATTCAGCAGGGTTAATGTCCTGGAATAATAACTGATGGGGTGTCCATCTTGTGAAAGTACGCTTCCTATTGCATACGCGGATGCGTCGCAAGTGAGAGTAAATGTTTTATTAAAGTCGGGGTAAGCTAGGATAGGCTCATTGCAGAGTAAATCCTTGCAAGTTTCAAAGCAATTGCGGTAGTCTTGGGTTAACTCGATTTTTTGGTTCTTTTTGAGGCAATTGGTAAGGGGTTTAGTTACACGAGCGAAGTTGGGGACAAATTTGCGGTAAAATCCGAGCAATCCTAAGAAACTCTTGATTTGCTTCGCCATTTTTGGGATTGGAAATTCTTTAATGGCTTTTATCTTCTTCGGGTTTGGCTTGATACCATCTTGGGTTATAATGTGGCCAAGAAATTCCACGTGTTTACAGAGGAATTCCGATTTGTCCAATTGAATCTTCAGGTTGGCCTTTTCGAGGGTTTTAAATACCAGTTCCAGGTTTTGTAGGTGTTCTTGTAACGACGTGCTGAAAATTATGATGTCGTCCATGTATACGAAGCATATTTTATTCTGCAGATCTTTTAATATATTATCCATCACCCTCTGGAACGTTGCGGGCGCATTCTTGAGGCCAAATGGCATCCGTACGTATTCGAAGTGGCCATTTTCTACGTTGAAAGCAGTTTTTTCTATGCTGTCAGGGTGCATCTCAATCTGGTGGAACCCTGAAGCGAGGTCGAGAGTCGTGAAATACTGGCATCTGCCCAGTTTGTCCAGTATATCCGCTATGTTAGGTAACGGGTATCTATCAGTCTTGGTTTTGTCGTTTAACTTCCTGTAATCAACTACAAGCCTCCATTTTTGTTTGCCGCTCGCGTCGAGTTTTTTCGGCACGATCCAAGTGGGGGAGATATAAGCGCTGGAGCTAGGTCAAATGATCCCATCTTGTAACATTTTATCAATTTGCAATTGTACCTCCTTTTGGCGGACATAAGGATACCTATATGATTTCGCGTGAACAGGGGTATCATCGGTAGTTTTAATCTGGTGTTTGACTTCGTTTGTGAAGGTTAATTTGTCATTAGGGAAGTAAAATACATGTGAGTAATTTTTACAGAGTTCAAGAAGGTTAAAACGTTCCTCTTCATTTAGATGGTCAGTGCGTAGAAGATTTTGTATGTGTTGATTGGTGAAATTGAGAGAATTATAAGTTGGCTTATCGTTTTTTGAAATTTGAGGTTTAAAACCAGTATACTCGGAATAGAGTTGGACATCAATTGGGGTATCGAATTGAGCCGTGATAGGGTAAGTGTTGGTGTTAAATATTTCGACTTGAGCTAGGCCATTCTTGGCTTTGCTTATACCAGAAGGAATAAGATAATTGTCGGTTTTTTAAAATGGGATGAGAATTTCGCCGTTGTCAATAGAGACAGGGATTTCTCGAACAATACATTCGACGGGGTTTAAAGAATAAGTACGTGAAATTTCTTCGGGTTGTCGAATAGAAATTGGAATCTGGAAGTAGTCATTATAGATAAGATGATTTTGGAAATCTATTTGGATACCTAACGTTTGTAGGTCTTCGAAACCGAAAATGCCATCATAGAAATCATGGAAATCATACAGAAGTACGTTTAAATCGAAGTCTATATTAAATTCTTTAAATAAAGGGATGTTTGCTTGGAATTGACAAGTCGATTTGCCGGTTGAAGTTTTGATAAGTGTTTCATGAGAGAAAATATGGTCGGGGGAATATTTTTGAACTATTTCAGGACGAATTATGGTCTTTGATGATCCGGTATCGATCAGTAATTTTAAAGGGGATTCTCGAATATTATATATATGGAAGCGAACACGGTGTATTGGCAGAGTTTAGTTCTACGATGTCCGGTTGTTTATATTCGGGGCTGCAGGAAAATTTTGTTCTTGACTTTCTTCATAATCATTTGGTATATTCTCTTCGTTTCCATTTCCGTCGTTTAAGTATACCCATTCTTCTCCTTGTGGATTTTCTTCTGGGAGGTCCATTTGACTTGTTGAGGGTTCGTCGTAAGGTGTCAGTGGGGTATTGTCCATCCAGCAGGGATTCTGCGATGTAGGATCTGTTTCTTGATTAAAAAGTTCTTCTACCATGTACTTCGGCTGGTTGTATCTTGGTTTCCAGTTGTGGTTTGGGGCGTTCTGAGTTCTTGATGTACTAGGCTGTTGTCTAGTTGCATTCGTTCCACTGATTCTAGACATTGGGGTAGGTCTAGCGAATTTTTGGTTCGGGTTTGGTCTCCATACATTTCCGTTGGATCTATTATTTTGGTTTTGTTGTATTTGGGTGCCAAAGGGGCGTTGTTGTTGTATATTATTGTTTTTAAAATTACCAGGGTTATTAAAATTATTTGCATAATTATTGGGTTGAGATTGAAATATTGGTAATCGCACCGGTTGATTCGTTTGTTGGCGTGGTTTAGGCATTGGTAACATCGGATATCGAGGTGTTGTATTCTGTCGTCCGAACGCAAAGCGTTTGAACTCATCGTATTTAACCTGCTCGTCGATAAAAGTAATGGCGTGTTCTAATTCAGTAATGGCGGTATTATACCTAAGCATGTTTTCATAATTAAGGGGCATATTCATTTTGTAAATATTAAAAACTTGGTTCTTATAAAACGCTATAGACCCAGCCTTTTCATTTATTGGTATGTTTGATAACTGAATTTTTGAAATTATTTTAGATTTAAGTTCAATTAAACGATTGCCAAAATTAATCAAAGGTTCGTTTGGTTTTAATCTACAATTTTGTAACTCTAGCTGTAATGTTTCTAAACTTTTATGATCTGAAAAGTTAGTGGAGAAAAGATTTCTTATTTCAGGCCATGTTTGAATATCAGGTCTACTGTTCAAAAGTTGAAGAGCTTTGCCCTTAATTTTAGTTTTTATGCAGCTTACTACAATTCTAATATGTAGGGGAACATTTGAATTGCACACTTGCATTAGATTTTCAACAGCATCAAAGAAATTACTTATTTCCGTTTCTTCGCCAGAAAAAATCGGAACAAATTCAGAAATGTTCTTAAGTTTATGCAAATCTAATTCAGACATCTTGTTAAATGAAAGAGTGTTATTCAAAAGATCAGAAATATCCGAAATCTCGTCTTTACTTAAAGTGTGAGAATATTTTTCGTCTTCTGAAGAGTACAAACTTGTCATAAAATTCAACTGGTGATTTTTTTTTAGCAATGTAAATAAAAAATAAAAAATAAAAATAAAATAAAAGTAAGGAAAAATTAAAAATTAAAATTCTTTAAACAGTAAAATAAATGGTAATTATTTAATCTCTACTGAAGTTATCTTTAAAATTATTAAAATGTTTTAATAAATTTAATTTCTTGTTTTTTGAATTCTTAACCTAATCTTTTTAATTTGTACGATACAAAAAATAAAAAGCTTCCCTTAGAATATCGCACGATACGGGACTCCAAGAGGTTGTCACTAAAATTACACACTTTCCAAAAGTAGCTTGAAAATTGTCAGTGCAAAAATAGGGACGGTTGAACAGGAATAATGCAAGTTTACTTACGTTTGGTGTCGTTGTGCTCTGGGATTACGTTTTGAAGATTCTGGATAGTTGAACCGTTGAGACGGACGATCAGCGGCTTCTGATTCTTCGGGAAATTGAAGAGTGTTCGATACACAGCAGAAACGTTGAACGACTATCCACTACCGACTGCGCCAGTAATACAAGTGAGACACGGGGTTGACACAACAAAACGTTTATTTCAAGCTTACAAGATTCACTGTTAGCAATGAAGGACAGAAATGAGTATTTATAAAGTTTCTTATCTAAGGGCTGTGTCAGCTTCTGTTGAGATAAATGATTCAAATAATTATATTACGTTAAGCGTAATATTGCCAAGAGATATGTTATCGAAAATAAAAGGAATGGTATAAGCATGGGTATCATATTACAAGTGAAGCTCCATTAGCATGTAAGATTCGAATTACTCAGCCATAATTAACGTTACGACAAATTACGACACTCTGTTAAATGCTATTTCAATATTAGGACAATAGTGTATTGCTAGAAATAGCCCTGTAACAATTTGAGTAACTAAACATAGTCCTAGTAATGAACCAAAATTTCATATAGTTGAAATATTTGATGGTGTAGGTAAATCAATTAATGAATTATTTACAATTTTTATTACGGGTGAATGTTTTCGTATAGGAATTTTCATTAATTTTGTCGTCGGAGGGGCCCATAGTTAATATCGGTAATTTTTACTACTATAATTAATGAAATTAATAAATAAGTAATTAGGAATAATATGATTTTATTTATCGGGTAGTTAATATATTTTGTTATAGAAAAATGTTCTTTTTGGGAATTGTTTAGAATTTCATTATTCATTATTCTTTCATTTAAAATATAAATGATTTTGATCTATAAATATTATTATAATAATTATTCTTATTGATAAAATTAAAATAAAAAATACTTTTGTTGAAATTTTAAATTTTTCGTTTGAAGCTACTCTTGTTACATACATAAATAAAACTAGTATACCTTCAATTATTACTAGGAATAGGTTATAGGAAAACCAAAAATTTAATCTAATTAAACCTGAAATTAAAGCTACTGATTAAAGAAAATAGTCTGAGTTAATAGAGTTAATCAAAGAAATAGAGGGTGATTAAGGAATAAGAAGATTTCTGAAATTAATAGACTTAATGTTGTTAAGATAATGCAAGGATTAGTTAAAATTTTAATTTTGGAGATTAAAGAAAAGTTAATTCTTATCCTTGATGTTTTAAAAGAAATACTTATTTTTGGTTTACAAAACCAATATCTTAATTAAATTATTAAAACTAATAATAATTTTATTTATTTCAGTTTTGATGTTTTTTTGTGGATTAATTGTTTTTAGATGAAAATGAAAACATTTACTTTTAACTCTATTAAGTCTAGAATTTATTGTTTTGTCTTTATATCTTAATATTTTTTATATTTAAGATTAATTGGTTACGATAATTTCTTATCTATAATCTTTCTAGCAATAAGGGTTTGCGAGGGTGCTCTAGGATTATCTATATTGATTATAATAATTCGTTCTTGTGGAAATGATTGTCATAACTTTTTCTTCTTTATGATAATAGTATTTGGATTATTATTTTTACTTCCTTTATGTTTTCTTAATTGTTCTTGGTTGATTCAGATGATCTTATTTATTTTTTCTTTTATTTATATTTTAAATTTTAGATTGTGGTCTTTTTATATAAAAATTTCTTATTTTTTAGGAGTTGATTTACTATCTTATACATTAACATTACTAAGATTTTGAATTTGTAGTTTAATAATCTTGACAAGTGAAAACATTTTTAAGTTTAATGATTATAAAAATTTATTTTTGTTTATTATAATTTTTTTATTATTAAGATTAATACTAGCTCTTTCTGTTCTAAATTTGTTTTATACCTTGTTAATATCATTTCCTATAATAATTTCAATTTTTTTATATTATGAATATGTTAATACTTTAACTTTTTTTTAATGGAAAGTGGTATAAGGAATACTTTTATGTATTTATGTTTTAATATAGTATTTTTTTATAAAAATGCCAATATTTTTTATTCATTTGTGACTTCCTAAAGCTCATGTTGAAGCTCCAATTTAAGGTTCAATAATTTTAGCCGGAATTATATTAAAACTAGGGGACTATGGCCTTTTACGAGTATTAAAGCTTTTTTTAGAGATTGGAATTATATTTAATTTAAATTTTATTATTATTAGTTTAGTTGGTGGTTTAGTTGTTTCATTTATTTGTATTCGGCAAAGAGATTTAAAATCTTTAATTGCTTATTCATCTGTCGCTCATATATGAATAGTTTTAGGTGGAATTATAACACTAAATTTTGGGATTTTTAGGTTCATTATATAAATATTAGCTCATGGCCTTTGCTCATCTGGATTATTTTCTTTAGCTAATATTTCCTATGAACGCTTAGGTAGCTGAAGTATATATTTAAGCAAGGGTTTATTAGGTAAGTATAATACCTAGATTTTCTTTATGGTGGTTTCTTTTATGTTTTTCAAACATGGCTGCTCCTCCATCTTTTAATTTATTTGGAGAAATTTTTTTAATTAATAGAATAATTGCTTATAGCTGAATTAAAATAATTTTTATTATCTTTTTATCATTTTTAGAGCTGTTTATTCTCTGTTTATTTATTCTTATTCTCAGCATGGTCAATTTTACTCAGGATTACAGAGAATTTATGTTGGTGTAATTCAAGAATATTTTTTTTACATTGAATTCCTTTAAATTTTTTAATTTTAGGTTCTGAATGTTTTTCTTTTTGGGTTTAATTTAAATAGTTTAAAAAAATTCTAGTGTGTGGTTCTAGAGATATACTATAGTATTTTAGATAATATTATCTATTTGTAAGATTTATTCGGGATTTTTTAAAGTTTTTTCTTTAATTTGTTTTTTTTTTTAGTTTGAATTTTATAATTATTATTTGAGAATAATTATTGAGTGGAACTTAGCTTCTGTCAATTCATCAACAATAATAATGTCAATCCTTCTTAATTGAATATCTTTATTATTTATAAGTTTTGTATTATTAATTTCTTCTATAGTTATTTTTTACAGGGAAATATATATATATATATATATATATATATATATATATATATATATATATATATATATATATATATATATATATATATAAATGGTAATTTATATTTAAATCGATTTATTTTGTTAGTAGTTTGTTTTATCAATAATATTATTAATTATTAGCCCTAATTTAATTTCAATTTTATTAGGTTGAGGTGGACTAGGATTAGTTTCTTATTGTTTAGTTATTTATTATTAGAATGTAAATTCTTTTAATGCAGGAATATTAACAGTTTTATCTAATCGAATCGGGGATGTAGCTTTATTAATATCTATTGCTTGGATGTTAAACTATGGAAGGTGAGATTATGTCTATCATTTGAAAGTTATAAAATCTAATTTACCTATAAGTGTAATTGCTTGATTAGTTGTTTTAGCTGCTATAACTAAAAGGGCTCAGATTCCTTTTTCTTCTTGACTTCCAGCTGCAATAGCAGCTCCTACTCCTGTGTCTTCTTTAGTTCATTCTTCTACCTTAGTTACTGCAGGGGTTTATTTATTAATTCGTTTTAATTTTACTTTTTCTAGAAATTTAATAATATTTATTAAATTTCTATTAAAATATATTAATTATTTATTACTAGAATGACAATGTTTATATCTGGATTAGGGGCTAATTTTGAATTTGATTTAAAAAAAATAGTTGCTCTTTCTACCTTAAGTCAGCTTGGTTTAATATTAAGAAGTTTATCTATTGGAAGTTATAAAATTGCCTTTTCTTCAGCTTTAACTCATGCATTATTTAAGGCCTTATTATTTATACATGCAGGTAATATTATTCACTCAAGTTCAAATTATCAGGATATTCGATTTATAGGTTATTTAATTAATAATTTACCTTTAACTTGTTGTTTCTTTAATATTTGTAACTTTGCTCTTTGTGGTTTTCCTTTTTTATCTGGGTATTATTCTAAAGACCTAATTGTTGAATCAATAAATTATTTGAGTTTATTTATTTATTAAATTTTTTTTTGTCAATTGGTCTAATAGTTTTCGTTTATCTTACTATTCAATAATTGATTTTCAAAAATATTCTACTTTGAATTGTTTTTCGGAAAAAAATGGTGAGATAATTAAGGGAATAAGAGGTTTAATTTTTCTAGTCATTTTTATAGGGAGAATTTTATTTTGACTTATTTTTCCTGGTCCTTTAGTTATTAACTTGCCCTTTTTTATAAAAATATTTACTTTATATTAATTATAAGATTATAGTAATTTTAGGTGTAATCATTGGATTAGAATTATCTAAAATAAAGATCTCTTATTCAAAATTTTCTATTAAAAATTCAATTTTTACTTTGTTTTTAGGAAATATATGGCATATACCATTAATTAGAACATTAGGATTGAATTTACCTTTTATTAAATTAGGAAAAATTTATATTATTTTTTTTTTATCAAGGTTGATTGGAATATTATGGCGATCAAAATTTAAGTCAAGAAATTTATAGTAAATCAAAATTTCTTCAACCTTTTTCTTCTAATCATTTGAAGATTTATTTTAGTTTGACTTACCTTGTTTTGAATTATTTTGTTATTAATATTTATATATTTAAATAGCTTATTTAGAGCATAATATTGAAGATATTAAGGAGATACATATTTATTTTTAAGTATTTATAAGAATATTAATTAATTCTGATTTTACAGTGAAAATGTAATGTTTATTAAACTATATAAATAGAAATATAAACGAAATTTCATCGCTTCGAAGTTAAGTTAGAAACCCCCTTCTGATTTTCATATTTCCTTAATTGGAGAATATCTCATTTTTATCATTAACAGTCATAAACCTCGTTTTGGTTTCAATTAAAAGCAAGGGCTTTTAACCAAATTTTTAGGTCCAAATTAAATGCAATTTTTTTGCTTCTTGCTTAAGATAAATTGATTTCTCAATACCTTTTAAGTGCAAATTAAATATTATAATTAACTATTATCCTATTTAGCTCAATCTAAAGCTCCTTGGTTTCATTCATGGATAATTCCAATTAGAAGAATTAAAGTAAAAAATGTTATTACTAAAGAGTGCTTAAATCTGGATACTGTTCTAATAGCCATAATTATTGGTAATAAAAGAGTAATTTCTACATCAAAAATTAAAAAAATTACGGCAATCATGAAGAATTGTAAGGAAAAAGGTAATCGAGCTGATATTTTAGGGTCAAATCCACACTCAAATGGGCTTCTTTCCTCCCGGTCATAAAATGTTTTTTTTTTAAACTAAGTTTAAAATTAAAACTATTATTATTATAATTATAAGAATAATTGTTGTTATTACTAAAATTATAATGATTACTTATACTAGAATTCTAGATTTTTTTATTGGAAGTCAAATATAATTTTTATATTATATAAGTATCTACCTCATCAGTAAATAGAAATATATACGAATAGTCATACTACATCAACAAAGTATCAGTATCAGGCTGCAGCTTCGAAGCCAAAATGATGATTGGTAGAGAAGTGATTTATTGAGTGTCGAATTACGCATACTAAAAGAAAGGTTGTTCCAATAATTACATGAATTTCATGAAATCCAGTGGCTATAAAGAATAAAGATCCGTAAACAGCATCTGTTATTATAAATGGGGATTGAATATATTCATATGCTTATAGAATTGTAAAATAAATACCTAATGTTACAGTTAATAGTAATCCTTGAATTCCTTGATTATAATTATTTTCTATAAGGCTGTGAAGTGCTCATGTAACTGTTAATCCTGATGTTAGTAGAATTAAAATATTTAATAAAGGAATTTCTAATGGATTGAATTTTTGAATTCCTTTAGATCAAATTATTCCAATTTCAATTCTTGGTGATTGAATTATGGAAGAATCTTCAGAAAAATGAAATAAAAAAAAATACATCTGAAGTAATAAATAAAGTTATTCCTCATCGAAGGCCTAATGTTACTTTTATTGTATGAATACCTTGGAAAGTTGCTTCTCGAATTACATCTCGTCATCATTGTCATACTACTATTACTATAATGATAAATCCAAGCAGTAGAAGATTTCTATTATATAAATGAAATCATTGAATTAATACTATTATAATTGTTATGGCAGCAAATGCACCAAGAATTGGTCAGGGTCTTACATCTCCAAGATGATATGGGTGATTCTTATGAATTTTCATTAATTTACTTCTCTAAAATATAATCTTAATACTGCAAATACGTAAGACTGAATAATTGATTCTGCTGCTTCAAGAATAATTAATAGAATTTGTGTAATAATAAGAAAATTAGTTAGAATTAAGGATAATTGTGGTTCAGTATTTCCTAAAAGTGTTTATTAGTAAGTGACCTGAAATTATATTAGCGGATAGTCGAACTGTTAAAGTTCCTGGTCGAATGATATTTCTAATTGTTTCAATACATACTATAAATGGTATAAGAACGGGAGGTGTTCCCTGAGGAACAAGATGAGCAAATATATGAATTGAACTATTAATTCATCCAAAAATTATAAATCTTAATCATAAGGGTAATGCTAATATCAGGGCTAAAGACATGTGTTTTGTTCTAGTAAAAATATATGGAAACAGACCTAAAAAATTGTTTAATACAATGAATGAAAATAATCAAATAAATATTAAAGTTCTTCCTTTTGAGTTGGTTCCAATTAAAATTTTAAATTCTTTATGTAAAAATGAAATTAATTTAATTCACAATATCCTAAATCGGGATGGTATTAATAAAAAAACTGGAGGAATAATTATAAGTGCTGTTCTTGTTCAATTAAGGGATAAATTTAAATTTGTTGTTGGGTCAAATGAAGAAAAAAGATTTGCTATCATTGTCAATTTGTTCTAACTAATTTTTTTTTGTTCTAAATCTTTTAGTTGGATAAGTGAATTCAAAATAGTTTATTGAGTTCAAAATAAAAAAAATTGATGCAAAATATTATCTATTTTGCATCAATTTTTTGTAAATAAATTTAATCAGTTTAATGGTGCTATTTGAGGAATTAAAGATTATCTTATGATAATTTTAACTTGACAAGCTAGTGTTATTTTTTAACTAAATCTTTCATTAGAAATAGTCGTTAATCTATTATTTTTTGGTTTAAAATTCCAATACTTGCTTTCAGCCATCTAATGATAATGAGATTATCTTAGAAACTCAATTGGAAAATATTTTGGGAGAAATTCTTTCAATGACAATTGGTATAAATCTGTGATTGGCTCCACAAATTTCTGAACATTGACCAAAAAATAAACCTGCCCGGTTTATTAAAAATCTCACTTGATTTAATCGACCAGGAGTGGCATCAATTTTTATTCCTATTGAAGGTACAGCTTAAGAATGAATAACATCGGTTGCGGTTACAATGACTCGAACTGGAAATTCAAATGGAATTACTATTCGGTTATCTAAATCTAGAAGCCGAAATTGAAATAATTTTACTTCATAAATTGGAATTATATATGAATCGAATTCAAGTCGGTTAAAATCAGAATATTCGTAAGATCAATATCATTGATGGCCAATATTTTTAATCGAAATTAATGGATTATTAACTTTATCAAGAATATAAATTAGCCGAAGAGAAGGTAAAGCAATAAAAATTAAGGTTACTGCTGGTATAATAGTTGAAATAATCTCAATTATTTGACCTTCCAAAAGAAGGCGATTTTTAAGCTTATTAAAAAATAAAGTTAATAATAATTGTCCAACAAGGACTGTAATAATTACTAAATTATCAAAGTATGATCATGAAAAAATGATAGTTGTTCTATGATAGGAGAAGCCCTATATTGAAGAAGAGTTTTTCAAGTTGCCATTTCTAAAAAAAGGCTAAGCTTTATAGATGGGGCTTAAATCCATTGCACTATTCTGCCATATTAGAATTTAGCAGCTAATATTGGCAATTCATCGTATCTATGTTCCGCTGGCGAGAGACTTTGAAATCATTCAGTTGATGAAATTAAACTTAGTCCAGTCAATGCTTTTCGTCTTGTAATTAGAGCTTCTCACACAATAAAAATTAAAAATAAAACTCTTGCTAGAGAAATTAAAGACCCAATTGAGGAAATAACATTTCATAAAACATATGCATCAGGACAGTCTGAATATCGTCGGGGTATACCTCTTAATCCTAGAAAATGTTGGGGAAAGAATGTTAAATTTACTCCAATAAATATTACTAGGAATTGAATTTTTAATATTTTGTTATCTAGAGTAATTCCAGTAAATAAGGGAAATCATTAAATTAATCCTGCTATAATGGCAAAGACTGCTCTTATAGATAGAACATAGTGGAAATGAGCAACAACATAATAAGTATAATGTAAAATGATGCCAATTGATGAATTGGCTAAAACTACTCCTGTTAATCCTCCTACCGTAAAGAGAAACACAAATCCTAGCGCTCATAAAGCTGTTGGGCTAAAATTTAACACCGTACCGTGGAGAGTTGCTAATCATCTAAATACTTTAATTTCTGTTGGAACAGCAATAATTATTGTTGTTGATGTAAAGTAGGCTCATGTATCAACATCCATCCCTACCGTAAATATGTGATGAGCTCAAACTACAAGTCCTAGGAGTCCAATTGCTATTATAGCATAAATTATTCCTAAGGTTCCAAAGGCTTCTTTTTTACCTCTTTCCTGTCTAATAATATGGGAAATTATTCCAAATCCTGGAAGAATTATAATGTAAACTTGTTGATGTTGATAAAGAATTGGGTCTCCACTTCCAGTGGGATCAAAAAGTGATGTATTGATTCGGTCTGTTAATAGCGTAGTAATTGCTCCTGCTAAAACTGGTGAAGCTAACAAAAGAAGAATAGCAGTAATTACTACTGCTCATACAAAAAGGGGTATACGTTCTGGTAATATGTTTCTTGGTCGTATATTAATTACTGTAGAAATGAAGTTTGCAGCTCCAAGAATGGAAGATACACCTGCCAGATGTAGTCTAAAGATAGCCAGATCGACTGATGCTCCTCTATGAGCAATATTAGCAGATAGTGGTGTGTAAACAGTTCATCCTGTTCCTGCTCCATTCTCAATAAATATTCTCAGGATTAGAAGGGTTAATGATGGTGGAAGTAATCAAAATCTTATGCTGTTTATCGAGGAAATGCTATATCTGGTGCTCCTAGTATTAAGGGTACTAATCAATTTCCGAATCCTCTTATTATAATAGGTATAATTATAAAAAACATTATGATAAAGGCATGAGCTGTAACAATAACATTATAAACTTGGTCATCTCCAATAATAGATCCTGGGTTTCCTAACTCTGAGCGAATTAAAAGTCTTAATGATGTACCTACTATTCCTGATCAAGCTCCAAACATAAAATATAAAGTTCCAATGTCTTTATGGTTTGTGGAAAATAATAACTTGTTCAGTGTAAAGTGGCTGAGCTTAGGCAATAAATTGTAAATTTATGAACGAAATTATTTTCCTTTACTAGAGGTTTTATAATCAAAAATGATTTTAAATTGCAAATTTAAAGGTGAAGTTTCTTTTAAAGCCTAAAGCTTAGGTCCTTCCTATTTTTAACTTTGAAGGTTAATAGTTTGTTTAACTTAAATCCTTAATAGATATTAAAGATTAAGGAACAAATCTCCAGGCCTAAAATTGAAATTAAGTTATAAATTATGATTACAAAATTATGTTGTCTTTTTTAACAAATGATTCTGAAGAGTAAATTAATAACGCAGAAAAAGTTATTCGTAAATAAAAAAATTGTGTTACCAAGGTAATTACAATTAACATTAAACTTAGGAAGTATATTTTTCTTTCCATAAGCCCATTTACTGTAATTCATTTAGGAAAAAAATCTAGGAAGGGGGGATTTCTCCTAGTGATTGAAACTTTAAATAAAAAAAAAATATTTTTGAGTAAAGTATAATTCTAGGTAATTGTTTTATTAAAAAAATATTATTTTTTATAAAAATAAGAATAATATTTACGGAGATGATAGAATAAATTAAAAAGTAAATTATTCAGGTTGTTGGGGAAACCATCATTCTTGCAATTATTCAACCAATGTGATAGAGGAGTAGGCCATAATTTTACGTAATCTAATTTGGTTAATTCCTATTAATCCTCCAATCAAAGATGAAAAAATTGTTATTGAGAAGTAAATTATTTCAAGATTAAATGATACTAAAATTATAGCGCCAATTTTTTGTCATATTAATATAATTAGACAATTAACTCAATCAAGGCCTTTTAAAACTTCGGGGAATCATCAATGGAAGGGGGCAGCTCCTATTTTGATGAAAAAAACAGAATTTATAATTATAATTATTTGATTAGAATCCTGGGGGAAGATTTCTCTCAAATTTATCTTTATAATTAATGCGAATAATAAAATTGTTGATGCTAAAGCCTGGGTGATAAAGTATTTAATTGCAGATTCTGAGGAATAGATATTATTTGCTCTTTTTATTAGGGGCATAATAGAAAGTAAATTAATTTCTAGGCCTATTCATATCCTAAACCATGAATATCATGAAATTGCTATAAGTGTTCCAATAACTATTGATCTAAAAAATAAAATTTTATAAAATTTGATAATTAAAAAGGAAATTACCAAACCTTTATAAATGAGGTATGAACCCATTAGCTTTATTTACCTTTTTACACCTTAGTATACGTTGTACAAAAGTTTTTGATATTTTAGGTGCTAGTTTGATTCTAGTGGGTGTAGTAAAAGCAGACAAATTCTACTTTTTAAGTCTATCAAAATTACTCTTTTCCAGACATTTTACTTTTTATTTTATTTATTTTATAAAAAGAATAATTTCTATAAACATAAAGTTTAAATTTTTTATAAAATTTAAATCAGAGTTCATTTTCATGAAAAATTTAAAGTGTATCTTTTTTAATGAAAAATGAAGTTTTTTTGTTTAGCAATAATTTATTAACTTTTGCCGGAGCCTAGGAAAGTTTCTTAGGCTCCGGTAAGCACCTAAAAAAATTATTAACTTTTCTGTATATATAAATGATTTAATGATATACATATATATATATATATATATATATATATATATATATATATATATATATATATATATATATATATATATATATATATATATAAAGTTGTTCTATGACACCAACTTTTATTATAAGGGGGGAGTTGTTATATAGAATCCTCTCTTATATTAGGTTAAGACTTAGATTAATATTGTATTTTATAATATTGTAATATACATTGTAACAGGCCATTAGCATACAGGATGTTATGTCCAGAAAAGAGTATACCAAAGTCATTGCGGTTATCGCGTAACTAAAAACCTTTTGTGCTTATAAACCTACATTGTATTTTATCGCAATTATTGCAACTTGCTAAAAGTCTTGAGAAAAACACTTCTTAGAACATTCCTGCAGCATCAGCAACAGAAATGTTTTAAATAGAGAAACAACCAATAGTAGTTTCAGTAGTCCGTAACTTCACATATCAGTAATATTCAATTACTCGTCGAGTAAACGTCGAACAAGTCTAAATTAAATTATAGAAGTCGGTTACTCCTTTTTTGACATAAAGTGTTCAAAATCGTAAAGTAAAAATAAATTGTTTTTAAAAAGTTAA
Organism: Rosalia funebris; assembly: GCA_037954035.1. NCBI lineage: Eukaryota > Metazoa > Arthropoda > Insecta > Coleoptera > Cerambycidae > Rosalia > Rosalia funebris. Next base: position 19,215,706 of record JAZFAV010000036.1, on the reverse strand, counting down.
ATAAATAAAAAGTGATATAAAAATTGGCGCAGTCGGTAGGATTTTCGCGCAACTTTACAAACACGGACATTGCCTAACTAGAGTTGTGGAATTCCAATTCCTAAGCGAAAGAACCAAATAGAAGAAAGAAACAGTAAGTTTAAAGAAATAAGAAGAAATAATTCAAGAAGAAATAATTAAAGAAGAATAAACAAGAAAGAAAAAGCAACTTAGTTTTAAGAAACAAGAAGAAGGACACCCAGATAGAACACGGACCTTGCCTCACTGTCTGCGGACCTCTTCTCCACGATATTCAACATCAGCCAGGACAACCCTATCCAGAATACGGATGTCCTCACTGGTAGTGGACCCTAGCCGACGAATGAAATCGACAATTTGGTAAGTCAAAGAATCATCTCGCTTACCACATTGTACATATTTTTTTGTGTGTATATTTTTATTTTTACGTACAATACGTACGAACAATTGATATAAACCAGTGAAACGAAATACATTTTCTCTGTCACATAATTTCTATATAATTGAAATCTTTTAATTTTAAAATTTTTATTTTTATTTTGTTTTTATAAAATACTTGATAATTTAATAACCAAAGAAATGGCTGAAGAACATATTGAACCATATAGGCTATCGGAAATTTTTTCCATAGTACCTGAATTTGATGGAAATCAAATTTTCCTTCAAACTTTTCTTAACGCAGTAATTTTGTGCTTACGATATGGCCATCGATAACCAATCAATTTTTTTAACATTACACATAAAAAATTAGCTCAGAGGCAAAGCCGCCGAGTTAATTAATTCCCGTAACCCATCCACCTGGGATGAGATTAAATATTTACTAGAAACACATTTTGGAGATTCTAGAGATCTCACAGCTTTGATGCAAGACCTACAAAGAATAAGCCAAAATTCTAATGAGTCTGCACTAAATTTCGTCTCTAGACTACAGACTCACAACGCAAAAATGCATGCGGCAATACAAAAACAACCGCTTACCGCAGAAAAAAAAACCGGGCGCAAAGTACCCTGATTGAAACAATGACTTTAAACACGTTATTAACAGGTTTAGACCCTAAATTAGGCTCCATTATTAGAGCAAGTAACCCGAGTGATATGCTTCAAGCTGTCGCCCGAATCAAACGAGAACTACAACTATCATATTTTGAGAACCAAAAATTTAATAGAATCAACAGACCACCCACTAATACTCAAAATTTTCCAAATAAGAAAATTTGTAATAAATGCAAAAGAATTGGCCATACTTTTAACGAATGTAGAAGTACCCAACAAAATTTTGGAACCTTTCAGAACTTAGTTAGACCAAATTACACACCGAATTTTACTCAAAATTCAAATAACATTCAACCACGTCAACCATTTAATTCTAATAACGTCAGACCTCAAACAAATCAAAATTTCCAACAATTTCAACAAAATAGACCCTCAGCTATAAGACTAAACCCTAACTATTCGCAACAACGACCATCTATTATTAGGCCAAACCCAAATTTTACTCAACAAAAAACTCACCATATGAATCAAAATTATTGTGAGTATAACGAATATGATGATACAGCTTACCAACAAGAAATAACCCCACAATATTATCCGGATGATACCGCTCATCCATATAACTTTCAAAACCAATACTGTGAAGAATATTCACCGTATGAGAATTATAACAGATATGATGATACTGCTCATCAATTCCATGACCCTAACGATCCGACAGAACAAAACACAAATCAGGATTTTCACATCCTCGACCATCAAGACCACCCTCCAGATTCGGAGATAACCAAAATTCAAATTATAAAATGCAACAAAAACCGACAACCCAAAGACCAAAAATTCATGTAAATCAAAATCTCTTAACTGTAAATTCAAAAAATTTATATTATATTAAAGATATTAGCAAAACATTTTAATTGATACAGGCGCAGAACTTTCGATATTTAAACCTAGAACTTGTGATAATTATACTAAAAGATTTTCGGAAAATGTTATTATACAGGGAATAACGGATGAACGAATTTTTATCAAAGAGTCAACACTTATACCATTTACAGATTCGGACCCTCATAAAGTATATATTCATGACATTGACATAGAATTTGACGGACTATTAGGTTCTGCTAATTCTGCGACGTTTCCCATATATCATCAGCACATCCACTTTGTCACTTTTTGAATAAACCATGATTTTTTAATACACACCACAATAGTATCGGATTCTCATAGAACTAAATATCATTTGAGCTGGCAGATTAATTCATTTGTTTCTTTTGTTACATTTCAAAAGCACCTACTTAATAGAGATCCAGTGTTAAATATTATGAGTTTATTTTCATTTATACCTTGTTGGATATCATTATTATGTATTTTTATGTATTATAATATGAATAAATAGTGAAGTGTTTGGTACCAAGTTATCGGTAATAAAATGCTTTATTGAAATAACGTAATGAGCCACCATGGTGTGCATTTAAAAAAAAATGAGTTATTCTGGAAAAACAATATCCGAAATGTTTAAGAGCCTATAACACAAATGTCATATGGCATAATATCATAATTGTATTTTCTGATTATTTATTGAAGAAAAACAAAACATTTTTTTGGGGTGACGGCCGCCTAGATGAAAAATTAAATTTGCTCATAAAAATGTTAGTCATTAACATTCTTATCTCAATATGCCGTAGTTGTATGTAAAATGACCTCCTGAATCCAAAAAGTAAAAATATACAGGGTATTTTATTTCAAAATCCAAAGTTAGCATCATTTCCGGCGAAACCGGAAGCGAGAGTAATAGATAAATCGGTCAAATTAATCCATATTTAGCCGTTATTTGACGTGTCCAAATTTGAGATTTATATCTTGAAAGACCAAGAAGATATAGGGGCGAGCGTCATCTCGTGGTCACGCGGTATACATATATATATATATATATATATATATATATATATATATATATATATATATATATATATATATATATATATATATGTATATATAATATTTATTTTCTACAAAAACACAAACCATTTATAGAGTAATTTAAATTTAATAGAAAAAAAAACACTCCATTTTTAGTAAAATTAAGTAATTAACCATTATAATTTATCTGAGTTTAATATTTTATCTGAACTTTATATAATTGATGTAAAATAAATGGATATTTAGTAGTGATGTTTTATGTTTATACATTGTCTTTTCATGCTAAACTGAGCTATGTTTACTTGGGGAGTAAATTTAGTTTGTTGGGGTTTTTTTATTCATGATCTTAGTTGGCTAACATGAATTAATTTCAGTAAGTTTTTACTGGGGTTTTCTATGTTTTTAGCGGAGCTAGCTAAAAATATGTTTATACAAAAATGGCTTTATGGAAAGTTTTATTTTAGCTTGGGAATTAAGTAGTAATTTATTTTACATGTAAATTTTAGTGGAAAATTTCTATTTATTTAAACAATTTAATTTCTCTAATTTGCAGTGAATATATTTAAATATTAGTTTTAGCTGGATTTAGGAATATCATTTAATATTAAAAAAAATTGTGCCAGCAGTTGCGGTTATAAAAATAACATATTATAATTTTTTTAGAAGCAGTTTATTGTTTAATTTTTTAGATTTTACTTAGGTGAAATTTTAAGTTATATTTAAAAATATTTTTGTTTTTAATTCTGATAAATTCTTATATTAAACTAGGATTAGACAGTGGCGGCTGGTCAGGGGTGGCAAGGTGGGCAGTGCCCACCCAGCTGTTTCCTAGAAGAAGAGAAACACACAGTTCTAAAGTTCGTTATTTATCGTTTATAGAAATTAGTGAAGATATAATTATGTAATATGTAATTAATGATTTACATTATATATTACATAATATAATACAATGAAAAGTTCTGATTATATATACTAATACTAACAGCGCAACCGTGGTGGAAAATCGCAGTGCATGTAAGTGCAGCAATTCACTCTTCTAACCGTGGAACTAGTTATCGTGGTTATGCGTGTTGGGTGTCGGGTGAGCAGCCACGACTTTTGCCTCTCTGGCTTTGTACATACGAGACAGCGCAAACACCTCGCACAAATAAAAAGTTATATTTATTGCTTTAATAAATAAATACAAGTAAATAAGTGTCTACCAAGATTAGTTTTAAAATTAATATTGATATTATTGACATAGGTATACTTTCAACATCCCTTGAAAGTTTAAATTATTTCACAATAATATAGAAACATGGGAATCTGGAATACAAAATTAAATAAACAGTAAACACATACATATAATTAATTAATTAATAGAATTACGAATGATTTGAAGACATAAAAACAATATTATACACGTGTAAACTACATGAAACAATTTGAAAGACGGGCACAGCTTACTCGAGTTTCGAGTAAGCTGTGACACGGGTAGGCTAGACCACCCTGCTGAAGAAGCCTTCGACAAAACGGGGAAGGAATCAAGAATCTCCGTATTTCCGAGTTCGGTTTTCAGAGACGTTGTAGAACGTTGTTTATCTCAGCGAGGTCTGTACTCTGTAGGTTAGGATTTTCAAAATTGAAACGGTTCTTTAACAATAATTACAATAAATGCGGCGTAAGTTAGTCTGTCTGTGGAAGTTGGTACTTTATATTTTTGTTTGTTTAGTATTGTATTTCTATTTATTTAGTATTTATACCATGACGAACGAGAGAGAAGTAGTAAGTACTAATACTGATATTGTTAACTTTTTGTTAGAACGTGAATTTCATACATTAACTTATGAAGATAAAATTTTTATTAGAAATATAAAACGATCTTGCTCTAAGGTGACGAATCTTTTTAATGTAAATCCACAATCAAATAGAAAATTTTGCTCGTCGTGGTTTCAAAAATGCGTGTGGCTTGCGGGCAGTGAAGTAAAAAATAAACTCTTTTGTTGACCTTGCTTACTTTTTGGAAATAAAAGCAAAAGTCCCTGGAATTCGATAAGTGTTGATAATTTGAAAACTCTATATAAATCAATAGAAAAACACAATATTTCGAAAGAACACAGGTTTGCCAGGTTTAAAATTTGAATTATTCGGCAAACAGAACATCCAGACCTCAATTGATAGTGCCCATCAAATATTTATAGATAAACATAACGAGATGGCGAAAGAAAATCGTGAAATTTTGAAACGCTTAATAGATATGTCTATTTATTTGGCCACGCAAGAGTTAGGATTTAGGGGACATAATGAAAAAGATTCTTCTAGTAATAAGGGAAATTTTAAAGAGCTTGCTGAATTTCTTAGCACATACGATTCTACATTTAACGCATTTCTAAAAGAATAAGCTATTTTTACCGGATTATCTAAAGAGATACAAAACGATTTAATAGGTTCAATTAATCACGTTGTTAATGAGCATCTACAAACAGAAATTCAAAATGCAGTTTGCTTTTCATGGTAAGTCGATGAAACAACAGATATCTCGTGTCACTTTCAGTTATCGGTTATTTTCCGGCATACACGAAGGAAACATTAAGGAACACTTTATGGGGTTTTTTGATATCAGTAAGGGACGTTCAGCTACAGATTTGTTTAATTTATTAATTGGACATTTTGAAAAATTTAATTTGAAAAAAAAAATTAGCCGGTTAAACCTACGATGGCGCATCCGTTATGTCTGGAGATTTGAATGGATTACAGTCACGATTAAAAACAATTGCTCCACAAGCTTTGTTCATTCACTGTTACGCTCACCGCTTAAATTTAGTTTTACAGGATACAGTTAGTAAAGTTCAGGAATGTAGAATATTTTTTGCCACACTATCCGAAATTTCTGCTTTTTTTCCAAATCTTCCAAATCTACAAAAACTAATGTCTTGGAAAATATTTGTCAGCGAAAATTACCAGCAAATGCACCCACCAGATGGAATTATAAAGCCCCTATTGTTAATACTGTTTTAAAAAATAGAGAAGATCTTTTAGAAGTTTTTGATGTAATTTTAATTAATGAGGAATTTGTAAAAGATTCAGTTACGATCAGAGAAGCTGTTGGATATTTGCAATTTTTAAATAATTTTAATAGCCTTTTTTGCTTCAAGCATTTGATTTAATTTTTCAACAAACCGATTTAGTGTATTCACTTATTGAAAGTAAAACGAGTGATAGACTCTATTGTATGTCACGAATCGAAAATATTACACGCACTCTTAAGAGATACCGGAATGAGGAATGTTATTTTAAAGAGATTTATGACAACACCGAAAGTACGTTAGGTCCACCACAAAAAAAAAGGAAATCGAATGCCTTTGGAAACGGGGACTGTTCACAATATTACTATAAGAGTTCACAATGTTACACAATATTACTATATATTACGAAATTTTAGACCTAGTTATAACTCAAGTTGAAGTAAGATTTTCCAATTTTGAGAAATTAAAATTTTTTGGTCTTCTGGATTCCTCTAAATTTCTAACCTTTAAAAAACGATTTCCAACAGATTTATTAAATACTTTAATAGAAAATTATCCAAATTTACTCCAAGAGGTTAAATTAGAAAACGAACTAAGGGTATTGTATTCAGATTTTTATTTACAGGATAGTTGGGAGGACAATACACTGCTGTAATCCTTATTGGACCCAGCCAGTCATCAATTAAAATACTGGGGGCTTGGAAAAATTGATATTCTGATCTATTACCAGAAGAGAAGATATACAACTCTTGGTGTTACTGAACTATTACGTTCGATTGCGAGGGAATGAAGTGAGAAGTTCGAGGTGCAAGTGCGAGTGCGAGTGCGTGTGCAATGTGCGTATACGTGTGGGTTTACGAAACCCAGGACGCGACAAGATTGATCTTGATATACAACAAGACGGCAGTAATCCTTTGAAACCAGCCGTTTCACAAAGATGGAAACATAAGGAAACCTTCTAGTGTTAAAAAGAGGATCGAAGCAGAGGGGGAAACGAGGAGACAGAATGGAAGTGCAGTCGTGGACAACGACGTGTGCCCGAGTATTCAGACGCAGAGTACACCCTGTCCAGGGAGACATCCCTCCATCCCAGAACGGGTTAGAAATGCAAGGAAAATTTCATAAGAGACGGACCAGACATCCAGATGTAAGTGACCTCTATGACAGGATCACGATAAGAGGATGTTGAAAGCTGACAACAAGGTACATAGAAAATAATTCAATGCAAAAACCACCGTCTGAGCAGCAAATATGGATAGAGAAAACCCAGCCCAGATGGAGACCCAGCTAACCCTAGCTAAATACAGTCCATAAAGGAAATCCCGAGAATAACCAAGATTCTGTCACAGAAAAGAATAAATACCACGTCCCCCAAACCACATACCGAGATCCATGTCGGACACACACCATAAGATAACGGGAAAACCTGTAGCCTGAGTGAAATCAAAACCAGCGGTGAAAGCCACTGTTCATGAAAAAATCCGGGAGGTGGGAAAGTCTGCATCCCAAAACAAGACACTCCAGATATCAGAGAGAATCCCGCTAGCCATAATAAAAAAAAAAGAAAAACTGGAATTAGACGAACAATGATTTCAAAACGTCGGAATCAATTTCACAAAGGCCCAATTAATAAGCGATGGGATCCAGGCGTATCCGGTGGCAATCGAAGATTATTAACACCTCACGATGAGACAGGCAAATTAAGGATTCTCTACAAGAGGATAATCTACTGCGCCGGATTCCTGACGGTGTACTTGTAGCGGAAATCAAGGGAGTTCTTCGGGAATAGACACAATCGCCAGTAACCGTCCAGCAAATGACGAGCCGCTGGATGAAAAGGACCATACTGCTGTTATTTGTGCAACTACCGGAGAATGAGGACATTCTCAAGGTGATGCGGTGCTGCCGACTAATAATCCGCGCCGAGCAATAGCAAGTGCCTCCGATGTGAGCCAGTGCCACCGCTGTCAACGTTTTGAGCATGCACAAAACAGAAGTACTGTACAGCCCAAATGTGTTAAATGTGGAGACGGGAACTATTTTGGAGACTGTAAGAAGTCCATTAACTCCCCGACGTGGTATGCGAACTGTAGTGAACCCCATCCCGCCAGCTTTGGTTTAGTTGTGGCTGGGACAGGGTTGTCCCAGCTATCCTAAAGACGGCGACGTCGATGAGAGCGCCCCAACGACTGAAAATGGCGCCGACCATAAGACTCACAACCAAACCCACCCAGGCGAGGAGCTTCATGGCAGCGACGGCAAAACATGTAAGGCGCTGTCGTACCAGGTCTCTGACCTGGGTCAAACTGAGGTCAGAGAACCGGCGCTAGCGGCCCCAATCGCAGAAATATGCGGCGTGATAAGCGAACAACAACTACAACAAGTCACTGCCAAATGCCAGCCTTAACAGAAGATTAGATGACCGAAGAATCTTCCCAGAAGGAACGGCAGCTCATAAGAGAGAGAAGAGTAGTGAAAAGGAGGTTCAAAAGAATATGCCTACCCGAGGACAAGAACACCCTGAACCAACTGAATCGCAGGGTGAAAACCGCACTCCAAGTACATATGTAGGAGATATGGTACAGATACCTTGAGAACCTCAACCCGACGAACAACCGTCTATGGAAGATACAAAAAGTACTCAGGATGGAATCACTCCCAGTCCCGTCTATCCACGGGGAGAAGCGGCTCGTCTTCTCCAATGAGGAAGCACTCGCAGACTGCTTCGATTGGACTGAGGAAGGGAAAAGCTGAAGCAATTGGATAACCGGATGGATGAAGGAGACTTCGTTTTCCGACTGGTCACCGCCGAGGGCTTGCCAAAATTCTGAAACGGTTGAAGCTTAAGCCCTGTGATGCGACAGAATCGACAACTATATGTTCAAGAAATTTTCGAGGAAAGGAATAGCGAAGGTATTCCTAAGTCGCAGAGTGTATACTCTATCGAATAAGAGATCAGACGGAATCCCTGAACATCATTCCAGACGAGCAGTTCATCTACCGGAACGAACACTCAGCGACTGCCTATCCTGAGACTCGTAGAGTATGCGACGGAGTGTTTTAATAGGAAAAATATCATTGCATCGGCGTTCCTGGGCGTCTCCAAAGCAGTAAACACAGTGTGGCACAATGGCCTATTAGTTAAGATGCTCGACATGGGGTTTCCAATGGCCATGCCCAGTAGTGAGCCGAAGCAACAGGTCAAATAAAAGAAATTCGCTTCCTGATTACAGGACACTGGACAAGAGTATTGTAAGGAACCATCCTATCATCACACCTGTTTCCTTGTTCATGGCAGACCTCCCACGGATGGACCACACCACTATGGTGTTCCACGCCGACGACATTGTGTTTATCGTGAGGTTACGATGAGCGCACATGGACACGAGATGCCTCCAGGAGGCCGCGTTGAGACTGAAAGAAGGAAGGTCGATAAAGGCAGGTAAATGTCGTAAAAAGTAGGGTTAGGGTAGGCAATTGGGGGATGTCCAGCAATGGCAGACTCAGCATATTTAGGACGACACAACCAGGTAGCGTAGCATAGTACTGTCGTAATCTTACTCAATGGCCCTTTTCGCCATCCCGTACCGAGCATGGCCGGTGAGCACAACCTAGGAGAATGGAACGGACTTACTGGCTTCCTCTTGACTAGGCTGCTTCCCGCTGTTGGCCTCTTGTCCTTGTCTTTGGCACGGAATTCATACTCGTCGCCCGGCGGCGGATAAAAAAAGGTCACAAATATAATAAATAAATAGTCTCACCGCCCTTCATCATTCTTTTGTCATAAATTTACAACAATTTTTAAAAACAGTAACAAAACACACTTCAATTATATTTACTACATATACCTTTCTCGGTACTTAGAATATTCTAAAAAGTGGTAATTCGTCTGATGTTAAAAACTATTGTCCTATTACAAGATTATCAAATATTGTAAGTATAGGTATTCGAATTTTTCTTGTATACATATTCTTGTATACATATTATATTATATTCCCATACCAACATGGATTTGTAGAAAAGCATTCATCTGTTACCGATTTGTAGGAATTCACGCAATTTCTTGCAAGTCATATAGATAACAGAAATAAAGTAGACCCGGATATCTCGAAGGCATTTTACAAGGTGATTTACAACATTGTAATTATTAAGTTAATTGTTTGGATTTAATAGTGATTTATGTTTATAAGTACAGTCGTATATATGGTAACATCAACTGTTTATGTCACTTAATGGATGTTTTTAAATCAATGGCTTTCATCGCGAGTTCTGGTGTGCCTTAAGGTTCTAAGTTGAAGCCACTATTATTCATTATATTCACTAATGACTTGTCTGTAACTCTACAATCGAATAGTGTTTTTTTTTTGTTGGCTACCAACAAAAAAAATCCTATGAATTCTATGAATAACCATCATAATCATCATTTTAGGCCTAAAATGATTCCTGAATGTCATTTGTATTGATAACTGTTTAATTTGACAAAAATTTCTGTAAACGTCTGACACGCTTCTTTTTTAGGACAAACTTTTACCCTCTTACCATATTCATCAAATAACTATGAATAGATAATTGAATTTATAACTATGAATTGACATATGAATTTATTGCCTATCAATAACCAATGAATCTTTATAATTATTATAAATACAATATCATTTTCTGACGTTGCTTCTTTATTAAAAACCTATAAGAGGCTGTCGTCAGCTGAATTTCCGATTTTTAAAAAGTGTTAAGAAGCAACATTGCTACGTGAATGGGGTGGGGTGAATGAACACTAAAATAAAAAAATCTTAAAATATTTGGAATATGATTTATTAAACATTGATTTAAAAAATCTTTATGAAAAGATTTACATACACATAATAATATCGACTCGCTCTATAAATACGAAGAAAAAACATAAACAGAATCGGTAATGTAAATATCTAATTATAAACCAACTATAATTATAATATACTATAATAAAACTCTTAAGGTGTAGGTAAATGTATACACAATGGGGCCATCTGGCGAAGCCTGACTAAAATAGATATATTATATACAATTTAGAGGAAATCTCTACAAATTAAATAACTTCAAAGATACATACACACTTCACCACATGTGGTAAAAACTTTATATGTACATGCCTTTACATATAGTGAAGGAATTCTTGAGTAGTAATTCTTACATTATCAATGGAATATTGTTTTATCTTAATATTGAATAATCACACAATTATTTAATCATATGATTGAAATTATAATATTTATAGAAATATAAATTAAGATTTGTAACACAATTCTATTGTTTGTTTATTATTTTTATTTTAATTTTTCAAATTGCAACTGTTATTATCACGTATTTTATAATTTTGAGAAGTTGAATTTTCCTTCTGATAATTGCTAAATTCATTTTCCATTTAAGGAATTATTGTTTATACGTTACTAATATTTATTACATAGAACAATATATAACTAGTATATTGTGTGTATCTTGTTTTGTTACTTCTAAAAAAGGGATCGACCCTACTTTAAATAGTTTGCTTCTCCTGTTTCAGTTCCAGCGCCCACACGTGCTGTGGCCAACCTGTGCGCCCTTTTGCCTTCCTCGAGTTGCTTATATCTTCCTGTTTACAATAAATAAATACATCATAATACATTAAATCAATCTTATATAAGTCAATTCACTATAAAACTTATAATATGATGTTCATAAAGTAAAGGTAAAGTGAAAATGTGCATACTGTCGGATAATGTAAATAATGTATATTTAAAAATTTATCTTATTAAAAATTGGTATATCGCTGAGAGAAATAAGGTAATAGAAAAGGGCGGATCAAAATATTTTCTTTTGTACGATAGCAATGATGTTCATATTACCTAATACAAAAATGGAAAATACACATCTGTTCAAATAAATGTTAATGTATAAAAAATATATCGTAATTAGTAACTTACATATATACTCAAAACAAAATAAAAAAAGACACGCGATCTTATGCGATATAACATGAATGTATTTAACGTAAACTAATTGTTATATATATATATATATATATATATATATATATATATATATATATATATATATATATATATATATATATATATATATATATATATATATATATATATATATATATATATGAATATACGAAGTTTTTTTAATTAAACGCTAAATATTTTCGTTGACAAAAAACACTAAACAACTGCTCGTCGACTCGAAAGTTGGCGGGTATGGTTCCGACTCTTATACTCAGTATGTGTACATTTTATTTCTTCTGTTTTCATTATTTTATATTAAAAATATATATTTATTTACGTCCAACATTACCAACATTAGTTTTTTTACATTTCTGCACTCCACTATACTAACGGAAAAGTAATGTAATCGTGTAAAGAAAAAGTGAAAAAACTTTTTTTTTTGGTTTTTTTTTTCGTTTTTCGGCATAAAAACAAAAATGGTTTTTAAAAAATGTTTGCTGTGTGTGTGTCGTCGGCATTAAAATTTATTGTTAGCACGATAACTCAACTAAATCGTGTCAGGTCGATCTGGTTTTGAGTGACCCTGATCGGGGACGTCTCCCAGACTACACCTATTGATTTTGAGGTGGATAGGACATACCCCACCCTGTCCATGAATCATGAGAGCACGATGGTGGACTATTTGAGAAATTTGTTTTGTTAATACGATAACTCAACTAAATCGTGTCGGATCGATCGAGTATTGACTGATTCTGATCGGGGACGTCTCCCAGGCGACACCTATTGATTTTGAGGTGGATAAGACATACGCCACCCTATCCACAGGCCATGAGAAAGCACGGCGGTGGACTATTTGAGAAATTTTTTATGTTAACACGATAACTCAACTACATCATGTCGGATCGATCGGGTTTTAACTGATTCTGATCGGGGACGTCTCCCAGGCGACACCTATTGATTTTGAGGTGGATAGAACACACTTTACCATGTTCATGGGTCATGAGAAAGCACAATGGTGGACTATTTGAGAATTTTTCTTGTTAGCACGATCACTCAATTAAATCGTGTCGGATCGATCGGGTTTCAACTGATTCTGATTAGGGACATCTACCAGACGACATCTATTGATTTTGAGGTGGATAGGACATACCCCACCCTGTTCAGTGGTTATGAGAAAGCACGAGGGTGGACTATTTTAAAACGTAAAACTGTCGTATAAAACAGATATTCTGCATTTATGTGTTGGTTTATTTTTTCTGTCACTCAATTTCGAGATAAAGATGTTCTACGTGCGGAAAAGTCCATTTTAAGGTTTTAAAACTGTTTATTTATATTAGTACTCGTATTGAAATATTTTATAATATTTTACATTATTTTACGTACATGTATATCATAAAGTATATATTATTAAAATAATAAAATACTATTCAATAAATATCTGTTTATGACATACATATGAACACTACAATGAGCGTGAAAAGTAATGTATGAATTCGATAAAATTGGTAGTTCCTTTTTTAAATCTCTCGGACATACCAAGAGATATATTGAATAATGCCACTTTGAGAGTTACCCTTATTTTATCAAGTTGTGGTTTTAAAAGCTATAGTGTCATCGATATTTTTTAATGGAATACCACATTTTTGTTTGTGTCATTTGAAAGAACTCTGTTTTCATACAACAAAGTAAAACAGGAAAATTGATTTACACTAAATTTGTAAGATCTAAAATTTCTATAGTGCCCATCCGTCGACATACTATGTATGATGATTAAATATTTTATAAAAGGAAGTTGACTATATAAGGAATACGTTCTGGGATTTGGATTATAAAATAAGAGCAAAATTTATTTTGATTGAACTCGTTTTACTATACAATATATTTAATATAGTTTCATGTATTACAAAATATTATATATTTTACTACTATTATATATTTAATTATTTATTATATATTTAACACACATAGCCTATAAAAACATGATGTTTATGGCCTGTATTTTCACTTACTATTCAACTTTAAACGAGTCAATACTTTTACAGGCGTTATGCCTTAAGCCGTTATTTTTGGTTTTTTGTGTGTTATTAGTACACCCAAACATTGCACAGCTAGGTATTGCGATCAATCACTTTCACTTACAGAATTAAGAAAATTCGAACGGTGAGTAACCACGGAGCCGGTAGTGTTTAGGAGAGGAGTGTTTCAGGGGGATTCCTTTAGCTCTCTCCTATTTTGTATCTCGCTGTTACCCCTGTCATTTGGACTTCGCCAAACTCGCGGGTACAATTGCGGACCACCCAATAATCGGAGGCATAAGGTCACTCATTTGTTTTACATGGATGACCTGAAGATTCATGCCTCTGGAGAGCAAGGCTTGCAAAATGCCCTCGGGGTGGTACAAGAGTACACGTCGGCAATTGGCATGGAATTCGGATTGGACAAGTATGTAGTCTTATTCAAGAGAGGGCGATCTACGGGGATCCCTGAAGATGCACAGATAGCAGAAGGAAGCATCCTAAAATATTTGGATGCTGGAGAAACGTACGCGTACCTGAGTGTAAAGCAAAACTACTAAGTTTTTTTTACACTACCCGAAAGATGATGCACATACATAGAAGCATTCGTCCAAGATCGTCTGTTCCTCGGCTATATCTCCCGAGACAGAGGAGGCTCGTACAAAAATACGTACAAAATAAAGGGTAATAAGAGCCATCCATGCACGCCGCTTCACGAACAACGTCGCCGCCCTCGTTCACACCGCCGCCACGCCGAAACGAGGCAGAATTTACGGAGACAAATCGCCCCATAATTCTACACTTTAACTACACTCACCAATTGCCAACGGGCGGGCCACTCACCGGATATTTAATAAATCCCGGATTTTACACGGTGAGCCAAACAAGTTGTGACGAAACTTATTTTATTTATATCGATGGCCCGCCAACACACAACGATGTGCAATGGTACAAATGCACTCTCCCCAGGCATACTAGAGGAAGTACACGAGATTCACCCCCGGGATTATGTTTCCACCCCTAACAACCCCCTGGGACAATCCCTGGTGTTCGAAACACCCCCGAATCAACTCGGCTCCGCTTTCGCCACTCTATATAACCATTGATGAAACAATGAGAAGATTCGCGCTGCCGCCCACCGCGCTCATGCGTACTTGTCGGCGCTCCGCCAGAGTGGCGGAGCGTTGTCGACGCACATCATAGAGAGAGAGGAGGAACCGGGAAAATTATAGTTGACTAAATACTACCAACTGAATTACAATTAAGTTGACTGGTATTTATACAGGTTCTTATCTAACCGACGATGACGTTATTTTTTATCTCATTTACATTTTAATGATACATAATGTATTATAGTTATGGCAAGGATATCATTGAAAAATAAAAATACAAATAATATTAAGGTCTTAACTCCTCCCTCCTTAGAATGGAAGTTAAAGTTTAGAAAACTTTAACTGGAATTTCTGTATTTGTGGTCAGTTCTTCGGTTTCTTCTCGATCGCTTTTTTCTGGTTTCTTTATTTTCGCCCGGTCTTTTTCTTTATTAAATATTACGGCTAGTTGAGAGACTGGTTTCTTTTTAAGTTTCAGGAATAGTGTGACTCTTATAATGATTATCACTATTTATAGGATGACCCATAGGTAATTAAAGTTGAATGGTTCCTCTGGTAGTTCTTTTATTTGGATTGGATGTAGGTTGCCTATCTGCTGGTTTATTTTATGTAATTCCTTTAGTTCTAGTTTATGTCCTGGATCAGTTCTTGAGAATGTGGTTATGTTAATCTCCGGTAATAAGAAAGCTGATGTTGTAGTTGTGGGTCTCACGTAAGGTTAGGCCTGGTTGTCTACTTGAAATGAACATTGCGGGGTGAGAGTCATTTTTGTTGCCTGGATTATTATCTTATACTGGATAAATTTGGGGTTGCAGCTATATTCGATCGTGGTTGGTAGGTAGTTCCACTGGTAATACAATATATTGAGCTGGTGATATCTACTCCACGTGAGTTTTTGAGTATATTATTGTCGTTATGGAGCAAAGGTCTTTGGGAGTTCTTCTTTTCAACAGTTCTACAAAGCATTCTTGTCTCTTTTGGAATTTACCTTTTACTAAAAACGAGTCTTCGACAGGGACTGAAATTTCTTTCTGAAGGGGCTGAAATCACCTTCTTCAACGGACAGGTGGTTAAATAGTGAGTTTACAGTGTAGGGTTTTTTATAGTTGTATATAGGTATTTTCATTATGTTGTATAACGAGACAGGAAGGTTGGATTTTAAAATCGGCACATTTATACTAATATAGAAACTTGTTCTTTCCTGGTAATATTCAGGCTCAAATACCTCGTAGTACGGGATATTTCTAATCAAGTATCAAGTTTGAAGAATTAAGTCTTTTTAGTTCTTCTAGTAAATTTAGAATTTCGGTTGGGCTTAACAAAAATAAATCCATCGTTTTCAATTTAAGGAAAGTAATTGTTTGCTAGATTTGTTGGAAATAATAGAGAATTAATTGTAATTAATTAATTAATATCTGTTTCATGAAATTTGTATCTAACTTGTCTTCAAGTGAGTATAAAGTAATTTGTATTTCTTTTTGATTCGAAGTTAACTGATTTAATATTTCCGTGGTTTAGTTTGAAAATGTTGAAAATAAGGAACTAGATAGAACTTAGATATTAATCTAAGAAGTTCTTAGATTAACTTCGGTTGCAATATTCTTTTCATTTACAAGAATTATTTCAAGCTTTTTTTCAAAATTTAAAATGTCTTCTTCGATTGCTAGCCCAAATAGCTCTTGTCTATGTCTCCAATGAAATTAAATAAACCTCGCCATTTGTCTTGAAGGTTTCCTATGTTTTGAAATAGTACGAAGTTGAAGGTTATATCTGATTTTATTAAGGAAATGATCGTTAGTAGAACTATTATTTTGAGTTTCATGGAACCTTTTAGGACCATTTTCCTGCAACAAAGATTTCGTTATTATGTTTATTTTCCTTTGTATTCTGTTTTTATGGACTATTCCATTAGTAGTATAGTTAGTTATTTTATTATATTTTGTTGCCTTGGTTGCCTTAAAACGTGGTAAATGTTTTGGACTTCCTTTGCTAGTATTTATGAATATTTGTTGATCTGGTTCAACGGATTCGGGTTTTTCTAGTTTGGTATTTCTTTTGTTGATAGTATCGTCTTTATTTAATTCTATTCTTTTACTTGTATATATATGTTGTTCATATTTTCTTTGTGAACTTGTATATATTGCGACGTTATAATCTGAGGCGAGACGTTGAAAGGATTAATTCTCGGTCCATGAATTATTACAAATGTAACCGAATGTATAGAATTGTTATATAGTAACACAGCTAAAGTTACTAAATATTTGATGGGTTTTGTTCCTCTCTATTTAAACATCTTATTAAGTCAATCAGGCTTAAGTGAAACCTTTTAACTGGAGAATTTGAATTGGAATGGTAAGGTGTTGTAAAGTGTAATTTGATATTGTGCAACTAGCGTCTTTTATTATTTGGTTTATAACACTAATTATTATTAATGTTATTCTCTAAAGATATGAACGGTTTCAAAAAGTGAAATGGTCATCTAGATTTGACCTCAAACTGATATAATGTCTCGTATTTCCTAATATCGTTCTTGAATCTGCTATTTCGATGGGAGTTGTATTTGTTTGTGTTAATATTATTTATATCTGTTAATTTTTGTATTGATATTATTGTATTGATTGTATGGAGTTTGGAATACGGGATCTTCTTTTGCGGAGTGTGTTGTTTGTGTGTCCTCAATTGTTTTTGTATTTCATTTTACGATATCATATTACGATATTGTATTTCATTTATCAAAAGTGATAACAACATCCTTGCAATATTATTGTGAACACGCAAGCATCACGCCACTTTGAGTTCTGCTGATGCTTACGTGGCAATCCAAAGTTTATAAATATTATGTTCAAACAAAATTAGTTCAGTTCAGAATAAACTCGAGTCACAAAAACGTATTTATAAAAACAGTCTAATAAACAGTCAATTTTAAAACTTATAGCTATTTTTTAAAAAGTCATTTTTAAAAGTGAAAATCTAAAAATTGGCGCAGTCGTGGTAGGATTCTGCACGCGTTCAGAACACGGAAACTAACTGGGCGCTGTGGTTTTCCAAAACCTTTAAAAGAAGAAAAGTAGTTACGAATATTTTCAAGAAAATAACAGCAGCCACGATTTCAACCATCCGTCAGGTCTCTTCGGCATTGGGAACAAGCCAGCGCTAACCTGGTGTAACAACGTTCACGAAGTAGGATTCTCCGGTCGCCCCAAGGAATGTGGTAAGTTATTTAAGAATCATCTCGCTTTTTATTGCATTTAAATATTTGCGAAACAGTAACGTTTATATTGCAAATTCAGTTCTATTTTCCTTTTAATATTTTTATTTCGTATCATATTAAGCTCACATTAGTTTCATAAATAAATCGAAAAGTTTATGAGATTAAGATCCAGGATGGTACCTCCACCGGAACAACAAACAAAAAGTGTAGAACCTTATAAATTAAACGAAATATTTTTGATAATACCCGAATTCGACGGAAACCAAATATTTTTAAATTCATTTTTAAATGCTATTAATGTTGCATATAATATGGCAGTAGGGAATCAAAAGGTACTTGTAACGCTACACGTAAAAAACAAACTAAAGGGTCGTGCCGCAGAATTAATAAATTCTAGAAATCCCGAAACTTTAGTTAAAATCAAACAGCTTTTAGAAAGTAATTTTGGCGATTCGCGCGATCTCACTGCTCTCATCCAAGATTTACAAAGGATGAAGCAGCTGTCGAGTGAATCACCTCTTACTTTTATCTCTCGCTTACAAACGCATGAGGCAAAAGTGAACGCCTCCATTAATAAACAAACATTAACAAAGGAACAAAGAGAAGCCCAAACGAACAAAAAGAAGCCCAAACTCAGCTCACAGACGCTATGATTTTAAATACATTACTTACAGGGTTAGAACCTACAATACGACATTATGTCAGAGCCAGCAACCCACCTGATATGTTAACAGCCATTTCTAGAATCAAACGCGAACTTCAACTTAATAATTTCGAAAACCAAAAAAGTAATTTTAACCGAAATACAAACATGCAACGCAGACCGAATACACCAGTTAAACAGTGCTCTATTTGTAAGTGAATAGGTCACACTAATATAGAGTGTCGTCAAAGAGCGCATAATTTTGGTAATTCATCGCAGCCAAATCTTTCTAGGCCTCCATATCAACCCCCACATCAACAACAATTCCAAAGAACTTACCCAAATATACAACAAAGTCAAACACCTCAACAAAGACCCCCGGTTATCATGCCAAATCCGAATTTTGGAGGTAATAGACCTCCTACAATTCAACCAAATCCAAATTACCAACCTTCGACTATAAGAACATTACGTTTAAATAAAAAGGACCAACCCCAGCAGGAAACTCCTCAGAACTATTATACCGCTAATAGTTCTCAGAACTATTATACTGTTAATAGCTCATATAACGATAATAACCAAGATCCCTATAATGAGAATTAGCATTACCAAAACCAGAACGAAAACTATTATACTGCTAATAGTTATGACGAAGCGACAAACCAGAGTTATTATACTGATAATAACCCATATGAAAATTCCACTCCAGACAACGCAAACGAACAATATCCAAACTAAAATTTTCCATTAAGCCAACCCCTTCAACCGGACCCACCGAATATCGAAACCCAAAATCACAGTATTGCGGAACTACAAGCCCAAATTCGCGCAATGAATTTGGACAATTTCAACCCCAATTTAAATTTTCTGGAGCAGAACTTTCTGTAAGTCCAGCTTTGTCACTAAACTCAAAAAATCTGTTTTACATTAACGACGCTAGTAATACTTTTAAACTACTAATTGATACAGGTGCAGGAATTTCGATTTTTAAACCAGAAACATGTAAAAACTTCCGGTATAGATATCCCGAAAATATAACTATCCAAGGCATTACAAATCAAAAAATTTACAATAACGAATCTACCTTAGTACCTTTTTCAGAAACTGATCCTCATAAAGTTTATATTTGTAATCTTGATATCGAATTTGATGGTTTACTGGGCTCATATTTCTTAGAGCACTATAACTGTATAGTAGATCTAAAAAGTAAGCAACTTGTAACAAACTTCAAGACTATTCTTTTACAGAAAGCCACAGAAAATATCACACCGCAAACCTACCAAAATTCAACAAATAATTCAACAAATAATAAAATTTCCATAGAACCCCGGACTGAACAAGTATTTAAATTTAAATGTAATCTTAATAACAGAGATGCTATACTGTTAGCGTCAGAGATAGAAAAGGTACACATTCCCAACGCGGTAGTTAAAATAAACCATAAAGGTTAATTTCTTGCTTCCGTGTTAAATGCAAATGCAATACCAAGAACAATCGATTTTAGCGAAATAAAATTAGAACCACTCCAACATTATTCACTAAACAATATGAACGAATGTGTCTATGAGACCCAACTTGACAGACATGACGAAATAAAACAACAGCTTCGCCTAGACCATCTCAACGAAGAAGAAAAATACCTTATAACACAACTCTGTCTAGATTTTGCTGACATTTTCTAACTTGAAGGGGATCAATTGACTTTTAATAACGAAATAAAACACTCCATTGACACAAACCAGTCGAAACCCGTATTTACTAAGGCCTACCGTTATCCCCAAATCCGGAGGTAAAACGTCAAACATCCAAAATGTTAGATGAAAATATCATCCGACCATCTAATTCACCATGGTCTTCTCCTATCTAGGTAGTACCCAAAAGGCTTGACGCTTCAGGCAAGCAGAAATGGAGAGTCGTAGTAGACTACAGGAAGCTCAACGAGTTGACTGTAGGAGACAAATACCCACTTCCTAATATTTCCGACCTTCTTGATCAACTTGGCAAATGCTAATACTTTACAACCCTTGATCTGGCCTCTGGTTTTCACCAGATTGAAATCGACCCGAGAGATAAGACTTCCCTTTGGTCTTAAGAATGTCCCATCAACGTTTCAAAGAGTGATGGATATCATTCTTTTAGGTATACAAAATGAGAGGTGCCTCGTCTACATGGACGACATTATCATCTACTCTCCTACCATCCATGAGCACACTTCCAGGCTCACAGAAGTCTTCAAAAGGTTACAAAAAGCAAATCTGAAAATCCAACCAGGTAAATGTGAATTCCTACGTAAGGAAGTAGCTTATCTTGGTCATTTAGTAATAAAAGAAGGTGTAAAGCCAAATCCGTCTAAGATAGAATATATCAGAAAATTTCCTCAACCCACCAACCAAAAAGACATAAAATCCTTTCTAGGCGTTGCAGGTTATTACCGCAGATTTATTCATAATTTTGCCAAAATATCAAAACCATTAACTCAACTGTTACAAAAAGATACTCCCTTCATCTTTGATTCCGAATGTCAAACGTCTTTCGAAACTTTGAAACAAGCTCTAACTACAACTCCTGTTCTCGCATATCCAAACTTCGAAGAATGCTTCGTACTTACCACAGACGCAAGCGCTTTTGCGATCGGCGCAGTACTTTCCCAAGGTCCTATAGGTAAAGACCTACCTATAGCATTTGCTTCTAGGACCCTTTGCAAAGCCGAGACGAAGTATTCCACGATAGAGTACTTCTCGCTATTGTCTGGGCAGTTCAACATTTCCGCCCATATATCTTTGGCAGGAAATTTAAACTCATAACTGACCATAGACCACTCACTTGGCTCTTTTCGATAAAAGACCCAGGAAGTCGTTTAGCTCGATGGCGTCTCAAGTTCGAGGAATACGACTATACAATTGAGTATAAACCAGGCAAGGTTAATAAGAACGCCGACGCCTTATCCAGGATAAAAATTAATTATTTTAAAGAAATTTCAAATTTTCAATCCCAAGTAAACTTATTTCGTACACCGATTCCCATATATTCAACCCAAACAACTGACGATGACGAAATCGACTCACAAAATGACGAACAACCTAACGATGACGAAACTAATAACATTTATCAAGAATTTGGAACTTTCGTTGAATTATACAAAACGAGTTGCCTTATAGATTACTCTAAAATCGAATACTCTAACAATCAATTGCTGAATAGAAGCAACAAAAATATTTTAACATTCTTCCAGCAAGACAATATAGGAGAAACCCATAATCAAATTCTAGAAGACCTGTTCGAAGAGAACGCAGATTTTCAAAAATAAATGTTTTTTCAAGTAGATCAGTTCGAAATAGGAAATACCTCATTGTTCCTCTCCCGAATAATCCTGATACCGTAATAGAATATCTTTTTGCCTCAATATATAAAAGTCAAGACATATTTAAATCATCCGAAACATAGTATGTTGAAAATAATGTAGAATTACCAATTCTTGAAATCTTGTCATTTGTTTTAGCGGAAAAGGACGTAAAAATAATAGTGTGTCAAGACATTACAAAGACACCTCAACCAGATGAAATTCCTATCATCCTGAATCAATATCACTCCGGTAAAGCTAATATTCATCGCGGCATAAACGAAACTGTCCGCCGCATTAGACAAAAATATCATTGGAGAGGCTTAACCAAAGATGTTGAAACCCTTATCAAAAATTGTCAAATATGTCAAAAAGTTAAAGTCTGTCGTAAAAACTTAGACTCACCACTAGTCATTACAGAAACTCCTAGAACTCCTTTCGAGCGAATACGTGTTGATATCTTAGAAGTGCTTACCAGAAACTATGCCCTTACAATTAGAGGCGAGCTTACAAAATTTAGTCAAGCTTACCCAATTAATGATAAAACCGCGAAAGCAGTAGTAAACACCTTATTGCTTTATTTCCAACATTATGGAACTCCCCTAAGGATCCATTGTGATTATGGAAGAGAGTTCGACAACGCTCTTCTTAAAGATTTATGCACTGTCTACAATATAAAGCTCACTTATTCTAGCATAGGACACCCCCAGTCAAATGGATCCCTCGAAAAATTCCATTCGACACTTTTAGAAATGATTAGAGCCCACATAATTGAAAACCCCAACGAACACTCTTTCAACATATTGCCATACGCGATAATTTGTTATAATAATTCAACCAACAAAACACACGGATTCACGCCGTATGAACCTGTTTTTGGTCACACCTCTAGTAGACCACCCGAAACCCTATATAATCCAAAAGAATTAATCACTAAGTATGTCAGAGATTTGAACAATCGTATATCTCACTATTATAAGGTAGCACGAGCCAAAACCGAATCGCAGAAACAAAAATCAAAAGTTCGTTTTGATCGACACGACACGTCTCCGAAAATAATCCCAAATATAAAGTTGGAGACAAAATGTATTTAAAGGAATCCCAAATTAAAGATAAATTGGGAAATAAATTCAATGGCCCCTTTGAAATCTTAGAAATACATAACAATTCTGCCACTCTTTTAAATACAAAAATAAAACAAAAAACCAAAGCAAACTTCGATCGACTAAAACCGTATTCTGAAAATTAATCATTTTACAGGTTTGCTATGCTGATCGGAACAGCATATTCCCAATCTCAAATAACACCAGTAAAAAATACGATAGGAGTCTTGTTGAGGCCACTTTAGGTCAACGCGGATTATTTTGAATTTAAATATGTGGCGCCACACAGTTGGCAATGCACAGTTGGCAATTCCGCAATACCCCCCTAAATTTTCCTAGTTCCTAGAATTGATGGATTTTCCTTTCGAGAACGCCCGTGTGATCTGTAATCAAATATCATCGTAGTGAGATCAAAAAACTAAACAATCTTTCAAGTGACTATACGACCGACATATATTCTCAAAATTAGTGCCACGAATATTCTTCACGGGGCCCCCATCGTTGAGAATACATCAAGAACTAGAAATCAACAGCCACCGGCCATTTGGAGTTCCGTGTCTCGCCATCCATTGGTAAATAATTCCTACAAATTTACTCCTCCATACATGTACGTTGCTAATTGTACAGAATCTAAGGTCCTTCGTTCCAAGTTGTATTTTTTCGTAAGGCCTACAGTCGACCATTTTTCGTATCTACCCTTCAGGTTTATACATCTTTTTTGGCTCCATCGAGCCCTATGATTTGAACCAGTAATCGTATGGATAAATGGTTAACTGAAATATTAGTATTTTGTTAAATTTTAGTATCTTGTAACATTTATTCGTAATTTCGTGTACATTAATCCACCGGAATACGTAGTATTTTGTAAGTAGTTGCATAAAACATTTCATGCATTGTGTGGATATTTGGCAACTTTGTTATTTGCTTGTTTTATACCTAGGTACAAAACAAGCAAATTGCGAGGTATAGTTATAGGTTAATAGCGGTTATAGCGCTGGTGCGTTGGGATATCGATTTCTTATATCGACGGCGTATTTGGCGACCAGTGTCGTTACACGCGTAGGGTCAACAGGTACAATATTTGCCAATATACAACATATTCGTGTCGTTAGTGTCGTTACTTTATCGTTGTCGCAGCATTAGTATCGTATCGTCGGTATATTGCTAACATATACAGGGCGTATTGCGTAACTGTTGATTAACTTATCGTGAGTATAGTCACAAATCTGTCTTTTTTTCTTTGCTTTTCACTGTGTTAATTTATCATTATCGTTTATTTAGCTTAACTTTGTCGTCAATTAACATAGTGTTCACAACCAAACTTATCGTTCACGTTAACATAATATCTATGTCGTTTGGGCAACTTCGCGTTGTTGTGTATCTTATGTCGTAAGTTGTGTAACTTTGTCGTCGGTTTTAAATAGCATTGTCGGTTATAGTGTAATAAACATTACAAACTATCATTGTCGGAAACAAGTCATTGTTTCATACAGTAACAAAACTTTGTCGTATTTTGAATCTATATCGTTTCGCGTGTAATAAACTTTACAATGGCTCCAGCAATAGCACAAATCGTGTCGAAAAATATTGCATATGAAAGAAATGTTGTTCAAGCTCAAATTTCAGAAATTTCTGATTTCGTGTCAATAGTAAAGGATGATCCTTCACAAATCAATTCGTTCTTTGTTCAATTTGAAATGTTAGCTTCTTTATATTTAGAATTTAAAGAATATCATAAATAAATAGTACCTAAGCTCGCAACAGAAGCGGACTTTGAAGCGCATGAAACTATTCGGAAACACGTAGATACAATGTATTTTTATATTCAAACTACATTTAGGGAACTTACAGCAACAACTGTTAATGGAACAAATCGAACACAGACTCCGGGGAATTCTATCACTTCAGATCGTTCGAGTAACTTTAAATTGCCTAAAATATCGCTTCGGAGTTTTGATGGAACCCAGTTGAGTGAATGGCCTACATTTTTCGATCTGTTTAATTCGCTTATTCACAATAACGAGTCATTGTCGTCAATAGAGAAATTTCATTATCTTGTTTCGTCGTTATCACTGGAACCTCTAAACCTTATAAAGGCTGTTCCTATGACCAATGATAATTACCTTGTCGCTTATAATTCTTTGGTGAAGCGGTACCAGAATAAACGACTTCTGGCTACAAATTACTGGAATACTGTGCACAATTTCCATCCCTTGATATCCGATTCAAGGAATTCGTTGCGTCAATTATGTGACATATTTTCGGAAAACATTTCGGCTCTTAGAGCACTGCAGTTTCCTGTAGATTCGTGGGATTTTCCTTTGTTCAATATTTTCTTATTAAAATTGGATTCTGGTACTCGCAAAAAATTCGAACTTGACTTTAGTCAGGTGGAAATGCCCACTTTCAAAGAGTTGTTAATTTCGTCGAAGAACGAGCTCGAGCTTTGGAAACATTTCAAACTCAGGACGTTCCTAGAGTTACATCGAAGGAGGTGAAACATTTTAAGTCCAAACAATTTCCAACATCGTCTTCCTCATTTATTGCTCGTGTGGAGAGTGCTGGCACATCGGAAACTGTTCCATTTTGTCGTTGATGTAAAGCCCAACATTATCTATACAAGTGCTCATTGTTTCAAACCGAGCCTCCATCTGAGCGTTTCCAATTGGCTAAAACGTATAGGGTATGCCTCAATTGTCTTACAATTGTCTTAGGTCAGGACATTCCTTCATCAATTGTCATTCACAGCATTCATTTCGCTCTTGTCGTAAACGTCATCATTCTTTGCTACATTTTCCCACTGTTTTGAATGGTAACTTACTCAAGCAGGAAGGTAATGCTCGAGATACTACTTCTGTGTCACAAGTACCATCAGTCGCAGAAAACTCCCTTACTCCAACGGCTCCAAGCGCATTCACAAGCGCTGTTAATAATTCAGCTACTGTTCTTTTGTCGACGGCGGTAGTAGACATCCTTGATCGTTGGAGGAATTTTCAATCAGTTCGTATTGTGCTTGATGGGGGAAGCCAAGCGAATCTTATTTCGCAACAATGTGTCAATCGTCTTGGTTTAAAGGTCATCCCTAATTCTATATCGATTCAAGGTCTCAGTTCATCGAGCAACATTTCTCATGGTATAACAACTTGTACCATCAAGCCTCAAGGTCGAGTGGAACCTCAGTTTCGAGTTTAAGCTTTAGTATTGCCGAAAATCTGTGGACAAATGCCTGGTGTACCTGTGAATATCCAGGAATGGTCTCATGTCATCAATTTGAGACTGGTTGATCCTTCGTTCAACAAACCGTCACAAATTGATATGCTTCTCGGTGCGGAATTCTTTCCCACAATTGTATTGCCCGGTTTGCTTCGCTGTAGTCCCGATAAGCCAGTCGCCATAAACACTATTTTCGGATGGGTACTCATGGGCAAAGTTTCGGATCAATTCTCTTCAGCGGTAAACTCATTTCACATGTCGATCGAATCTTCTCTTTAGCAGGTACTTCAACAATTTTGGGAGTTAGAACAGGTTTCTACTCAATCTATCGCTTCTCCTGAGGATGAGTTGGTTGAAAATACTTTTCGAAAGGAACATTACCGAGATTCTACTGGTCGTTTTGTCGTTCCACTGCTGTTTAACTCAGAACAACCTACTTTTGTCGATACGTATCATATCGCTCGTCGCTGCCTCCTTGCCATGGAGCGCAGATTCGCTCAGGATTCCGATCTCCGTGATAACTACATAAACTTCATGCGTGAGTATCTGGAATCCAATCATATGGAACTTCTCGTTTGTTCGTCGGAGGCAATTCATCGACCTGACAGTTGTTATATTCCTCATCATGCTGTCTTCAAGTTAGACGGTGCAGAATCTAAAATTCGTGTCGTTTTTAACGCCGCTAGCCAAAATCGGGAGGGGCATTCTTTAAATAGTTCGGTCATTGTCGGTCCTAAACTTCAAGCCAACATAGTTGCACTTCTACTTCGTTTTCGTTTATATCCTGTCGTGTTTACGGCCGACATTAGACAAATGTATCGTCAAATTCTCGTGCTCCCAGAACAACGGAAATATCAACGTATTCTGTGGAGATTCTCGCCTTCGGAGCCTATTCAGGCATATCAATTGAACACGGTGACATATGGAGTCAGTAGCTCACCTTATTTAGCGATTCGTGCTTTGCATAAACTCGCTGAGGACTGCCAATCCGAATACCCTAACGTTGCCAAGTTTATCGCATGTGACACATACATCGATGATATAGTTACTGGTTGCAACAGTCTTGAGGAAGCCCAAGTTCTTCGTGATCAACTTATAGCGGTTATGGGTCAGGCGCAATTCGAATTGCGCAAATGGTCCAGTAATAACCTTACACTCCTGAATGATATACCATCGCAACATCAACAAGAACAGTCCCATTTTTTCGACAACGTTTTTGCGGCTACTATCAAATTTTTGGGCCTTCAGTGGCATCCATCATCAGACCATTTTTCGTATAAAGTAGCCCCCTGGGATAGGACTTATACTAAGCGACACATTATTTCGGAGTTAGCTCGTATCTACGACCCTCTCGGGTTTTTGGCTCCTCTGACTTTCTTGGCTAAACATGTTATTCAACTTTTGTGGACTAGCGGTTTGGATTGGGATGACATTCCTCCTATTTATATCATAAATCGTTGAAATCGTTACAAAGCGGAGTTACCTTCTCTTTTCTACCTCGAAATTCCGCGTCGTTAGTCCGTGAATCATTTACAATCGTGCCAACTACTCGGCTTCTGTGACGCATCCAGTGTCGGCTATTCTGCTGTTGTTTATTTTCGTACCGTTGACACTGATGGTCAAATTAAAACATTTCTCGTTACTGGAAAGAGCAAGGTCGCCCCTTTGAAATCTTTATCAATCCCTCGCCTCGAACTCTGCGCCGCCGTATTGCTCGCAGATCTCATATCTGTCGTGGTCACTAGTGACCTAATCAATTTCGATCGTATATCAGCCTGGTCTGATTCATCTGTCGCTCTTTCTTGGATTGATTCATCTCCACATAGATGGAAACCTTTCGTTAGCAATCGGGTCGCTCGTATTCAGAATAAAATCCCAGCTTCACAATGATTTTATGTACCATCGCAAGAAAGCCCAACTGACTGTGCATCGCGTGGTTTATTTCCTATTGAAATATTTAATCATCCACAGGGGTGGCATGGCCCTGATTGGATGCGTATTCCTGTAGATCAGTGGCCTTCTATTACACCCATTTCGTGGAACTCGCCGGCGGATACACATGTTTCTTCGCAAGAGGAGAGAAAGGTTGTCTTAACATCCTCTGTTTCGCCAAATTTCATATCGACTTTGTTGAAGCGTTTCTAATCACTTGCTAAAATTCAGCGAATTGTTGCTTATTGCCTTCGTTTCGTTCATAACCTTAAAGCTTCTAATTCCACTTTAGCAGGTCCTCTATCCGCCGACGAATTACATCAAAGTCTGAATACTATCGTCAGACAGGTTCAACAAAGTAGCTTCGTTGAGGATCTTCATCGGCTACAAAACCAACGACCTTGTTCGAAACCATTGCGCGTGCTCAATCCTTTCGTCGATCCCCAGGGCGTCCTCAGGGTGGGCGGTCGTCTCCGACACTCTGAGTTGGATTTCGAAGCTAAGCATCCGGCGTTATTGCCTAGACATCATCGTTTAACTAATCTTATTATCGAGGATGCTCATAAGCTTTACTTACCCCCGGGCTCAAAACATTGAATTTTTTGCTTTGCTAACGTTTCTGGGTCTTATCTGCCCGACGTGCTATACAGCATTGAATGTCAAAATGCTTTCGTTGTTTTCGAGTCAAACCCTCATCGTCGGTGACTCCCATGCACTGGCTACTAGGCCGCATCATTAATTTAATACCGGGAAAGGATGGCCGGCATCGTGTTGCCAATGTACGCACAATGCATGGCATCATGAAGATACCAGTTGTGAAGTTGTGCCCATTGTCAACTTCATAATTCGTTTGTTGTCGTGTACTATAGTTGGTTAATCTAATTGTTGTTCTTATATTTTAGTTATTAGTTGTTAGGAAAATACATACGTATTTTGGTGGACGGTAAATGTTGAGGCCACTTTAGGTCAACGCGGATTATTTTGAATTTAAATATGTCGCGCCACACAGTTGGCAATGCACAGTTGGCAATTCCGCAATACCCCCCCTAAATTTTCCTAGTTCCTAGAATTGATGGATTTTCCTTTCGAGAACGCACGTGTGATCTGTAATCAAATATCATCGTAGTGAGACCAAAAAACTAAACAATCTTTCTATGACTATACGACCGACATATATTCTCAAAATTAGTGCCACGAATATTCTTCACGGTATCCCCATCGTTGAGAATACATCAAGAACTAGAAATCAACAGCCACCAGCCATTTGGAGTTCCGTGCCTCGCCATCCACTGGTAAATAATTCCTACAAATTTACTCCTCCATACATGTACGTTGCCAATTGTACAGAATCTAAGGTCCTTCGTTCCAAGTTGTATCTTTTCGTAAGGCCTATAGCCGACCATTTTTCGTATCTACCCTTCAGGTTTATACAAGTCTACTATCATGACGAATCAAAACTAATAGTCTCCAATGACAAGTGGACACTATTGGTACACAAAAATTTATTAAGTATTGAAAATGCGTTCAACAGTAATAATAATATTTTAAGGGCTACAACAAACATGCTTGATAACAATTACCATAGCATGCAGAAATTTCACTCTTAAGTTAAAACACATGTCACACTATTGGTATAAATATCGGATTCAATTAAAGAAAAACTCTAAGAAATCCTAGTAGAAACAAAACGCTATAAGCGCGAAATAATAGACGGACTAGGTAGCATATTTAAATCAATTACTGGCAACTTCGACGCCTCTGACGATAAATTCTACACAGAGAGTATTAATAAATTAAACCAGGACCAACGTCAAATGGAAAACCTACTAAAAAACAAATTTCTGTGACTATGTCAGTTATAAAAACATTTAACGAAACAATTCAAAAACTTCAAATTGACGAAAAAACTTTCAATGACGACATAAACAAAATAAAGAGATCGATTCACCAACTAGGAGACAAACTTGCCCTAGTCGAAGCCAAAATGTTTTTCTTTGAAATTTGTGAAAACCTACTCGAAAGTTATATGTACTTTCAAGATAACATTAATGATATTCTAAATTCTATTACATTTGCACGTTTAAAAATTATTCACTCATCAATCATTACACCAGATAGATTAATTGCACCCCTTCAGGAAATATCTCAGAACTTAATCAAGAATAACTTACCCTTATCAGTAAAACATTCAGAAATTGCTAAATATTTAGAAAAAATAGAATTAGAAGCATTCCAGACACAATCAGATCTTGTTTTCGTTCTAAAGATTCCACTGGTAGAACAACAACTATATACCTTATATCATTTGAACCCCATTCCTGTCCTAGATAATAGAACTGGATTGCATCACGTACTGTTACTTTCTCAAAAATATATCGCGAGAAATGATGATTCTTTGATGTACGCACTCATCAAGGACCTAACAGGATGCAAACAACTAAGTCCTCTTAAGAAGCTCTGTTCCAACCTCTATGTATATCCGATAGATAATAGTGCAGCATGTGAAGCCCAACTATTCAAAAATCTTGTAGAAATGCCGAAGAACTGTCATAGCATTTTAGTATATGGACAAGGCTATAAGGTACAAAAACTCGAAGTCAATACATGGTTATAGTTTCAAGTTTCACTCATGTTAAAATAAAATGTGCAAATTCGAATACAAAAACTACAATCATTAACGAAAATTCTGTTTTAAAACTTCAATCAGAATGTAACGCCTTCGTCGGCATTACAAAAATACAATCCGAAAACCGTAAGATACTTAACGTAACAAGTAATCCACATCCAGTGATAATTCCCTACGATTGCTGCAGTATGATCCCAGAAAAATTTGAAATGCCCAATTTAAAACCTTTACAATTCGACAATCCAAATATCGAAAACTTAGAAGTCTCCAACCATAAGCTGGAACAATATTCCAGGGACTTAGATAAAATAATAAACGAACCCTTCGTGACTAGAAATATTTCATGGTTCATTTATATAACCATAGCTCTATTAATCAGCCTGATCCTACTCTACGTAGCCCTCAAATGTAGAAATAGGTCTAAATTAACAAGGAATGTCCAGAGTCCATACACAGGGAAGCACTAAAGAGAATTAACACCCTGCTAGGAAGAAGGCCCAACATCCACCAGACCAATGAAGACACCCCTGAAGAATTATCCTAAATGTTGAAGTGTAACATCAACTTTTTTTGAAAAAAGGGAGTTGTTATATGCGAATATTCACAGCAGCTAGTCTCAGGCATATCATATTAAGATATTGTATTTCATTTATCAAAAGTGATAACAACTTCCTTGCAATATTATTGTGAACACGCAAGCATCACGCCACTTTGAGTTCTGCTGATGCTTACGTGGCAATCCAAAGGTTATAAATATTATGTTCAAACAAAATTAGTTCAGTTCAGAATAAACTCAAGTCACAAAAACATATTTATAAAAACAGTCTAATAAACAGTCAATTTTAAAACTTATAGCTATTTTTTAAAAAGACATTTTTAAAAGTGAAAATCTAATATATATATATATATATATATATATATATATATATATATATATATATATATATATATATATATATATATATATATATATATATTCTTTTCTATAGTGGAGTAGTTAATTTCGGCTTAGTTTAATGTTCTGGATGCATACCAAATAGGTTTCTTTTGCTGACTTAAAACAGCTCCGATTGCATACTGAGATGCATCTGTAGTTATTTCGAATGGTTTTGTGAAATCTGGATGATTTAATATGGGATCATTTATTTGAAGATTCTTACAGGTGGTAAAACAGTTTTTATATTCGTCGTCTGATTTTATTGTAGAACCTATTTTAAACATTGTGTTAGCGGTTTTGTAAGTTTTTTATAAATTTACTATAGTAACCAAGTAATCCAAGGAATGATTTTATTTCTTTTGTTGTTTTGGGTAAGAGAAATTTCTGAATACTTTTAACTTGTCTGGGTTATTCCGTTAGGTGATATTATATGTCCTAGAAATGCGACTTCTTTGTGTAGAAATTCGGTTTTGTCTAATTGAATTTTCAAATTATTTTTCCTAAATGTTTCGAATATTAGTCGTAAATTCTGAAGGTGTTCTTGTAGACCGTTTTAAAATACTATTATGTCGTCCACGTATACCATGCAGATTTTATTTTGTGAATCCTTTAATACATTGTCGTCCATGCAACTTGGGAATGTGGCTGATGCGTTTTTCAATCCAGATGGCATTCTTGTATATTCGTAGTATCCATTATTTACAGTAAATGCGGTTTTTTCTATGTATTCTAGGTGCATTTCTGTTTGGTAGAAAAATATGAACATCTTCCTAGTTTACCAAGTATACCGTTGATGTTTGGTAGTGGATATTTGTCATCTATAGTTTTCTCGTTTAATTTTCTATAATCCAGGAGAAGCCTCCATTTCTCTTTTCCGCTCTGATCTAGTTTCTTTGGTACAACCCAAACTGGAAATGAGAATGGACTTTGGGATGGTCTAATGATTTGGTTCTTTAACATGTCGTTGATTTGTTTCTCTATTTCTTCCTTATGAATGTATGGATATCGGTAACTTTTTGTATAAACTGGTAAATTATCTCTCGTTCTTATCTCATGTTTGATACCGTTAGTAAAGCCGAGTGGTTCGTCCTATTGTTCGAATATATCTGCATATTTCTGGTATAGTTGTCAGTTTAGTTTTTTCGTTGTTCAAACGACATTATCTTAGTAGGTTATCAATGTCGTTCTTATTTATGGTGTTATTTATTCGTTTGTTGGTTTTTGCCTTAAATTCGTATTCGTAAATTTTATATTTTTCGAGGGGTTCAAATTTTATTTCATTTGTACTGAATTCTATTGGAAAATCATTATGGTTATGTACCTCTATTGGTATCTGTTTATTTTTTAGTATGGTGATCAAATTTAGTATATGATCGTTGTTTCTACTTATTTCTTGAATATATAGTTCTGTTTTATTTGAGATATTTGTAGGAACATTTGCTTTTATTATTTTTCTTTTATTGATGGTTAATGTTTGTTTTTGATTTGGAGATTTAGTTGATGTCTGTTTTAGGCTTGTGGGTTTTTGAAATAAAAGAGGTAGCGAAAATGAGATGTTGTGAAAAGATTTTGTGATTCTTACTTTTAATTAGATCATGTCTTCGACTCCTATAACTCCGTCAAAGAATTCGTGACTTGAAATCTGGAAATTTTGGAATGATTGCTTAATAAAGTACCTTTCCTCAACCAGTATTTATTTTTGTGGGTTGATATCACTGGGATATGTGTATATATATATATATATATATATATATATATATATATATATATATATATATATATATATATATATATATATATATACAGGGTGAGCCACGATGGATAGAGTATTAAAAGTTATATGGAGAACGGATCTACCGATTGCTTTGAAACTTTGGTTACCAAAATAGTCGTGTATGATCTATGTAACTAATATATTTTCGAAAGTGCGGTGTTGCCATTTATACGTAAAACCAGCAACATCTTCGTTATTTTAAATAGAATACCCTGTATATTTTTGCATTTTTTGGATTTTCGTCTCTTTCTGAGTAACTTTTGTTAATATTTCCCTATATCTATCTAAAGCCGTTATCGAGATAGTAATTATTTTATGAATTTATTGCCAAAAATTTTACTTTCAGTAAATCATGTTTTCTCCTACCTACGCAGCAATCAAAAGATAATTTTTCAGTTGTGGCTAGGCAAGGCCTGGGGGCATCTTCTTCATTAATCAAATGTTTCCAATATCATACAGGGTGAGTTAGAGAATGCTTTCTATAAGTGACTTAGAGAAATGCACGAAAGTCAATTTTTTTAAATGGAATGCCCAGTATATTATTACTAATTCACAAAGGTGATACATTTGCCTATTTAAAAATGTTAATATACCCTATACCTAATGTGCACCGTTTTCGATATATAGGCAAGTAGTATAGCAAAGCGGGTTCTGGGCCACCCTCGGATTTGTCCGCGGACATTTGATGCGGATGGCATGTGGTCATTGTTGATCTGAAGAACTCTTGGCGCAGGTATAAAACAGGTCTGTACAGGTATAAAACAGGTGTGTACCGATTTAAAACAGGTATGGTGGTATTAGGAGAAAAACATGACGTCATTAAACAGGTTACCATACCTGTTTTAAACCGGTACACACCTGTTTTATACCTGTACAGACCTGTTTTATACCTGCGCCAAGAGTTCTTCAGATCAACAATGACCACATGCCATCCGCATCAAATGTCCGCGGACAAATCCGAGGGTGGCCCAGAACCCGCTTTGCTATACTACTTGCCTATATATCGAAAACGGTGCACATTAGGTATAGGGTATATTAACATTTTTAAATAGGCAAATGTATCACCTTTGTGAATTAGTAATAATATACTGGGCATTCCATTTAAAAAAATTGACTTTCGTGCATTTCTCTAAGTCACTTATAGAAAGCATTCTCTAACTCACCCTGTATGATATTGGAAACATTTGATTAATGAAGAAGATGCCCCCAGGCCTAGCCTAGCCACAACTGAAAAATTATCTTTTGATTGCTGCGTAGGTAGGAGAAAACATGATTTACTGAAAGTAAAATTTTTGGCAATAAATTCATAAAATAATTACTATCTCGATAACGGCTTTAGATAGATATAGGGAAATATTAACAAAAGTTACTCAGAAAGAGACGAAAATCCAAAAAATGCAAAAATATACAGGGTATTCTATTTAAAATAACGAAGATGTTGCTGGTTTTACGTATAAATGGCAACACCGCACTTTCGAAAATATATTAGTTACATAGATCATACACGACTATTTTGGTAACCAAAGTTTCAAAGCAATCGGTAGATCCGTTCTCCATATAACTTTTAATACTCCATCCATCGTGGCTCACCCTGTATATATATATATATATATATATATATATATATATATATATATATATATATATATATATATATATATATATATATATATATATATATATACATACCCCAGTGATATCAACCCACAAAAATAAATACTGGTTGAGGAAAGGTACTTTATTAAGCAATCATTCTAAAATTTCCAGATTTCAAGTCACGAATTCTTTGACGGAGTTATAGGAGTCGAAGACATGATCTAATTAAAAGTAAGAATCACAAAATCTTTTCACAACATCTCATTTTCGCTACCTCTTTTATTTCAAAAACCCACAAGCCTAAAACAGACATCAACTAAATCTCCAAATCAAAAACAAACATTAACCATCAATAAAAGAAAAATAATAAAAGCAAATGTTCCTACAAATATCTCAAATAAAACAGAACTATATATTCAAGAAATAAGTAGAAACAACGATCATATACTAAATTTGATCACCATACTAAAAAATAAACAGATACCAATAGAGGTACATAACCATAATGATTTTCCAATAGAATTCAGTACAAATGAAATAAAATTTGAACCCCTCGAAAAATATAAAATTTACGAATACGAATTTAAGGCAAAAACCAACAAACGAATAAATAACACCATAAATAAGAACGACATTGATAACCTACTAAGATAATGTCGTTTGAACAACGAAAAAACTAAACTGACAACTATACCAGAAATATGCAGATATATTCGAACAATAGGACGAACCACTCGGCTTTACTAACGGTATCAAACATGAGATAAGAACGAGAGATAATTTACCAGTTTATACAAAAAGTTACCGATATCCATACATTCATAAGGAAGAAATAGAGAAACAAATCAACGACATGTTAAAGAACCAAATCACTAAACCATCCCAAAGTCCATTCTCATTTCCAGTTTGGGTTGTACCAAAGAAACTATATCAGAGCGGAAAAGAGAAATGGAGGCTTCTCCTGGATTATAGAAAATTAAACGAGAAAACTATAGATGACAAATATCCACTACCAAACATCAACGGTATACTTGGTAAACTAGGAAGATGTTCATATTTTTCTACCAAACAGAAATGCACCTAGAATACATAGAAAAAATCGCATTTACTGTAAATAATGGATACTACGAATATACAAGAATGCCATCTGGATTGAAAAACGCATCAACCACATTCCCAAGTTGCATGGACGAGAATATATATATATATATATATATATATATATATATATATATATATATATATATATATATATATATATATATATATATATTGCATTTTTACAAAAAAATTATAATTAAATTAAATTATATTAACGTTTATCACATTCCTCTATTACAACAATAGTTCAAAGTATTATTCAGGAGACTTTAATTTATTGATAACATCGAACTTGCACACTTAATATATTTAAGTACATTACAGTGTCAAACATTTACCAGAGTTAACGATAGTGACATAAATGGTTATTAAATTACGGCCCACAATGTATACTGTACCCTTCGGGGTGTTATCGCGTTTAGATCTATAATTCTTTGATAATGAAATTATCTGCAGATGATTTAGATGCCTTGACTATGAAAATCTAATAATAAAACTAGCTGCTGTCAATTAGTAAAATGATTTCTTATTGCCAATAATATTGTAACGCAAGTGTGCAATACTCGTTAAATAAAGTATGCACAATATAGTCTGTAAAGTTTTTTCCGGATATATGTTTGACTATTTATTTAACATTGTTTACAAATAATATATTTTCTGTTGATTTAAATGCCCGTATATATATATATATATATATATATATATATATATATATATATATATATATATATATATATATATATGTATATATATATATATATATATATATATATATATATATATAAATATATATATATATATATATATATATATATATATATATATATATATATATATATATATATATATATATATATATATGCACATATATATACAGGGTGAGTCGGGAGGAACGGACAAAACTACAGGAGTGTATTGTACGCGTGAAAATAAAGTAAAAAAGCTTAAATGTTGTTATCCGATTTTTATTTGTTTTCAAGTTATAATGTAATTAAAAATGTTTATCTAGTATGCTATGTTCGAGGTTTAAAGACATTTGATAACTTTGTTGTTTTGACAATGTGTTAGTGTATTGTGTCACTGTATTGTGACAGTGATTTAAGGTTTATTTTGGAGTTTGAACGATTAAAGTATTACAAAATGCCACACACGTATTCAAATTTAGAATATGCAAAATGGTGTTTGGTTATGGTTTTTGTAATGGAAATTCTAGAGCTTCTGTTGAAGAATATCGTCAACGGTTTCCACATCACAGACATCCTAACGAAAATGTATTTATCAGAGTTTTGAACAAACTGTGCGAGACCGGAAAGTTCCCAGTGTTAACGTAACATCTAAACGAGCTACTCGACAAGATTTAGATGAGATAAAAGATATTCTGGATCAGTGGCGGTGCGTGATCCTAAGATTGGGGGTATACCATACATAAAAATACTGATAATCATAAGAATAATAAGAATATCCCTAATATTAGATAAATATTTATCTCATATTAAGGATATTCTTATTAACTTTATTAATTTGAAAACTTACCTAATTTTCTTTGTAAATTCTGCGATTTTTACACTGTGCAAATTTTTCAATTACTTTGTTGTTAAAATTTTCGATATTTGTAATAAACTCTTTTTCAATGGAGAGCATAGCCAAAGCCAACAGTCTTTCTTGGCACATGGTGTTGCGCAAAAATGTTTTTATTCGTCTTAAAGCCGAGAAACACCTTTCGGCTTCTGCTGACGAAACAGGTACACTGTAATGATGATTTTCAATAATTTTGCACTTTCTTCAAAACTTGATGCAAAAGAGACGAGGCTACAAAAACAGACGAGACGAAGGAGGACTGAAAACTTATAAGTCAATAAAGTGGGAAATCATTAGAAAATGTAGAAAAGCGAAAGAACAATGGATAGAGGATAAATGCAAAGAAGTAGAAGATAAGTTGCAAGTAGGTAAAACCGATGAGGCTTACAAAATTATTAAGAGGAACTTCAGGGATATAGGAACAATAAGTAGAAACGTTAGGAGTCAATCGGGGGACATACTGATCGGAAGAGAGGAGAAAGCGGATAGATGGAAGCAGTACTTAGGAAATTTATACGAGGGTTAGGAATTAGGAGAGATATTAGAGGAAGAATCTAGCATCGATAGAGAAGATGTAGGAAAACCTATATTGAGAGAGGAATTTGAAATAGCACTAAGGGGGCTAAAGAATAATAGAGCGCCGGGTGTAGATAAAATACAGGCGGAAATTTTGAAATGTGCGGGACAGAAAGTAGTAAATAGGATGTTTGAACTGGTAAAATACATATATGAAACGGGCGAGATGCCGGAGGATTATAAGAGGAACATTATCGTTACTATACCGAAAAATAGAGGAGCCGACAAATTCGAGAACTTTAGAACGATTAGCCTAACTTCCCATGCGTCAAAAATCTTAACTAGAATAGTGCAGAAGAGGATGGAAAATAGAGCGGAGGAAATACTAGGAGAAGACCAATTCGGGTTTAGGCGAAATAGGGGAACTCGCGAAGCTATTCTGGCGCTAAGAGTAATGTTAGAGAAAACAATAGAAAAAGGAAAGAACGCTTATATAGGATTTGTAGATTTAGAAAAAGATTTTGATAACATAAGATGGGAAAAAATGTTCAAGATACTAAAGAGCGCGGGAATGAAGTATAGAGATAGGAGAGTAGTACACAATCTATACAAAGAGCAAACTGCTGTTATAGAAGTAAAAGGGCAAAAAAGGGAAGTAGGTATTAGGAAAGGAGTAAGACAAGGATGTACCACTAATTTTTAATCTATCACCACTAATTTTTAATCTGTACATCGAAGAGGCGATTAATGTGGTAAAAGATAGAGTGGATTTCGGGATTAAAGTACAGGGACAGAAACTAAAAATGCTGAGATTCGCGGATGATATAGCAGTATTAGCATCTAGTAAGGAGGAATTAGAATCAGCATTAAACGAAATGGAGGCAGTATTGACAGAGGAATACGGAATGAGGGTGAATAAAAACAAAACTAAAGTGTTAGTGTGCAGAGGGCGCGAGAGCAGATCAAAAACGAAAGTACAAATTAATAATGAAAGATTGGAGGAAGTTAAAGACTTCACTTATTTAGGAAGTAAAATAAATTGGGATGGAAGAAGCGATAAAGACATAAAACAAAGAATAGCGCAGGGTCGAGTAGCTTTTAACAAAAAGAAAGCGCTTTTATGCTCGGGGGTAATAAACTTAGAAACAAGGAAGAGATTTTTGAAAACATATGTATGGAGCACGGCACTATACGGCTGCGAAACCTGGACGGTAGGGGAAGCAAGTAGGAAGAAATTAGAAGCTTTTGAGATGTGGTGTTATCGAAGAATGATGAAAATACCATGGACTGATAGGGTTAGAAACGAAGAAGTATTGGAGAAAGACGGCGAGAAAAGAAGTATGTGGAAAAACTTAAAGAGGAGAAGAGATGGAATGGTAGGCCACTTGCTGAGACATGGGGGAGTAGTCCGCGACATTTTGGAGGCAGAAATAGGAGTGAAGAAAGGCAGAGGTAGGCCTAGATTAGACTACTGCTCGCAAATAGTAAGGGATGTGGGTTGTAGCACAATTAGCGAAACGCGTAGGTTGGCACAAGGAGAAGCTGGAGGTTAGCGTCCAACCAGTCTTAGGACTGATGACCTAATAATGATGATGATGATGATTCTTCAAAAGTTGACTCTAGTTTATTGGAATTAATAAATGTATTTAGTGATAGAGCTCCGCTTGAATTTCTAAACTCAATTCTTTGATAAATTAAGGACAACTCGGTACGTAATTTATTTAAAACGGGTAAGATTCGACTGTTTGTTTTAAGTAATTTTCGGGAAATTTTTTAACATATTCCGAAAATTTTTCTGGGAGAAGTAAATTGAATGCTACCAAGTGTCCAGTAAAATTAAATCTCTCCTTAGCTTGACATATTATAATGTCACACACTTCCTTTAGTTCTCTATTTTTGTCTTCCGTAGAAGTGTCTACTCGTCTCCTTTTTATTGGTTGTATTTTATTTGGTTCATCTTCAGTGCTTGTGGTGGTTTCGGTGCTATTTCGTATTGCAGAAATTTCTCTAATAAAACCGTCTATAGATGTTTTTACATAAACTGGATCAGTTTCTCTTTTTTGTAACTGATTATACACAATGTTGACATGTGGCATAATTTTGTGAAAACTACCTAACCAAAATAGAAAATCGTTATCCCTTAAAGTTCTTTTCAATCCACTGGCTTTATCAATAGTAGGTGGATGTTGTATGTGAGTTTTTTTCATCTCAATCAATTCTACACATTCCAGAAATTCTTCTTTGTTTTCAAACACAGTATTTACTATTCTAGAATTGAAATTCCATCTTGTAGGTGCTGATCGGGGTAATCGAGTTCCTACTACTTCATCAAGAACTGCGGTACATTGTGCGGAATTAGAGAAAAATGAGCAAAACCCTCCCAAATTTGCAAAGAATACTCGTACGTTCCGATTAGCAGAAGCCGCATTTGCCATTATTAAATTTAATTGATGCGCATGACAATGCACATATTGGGCAGTTGGATAACTCATCTTAATCCTGGCTTGAACTCCATTCGATGATCCACTCATAACGGCAGCTCCATCATATGTTTGAGCAATCAATTTATGTGGGTCATTTTTAACATGGTAGTCTATTTCACTTTTTAAACACTCCGCCAATGACTCTGCATCATGTCCTACTGGTTTTAAAAAACTCCAGAATCTTTCTACAGGCTTTCCACCCACCATGTAACGATATATTAAAGCCAACTGAAAAATTGTAGAAACGTCTGTAGTTTCGTCTGCTATTATAGCAACAAAAGTGGATTTTTTAATTTCAATGGTTATTTCATCGTGACAAACTTCAAGCATACACTGAAGTAGCTCGTTTTGTATAGTATTAGAAGTTCCTTTAAAAACCGCCGCGTTTTGTAAATGATACTTCATAGCCTCGTCTAATTCGGCACTGAAATCAATCAACCCACGAAAAATGCCTGGATTGGATGATGTTTTCGATTCATCGTGTCCTCTTAGGGCCAGTTCAAATTTTCCACAAAAACGAATACAGTTAATAATAATGTTTAAAACATACCTGTTTTTGAAACCGCTTCATTGTGTGCTGCCACTGCTCGTCGATGAGCAGAATCGAGCATTGTCGCAATATTTGCAGTGCCTAGCATGGCTAAATTCAAAACATTATTCATGTGTCCAGCAGAATTTGCATGTTTTTTTATTTTCTCGTTTATGTGATTTAAATCCGTTACTCCAGTTTTGGTCCAAGGTGTTTCCCCGCCAAACAAAACACACGGAAAACAAAACACTGCGTTCGATACATCGCATCCACTTAACCACAAATGTTTTTTAAATAAGTCATTATTAAATGTTCTTACAAATTGTTTATTTTTTCCTTTCACGGCTAATTTTAAATTAATTTGTGGAGTGGGCCTACCTAGAGTTTTAATTTGCAATTTTTCCTCCAAACTCAAGCTAGAGAATGGAGTTTTTAATAAATTTTGAATAGAATTCATTATTCCAAACTAGATTCTAACCGAAAACCCGAGTTTATATTTATAAAACGTAAGCGATAAGACAGCTTACGAGACAAGTGATGTACGAAAACAATTCACAAACCGATTCTAACCTCTCTCAATTTCGTGCGCTCTTAAACTCTGCACATAATATCTATAGAATTCGCCCACTACTTTTCCTAATTGTGGAGGGGCAAGCAGTAACAATACGCGTTCGCTTTTTCATATTGCACGGAAGCACGATCGCCGTGCCGCGACCGGAAACCGGTAGCAGAGACTTAGCGTCTAGTGGATTCGTAACGCTGCGGCCATATAATATTTAGATGGTGTTAACGCTAGGGATGCGGAAGGGCGATAAATTAAGAATGCATCCATTAATTACTAAATAAAATTATTAATGCTAAATTGTCGGTAGTGCGCGCGCACCAGCGCACCTTATAGCCCACCGCCACTGTTTCTGGATGTAGTACCAGATGATGCAATGACCAGCTAACGAAGAATTAGTATTGAATTGGGCATTCCACAAACAAAAGTAATAAGCACACTCTACCAGCAAGGCTTACATTCATACCATGTACAAAGAGTGCAGCACCTACAACCGGAAGATTATCATAAACGTATGGAATTTTGTCGGTAAATAAATAAGAATCCTCGTGTTGTATCCGCATACTTTTACAGATGAAGCAACATTTACCTATGACGGTATTAATAATACTCACAACTCTCATGTATGGTCAGATGAAAATCCCCACGCAACAGTCGAAAGTAACTTTCAATATAAGTTTTCGATAAACGTGTGATGTGGTATGGTCAATGGTTATTTAATTGGCCCTTTCATCTTGGAGAATCGTCTCACAGGAGACAACTACGTGAATTTTTTACAAAATGAATTACACGGAATACTAGAGGATATTCCTTTAAACATCAGAACGCAAATGTACTACCAGCACAATGGAGCTCCTGCACATTTCGCTCGTCAGGTCAAGGAACATTTGGACGAAAGGTTTCCAGGGTGTTGGATTGGTCGCGTTGGTCCTATTAGTTGGACCTCCAAGATCTTCAGACCTAGATTATTGTTTATGGGGCTGGTTCAAAGATGAAGTGTATAAAGCAAAAGTGGACACTCGGGATGCACTAATTCAACGTATTAGAAATGCTGCAGCCGATCTTAAACAAAGACGTGACTCAACCAGGAGAGTTACAAGCGCCCTTCGTAGAAGAAGCAGAAAATGTTTAGTGGTGAATGGAGGTATTTTTGAACATTTATAACGCTATAATGACCAAAACGTTAATGTATGAAATTTTGTTTATTTTTAATTACGCTATAACTTGAAAACAAATAAAAATCGGATAACAACATTTGAGTTTACATTATATTCACACGTACAATACACTCTTGGAGTTTGGTCCGTTCCTCCCAACTCTATATATATATATATATATATATATATATATATATATATATATATATATATATATATATATATATATATATATATATATATATATATATATATATATATATATATATATATATATATATATATATATATATATATATATATATAATTATATGAGTGAACAATGACTCACTTCCTTTTTATTTTATTGAATCATAGTTTAAGACACGTAATACAAAATTACAGGAATGAACTAATCATAATGCTGAAAAAGCAAAGTGATATACGTAGTTTATATAAAGCCAGAAAATGATTCATTCAAGTCAAGTA
The DNA here is from genome assembly GCA_037954035.1 of Rosalia funebris. Classification (NCBI taxonomy): domain Eukaryota; kingdom Metazoa; phylum Arthropoda; class Insecta; order Coleoptera; family Cerambycidae; genus Rosalia; species Rosalia funebris. The sequence continues at coordinate 19,171,905 of JAZFAV010000036.1, read as the reverse complement.
TTATACAGTTATTGTTCAGTTATCATCAATCTGTATTTTACTCAAATAAAGTATTAGTGAAATTCTTCGGCATAGTTTATTTTGTGTGACCAAAGAGCTCAACAAACGAAACTGGCGCAGCCGGTAGGATTATCTTCACAGAATCACTGACGAATTATGTATAGCTGGTGGACCCAAGATCCTTCAAAAGATAACGTTCCTCATCACCAAAGTAACAACAACAAATAATAACATAACAAACAAGTAAGTCCGAGTTTCCTAATACTTTCGTACCTTTCCTATCTCTGAACAAAGTTGTGATAGTTAAGGGGCAACCCTAGTTAAAATTTTTGAAAATATTGTCCTAAGAATCAGGTACAATTTAAAATTGTGGCTAGGTAGGAATTTTGTTTTATCCAATATTGATAAGGCTTAATTCACTAGGTTAAGACAAATTAATTTTCTCAATCGAAATAAATTTCATTTTTTCTTTAAGATACTCAATTTATTAAGTTAAGAAAAATAAATTTTCTCGAGCGAAATAATTTTTAAACTATTCAATTTTTTCAAGATACAATTTTTAGATTTAAGCATGTAGTTTAAATTTTTTTGTTTTGTTTTGTTATTGAGTATAGGTACAAACAGAGTTTTTCCGTTCATTTTTAATGAGCAGACCTTATCCAGTCACTCCACCCCGAAATTTAAGTAGATATCGAGAATTATAACAATATACCGAAATGGCTCAATTAGATTTACAAAAAGTTAAAAATCTTTCTGAATTCGTTCCCTATTTTGATGGCGACGAATTAATGTTACAAAATTTATTCGACGCAGTTGATAACCTTTTAGAAGCGAATCCGACTACTGACCCATTTCATATAAAGATTTTGCTGAGCGCGGTTAAAAATAAGATACAAGGTAAAGCGCATATTCTGCTTTTGAGCCGTCCTGATATCACGACCTGGATTCAAATCAAAGCGCTATTCATTCAAAACTTTAGTGATAATCGTAATATTTTAACATTAAAACAAGAAATGCAATATATACGGTATAATCCAAAAAAAAACTCTTTACAATTTCGGCAATAGATTAATCGAATTAAAATCTAAATTAATAACAAAAATTCAGCTTTCAAACATGTCCGCTGAAGAAAAATCTGGCCATATTTGCCTTTATGAAATACAAATATTTAACAGATATAAAATGAATTTACCTCCAAATTATGAAACTATTTTACGAAATAATCCTACTATTTCAACATTAGAAAATGCTACCGCTTTTATTGACGGGCAAGTGAAATACGATGAATATAAAAGATTGTCTTTAGGAATTCAACAACGCCCTTTTCAAAAACCTCAAGCTAGTCAAAAATCTTTTCAAAATTTTCAACCGAATTTCAATCAAAATTTCAACAGAAATAAGAATCAATTTAAACCAAGGCAGTTCCCCTCGCAGCCAATACATGTGCAACCCAGACCAATCAATCAACACTTCCCTACTAATTCTCCAGTTTTTGGTAAGCCCCAAACCATAAACAGACCTTCACAAGCATCTTATAGACATACACCTATGTCAGGTGTATCCACAATTAATCGCCCAGAACAACGCTATAGTAGCACAGTAACACAGTCACGCGTTACAGACCAAGCGACCCCGCGAAGTAACCAGACTCCATTGAAACACATTTCTGAAGAATTATATACCATCACTATACCATCATGAAGACGAACAAACAGAAGACGCATCCCTATATAATGAAGAAACGAACGAAATTAACACCAATGAAGACGTCGATTATGAAGACTGTTACGAACAATGGAACATTCAAGAAATACCTGAAGACCAAATAAATTACCAAGACTCAAATTATCAGAATGTAACCAGTACACCGGATCAGACGTAGATCATAACGCTATGTTAGCTGCCTCCATTGCTTACGTCCAAATTCATGACCCCCCAATGAAATTATTAATCGACTCCGGTTCTTCCAAAATTTTAATACGCCCTGATATCATCGGAAAATACTTTCCTGAAACAATTTTTAAGGAAAATTCTACGATTAAAACATGTTTAGGTCAAAAACAAACTCAATTTTGTGCAGAAATTCCAGCATTCCAGGAATTCAACTCTCCAGAAAAAATCAAAATAATTCTTTTCGATTTTCCTAATTATTTTGATGGTTTAACAGGTTTAGATGTCATCACTAAATTCCACATTCTATTCGATTTCTCAAATATTATATGTTATGGAAATAATTTTCAGATTCCTCTTCATTTTTGAAATCCTCATGATACTACAAGTCGTATCATTTGTAAAAATGCCGTACGTATAAATGCCCATGAAGCCATTTGTACAACTGTCCCAATCAATATCGAAACTGGTGAAACAATCAAAATAATTCTTTTCGATTTTCATAATTATTTTGATGGTTTAATAGGTTTAAATGTCATCACTAAATTCCACATTCTATTCGATTTTTAAAATAAGATATGTTATGGAAATAATTTTCAGATTCCTCTTCATTTTCGAAATCCTCATGATACTACAAGTCGTATCACTATAAATGCCCATGAGACCATTTGTACAACTATCCCAATCAATATCGAAACTGGTGAAATCTATATCCCTGAACAAAATTTTGGACAATTAAAAATTCCTTCTACTATTACGACCGCTGAGCATAATCAAGCTCTAGTCGAGATTCACAATCTCTCAGATGAAACTGAAACTATATACATGGAATACCCTACTACTGCTTATCCTCTTGAATATTATGAAACTAAATCTGTCACTACACCTTCTCCAGAGTCCAAAGAATATTGTACCAAAAACAAAATCATCTCCAAATTAATTCGTACTGATCATTTAAATTTTGAAGAATAACAAAAAATAATTTCCCTTTGCAACGAATATAAAGACATTTTCTTACTCCCTGATGAACCCCTTTCTTCCGCAAATGATGTCAAACATAAAATTCAAACATAGGAAAATCTTGAGAAACATATAGCTTATCTCAGTGATGGTGTGGAAAATCAACGTGGCGAGGCGGTACTAAAATTGAAAAAGTTTCTATATTAAATGTCTTGTTCACCACAAAACTAAAGTAGAAATAATTATAGTTTGATAATTGTCACACTTGGCGACGATATAAGAATAAGATCTTATTCTAAGCGTCCTGGACTAGAATCAGAAATTTGGTGAACACTAACATAGTGAATGTTCAGGCAAATTAAAACCTTAAAGATCTTTAAAAAATTAAATTTCACTTTTTTCACTTTCACTCAGTTGAGATTAATAAGCAAAATGTTCCACATGCAATATCCAGGACAAATTTGGTAACAATAATCCTGCCTGCTGGACAAATTTGGTAACAATAATCTCCCCCAAATCCTGCGTCTTGTAAAATATAAACAGCAACATTATTCAGCTTGTGCTTTTCATGGAAATTAATGAAAGTGTACAGAGGGAATTTATTTACCATCTTGGACGCTGCTAATCTGTGAATGGAGCACATTTTGAACATTTACAGTAAATATATTTTCCTGCTCTACTTTACTGTTGTCAATCCATGAGTGTTCTAGTTCTAGTCCATCTTCACCGAGTATAAGGTAAGAATGTGGAGGTAAACTTGTAAAGTTTTTGTAAGGTAGTGGGACTATTCTGAACAAAGAGTAAGATTTTTCTCTTAAAATTGGAACTAAAATTTTAATATGTAACTTTGAATTTTCAATAAATGTCTGAATCTTAAAAACTTCAAATAATAATAGATATAAAAGATAGGAATCTGATTTATCTTATATAGTAATTTAAGTTTTTCAATAATTTCTGTAATATCATTTGTTGTTGTTATATTCGAATGTACTAAATTTATATGAGCAAATAAGAGAGCACTTTCTATATTGCAGAGGTAAATTTGAATAAATTTGATATTATTAATTATATCCTGAATCCTGTAGGATTACAGAATTAAGTTTCGTGATAGTACGATTATTGCTTGCGTCTATAGTTTTGATTGTGTCTTCCAGATTATTTATAAGATTATTAATGTTTCGATAATCTATCACTAGACGCCATTTTAATTTTCTACTGGCATCCATCTTTTTTGGTACTCTCCAGATGGGACTCTCTGGAGTAGTCCCATCTCCAGATGGGACTACTCCAGGGGCTGCAAGAAGGTCGAATAATTCCTTCATTTAGCATTTTGTTGATTTGGGTTTGAACTTCCTGTTTATGAACATATGGAAATCGATACGATCGAGTGTGGACAGGGGTATCATCAGAAAGACGAATTTTATGTTTGACATCATTTGCGGAAGAAAGGGGTTCATCAGGGAGTAAGAAAATGTCTTTATATTCGTTGCAAAGGGAAATTATTTTTTGTTATTCTTCAAAATTTAAATGATCAGTACAAATTAATTTGGAGATGATTTTGTTTTTGGTACAAGATTCTTTGGACTCTGGAGAAGGTGTAGTGACAGATTTAGTTTCATAATATTCAAGAGGATAAGCAGTAGTAGGGTATTCCATGTATATAGTTTCAGTTTCATCTGAGAGATTGTGAATCTCGACTAGAGCTTGATTATGCTCAGCGGTCGTAATAGTAGAAGGAATTTTTAATTTTCCAAAATTTTGTTCAGGGATATAGCCAGTTCACCAGATTCGATATTGATTGGGACAGTTGTATAAATGGTCTCATGGGCATTTATAGTGATACGACTTGTAGTATCATGAGGATTTCGAAAATGAAGAGGAATCTGAAAATTATTTCCATAACATATCTTATTTGAAAAATCGAATAGAATGTGGAATTCAGTGATGACATTTAAACCATAAAAATAATTATGAAAATCGAAAAGAATTATTTTGATTTTTTCTGGAGAGTTGAATTCCTGGAATGCTGAGAATATATATATATATATATATATATATATATATATATATATATATATATATATATATATAACTTTTACGTGGGAAGTAATGTTGATGGGTTTACTGTTAAAAGATGATCAAGGTATTTAAAGAAAAAATATCTTGGCCATATTTAACAGCAAACTATCATCTTTTTTGCATTATTTTTATAATTGGTTTTGCATTAAAAAAGGTGCCTTCTAATAAAACGTTAGAAGGCACTTAGTTAAAAAAATAAATAGCTTCTCTTAAAATAATTAAAAATAAAATACAAACTCATAAAACTTAAAAATCCCCTTGAATAAGAAAAAAACTAAAGAAAATTTTCGAAGATGCCTCCGTCTTGCGCCAAACAATAACCCAACCTGTCGTAAAATTCTGAACGAATGTTGGTCAACATAAGAGGGCTAATAGTTTAAAATAGATTTTCAATATTAGCCCTCAGTCGATTTAAATTAGTAGCTCTTTCATGAGGATGCCCGTATAACTTTGATTTAATATACCCCCATAAGAAAAAATCATTAGGTCTTGGTGGCCATTGAATTACGCCTCTCATAGATATAATTCTTTGGGGGAATATCGTATTCAAATAGTCAATGACTATTCTTTAGTTATGGGCCGGACACCCATCGTGCTGGAATCAAACGTTGTCAAAATTGGGGTTAATGTTTGCCAATGCAGGAACAATTTGGTTTTGAAGAAGATTCAAATAAGGTTCTCCATTTAAATTTCCATCAATAAAGAATGGTTCAATAATATCATTCCCATAAATACCAGCCCAAACATTCAATTTTTTGGGATATTGTGTCCTTGTATTTAACAGGCGATACTGATTTTCAATAGCCCAATACCGTAGAATTGATGGATTGTGCCTACCATGTAACGAAAACGTGGATTCATCGGTGAACACGATGTTATAAATAAAATTGTCATCGGCATTTGCACGTTCCATTACCGTGTTACAAAATTCCATTCTACGGTACTGGTCTTCATCGAAAATTTCTTGATGGGCTTCGTATTTATAGGAATGATATTTATTTTTCTTTAAAATTTTGTGAATTTTACCCACACTAAAACCAGTTTCCTCGGAAATTTTTGGGATAGAAATATTTGAATCTCCTTCTACCATTGCACACACCATTAATTCCTGCATTTCAGCATCCTCGTTAATTCTAGGTGTCTTGTGGCATTTACAACCTAAAATGCATCCCGTTGACTTAAACTTTTCGACTACTGTCGATATTGTGTTCAAGGCAGGGATCGGACGATTTACATATTTGACTGAGAAAAGGTGGTTCCTTATTGCACGTAATGAATGTCCTTGAAGAGACCATGATATCAAATCAATTTTTTCCTCAAGTGAGTACGTCATAATTACTAAGTTTAGAATTAAAAGAATCTATTTAAAATTACACGTATTACTGCGAAGTTCACTCGTCTAAATGCCAAACACGTATGCGACGGTAAATGTGAAATCTAAGTCGTCGATCATCAGGGCGTACGGCCGGACTGCCCACCTGAGCGGTGGATAATTTTCCGAGAAGGACCGAACGGTGGAACCTATGTACAGCTTTAAAATGAAAGCACGGTATATATCGGATAGGGGTCATGGGCAAGGTGGTGGGGCCCAAATGGAAGGATTGCCTGGAGACGACGTACGCCAAATACATAAACGCTTTGAATGGGCCGACGAGCTGACGGATGACCCGCTGCAATGCTATGAAACCAGTGAGCCCCTACGGACGGTATACATGACACGTATGCATGCCCTGTGGCGTGAATTACACCCAGAGCATGATGACTGCGCGCCGCAGAATCTGCGTAACTATGTATCCTATCTCCATAGAAAGGGCTATGTGAGGACTGCGCTCCAATTGGTGAATGAGGTAGCTGAAAAGCTGCCTAATGAACCAGTTGAGGATGCGGTCTTCACCGCTCCACCAATAGTAGAGGGCCTCAGTACCAGAAGGGGATTACATCGCACAAGATCAACTAGGCCACAAGATCTGGCCAGAGTGGATGATGCTGAAGTTTAGGCATCGCTTCCAGAGGGGGCCGACATCTGGCACATAAATTGTGCCGTGTACACTGCCGCCGAAAGCTTCTCTCATATGGAGAGGGCGAATAACTCTTCCTTTGCGCGAAAGAGAGCGGAGCGGCGTATATGGAAGATGGAGGCCAAGATCCAGTCGGCAAGACAACAGGTATCTCGTATCCAATGTGTGATGGACTATATGACGGCCAATAGGCCTTTTACGCAAAGATTACGGCGAATCGCCGCCAATTTAAGATGCGTCCATCACACACTCAAAGATGTAGTGCTGCGTACCACCAAACAGTACTGCCTTGATAGGATACGGATGCTGGTGACGTGCAAGAAGTCACTAGTAAGCCGGGCGCGAAGGTTGGCGGAAAGTAATTTGTTCCGCCAAAAACCCTCGCTCCTATTCGAAAATCCGACGATTGTAGATCAGGTGGAAAATTTTGGAAGGCGCTGTACGAGCAGAAGCCCCCACTCCAAAGAGGCACTCCAGCTCTGGCACACTTTGAGGACTATTGCGAAGGTCTTCAGCGACCAGAACAAGTGTGCCACCCGATAACCCCTGAAGAGGTTCGAAGAGCTCTTGCGGGCTCTAAGAACTTTGCTGCTCCAGGTCCCGACGGGATAAATAACTTCTGGTGGAAAAAATCATCTAGTACCCACCACCATTTAGCCAGAATTTTTACCACCTGCCTAAATGGGGAGCAGCAAATTCCTTCTTGAGTTGTCGAGGGGCGGACCGTGCTAATCCCGAAGACCGGAGATTTGTCCAACCCAAAAAATTACCGACCGATAATCTGCTTAAACGCATGTTACAAGGTGTTCCTAATAATTCACTTGCTTCAATGCCTTGTGGTGCCCGGTCCTGTAGTGAGATGTATTCAAGAATTTATGCAGCTCTGGAGGACTCGGTTTGCCATAATATCGGGTGATACTAGAGTCCGGACAGAGCCGGTGTCGTTCCGAAGGGGCGTGTTTCAGGGAGACTTCCTTAGCCCCCTTCTGTTTTGCATCTCACTGCTGCCGTTGTCCGTGTCCCTCAGAAAGCCTGTTGCTGTAACTGCGGCAGCCCCGGCGATCGGAGGCATAAGGTCACCTATCTATTTTACATGGATGACCTAAAATTTTATGCCTCTGGAGAAAGGGAATTACGCCAGTCCCTAAGGGTGGTGCAGGAGTACACGCAGGCCATCGGGATGGAGTTCGAGTTGGACACATGTGCACTGGTTCATCTCAAGAGACGGCGAAGCCGGGAATACGCAGAGGATGTGCAGCTCGTAGACGGAAGCATCTAACACCACTTGGATGCCGGAAAGTCGTACACCTATTTGGGTTTTGAGCAACGCTAAACCCAAAAGGTAGGTGTCGTAAATAACGCTTTCCGCGGCAAGTATCAGCGCCGCCTCCTACAGACCTGGTCCTCAGAGCTGTCGGGGAAGAATAAGGTGTCTGCAACAAACATGCTTGCCGCTCCGATCCTTGTCTACTCATTCGGTGTAGTAAAATGGACGCAGAAGGAGCTGCGACGACTCGACGTAGTAACCCGAAAAAGGATGCATTTCAGTAAGAGACCGTGGACTCTTCAGTTTGGAGTGTCTCCAGAGCAGGATGCTTCTGGACGGAGCCTGTAAAGTTCTCAGGAGTTTGGATCTCCTTCTCTGCATAGTCCGAGATCAAGAACATGCAGGGATAGGAGCATTTTTATTTAAGGCAGCACGTAGAGCAACCGATGATCGCTGTTCCGTCTTCGACAACGAACGGGCCAATCACAACTGTCACCGAGTTGGAACCCGTTCGGTTAAAAGCCCAAGTAAAATCTGCAGAGCATTTAAGAGCTCTGCAGCTTCACAAGAAAAAGCCCATGCACGGGGTCTTCCGTATGTATATGGAAGCCCTGGGCATATCCGAAAGGCTAATCTTTGCTTTCTTAAGATCAGCCGGGCTAAATTCAGAGATCGGATTCATCATAGCTTGCCAAGATGGTGTATTTAACACAATCGTCTATCGGAGACGCGTCATGGGTGTGGAGGTCCCAGATGTCAGGTGCAGGGCCTGCCGCAGGGCGCCGACACATTTACTGTCGGCTTGCTCGGTATATGCAGTTTCGGCCTATATCCATAGACATAACGCAGCATTACGGGTGCTTTATTATCATTTAAGGCATTCGTATCAGATAGATGAGACACCAGTGCTGCCTTACGCTCCAGGGGATATTGAGTCCGTTATGGAAAAGGAGAAGTACCGAATATATTGAAACTATTCGTTTCACACCGTCAGGCACATACAAGCCAACAAGCTTGACGTAATCCTCCTCGACCACCAACTCAGGACAATGTTCGTCATCGAGTTCTCGGCACCCGGTGATGGTAACATTGTTCTGAAAGAGGAGGAGAGACGGACAAAATATCAAGATTCAATCTTCGAACTCAGCAGATTCTAGAAAGACCATTTTGTTAAACTTGAGGTACTGATTGTAGGAGCCCTTGGTGGAGCGAGAGATGCATTGCTTTCAGAATTAAAGATCATACCGGTCGCATGCAGAAGGCCGTAATTCTCGGTTCGCTTCGTCTACTCAGGGCACACGACTCGGCCCAGTAATCACTAACCGAACAGACGCGAGGAGTGATTACTGGTATTACCAGCGCACCTTCTATGTAAATCGGAGGCACAGAAAAGGGTGACTGGGTTTTAGCAAAACAAAGGATATACATGTATATATATATATATATATATATATATATATATATATATATATATATATATATATATATATATATATATATATATATATATATATATATAGATACATACAATCAACATTGTTTCAATTCCTGGCAAAATCAAGGCTTAGTAGATAGGACTTTTAGAGTTTCATCGGCTTTTAATGAAAAATAATGGATTAACAAGAAAACCATTGGTAATAGGTATAGGGAAAATTATAGCGAATCGATGCAGAATCAAATTCTGCATCCGATCATCCAATAATATACAGGGTGTCACATTTGAAATAACGAACTGAAAATGATCTAATTGGTGATAAAATTTTGGACACCCTGTTTGCGATAAATTAATTGTCAATGTGGATCTCGAAAGTACCATTCTTGTGCTTCCGTCTACCTCAGAAGCGCTTAGCACCAGTCGAAAATGGGTAAAAGGCACAGTGTTGAAAATAAGGCTACGTCTTTCAAAATTTTCAAAATAATCAAGATATCTAAAAAACAGTTGAAAATAGGTATAGCGAAACCTGACGAAACTCATCATGAAGTTTTTTCAGGAATCCAAAAATTAAATAATATACTGGGTGTTCTATTTAAAATAAGAAAGTTAGTGGCAACTTCCAGTATAACGGGAAGTGGTATGACCTTGAAAATATTTCAGAATGAAAGAAAATCTTGAATAACCGAGTTCAGAGGTTCAGAAGTTTTTTCTAACCACGAAAACTTCTAACGAGCGACTACGGCGAAAAACCCTGTATATATACTTTTTTTTGCTAAAAACCAGTCACCCCTTTCTGTGGCTCCGGCTCACACAGAAGGTGCGCTGGTAATACCAGTAATCACTCCTCGCGTCCGTTTGGTTAGTGATTACTGAGCCGAGTCGTGTGCCCTGAGTAGACGAAGCGAACCGAAAATTACGATCTCCTGCATGCGACCGGCTAAGATTTCTGCCGAGTTTTGGTATGCCGGTATCTTCTTTCTTCCTGAAAGCAGTGTATCTCTCGCTCAACCAAGGGCTCCTATAATCAGTACCTTAAGTTTAACAGAATGGTCTGGATACAGTCTGCGGAGTTCGAAGATTAAATCTCGATATTTTGTCCGTTTCTCCTCCTCTTTCAGAACAATGTTACCAACACCGGGTGCCTAGAACTCGATGACGAACATTGTCCTGAGTTGGTGGTCGAAGAGGACTACATCAGGCTTGTTGCCTTGTATCTGCCTGACGGTGGGAAAGAAATAGTTCAAATATATACGGCACTTCTCGTTTTCCACAACGGACTCAATATCCCCCGGAGCGTAAGGCAGCACTGGTGTCTAGTCTATCTGATACGAGTGCCTTAAATGATAATAAGGCACTCGTAACGCTGCGTTGTGTCTATGGACATAAGCCGAGACTACATATACCGGGAAAGACGACAGGAAATGCATCAATGTCTCCGGCGCCCTGCGGCAGGCCCTGCAGCTGACATCAGGGACCTCCATACCCATGACACAACTCCGATAGACGAGCGTGTTAAATACACCATCTTGACAAGCCATGATGAATCCCTCGGTCTCTGATTTAGCCCGGCTGACCTTAAGAAAACAAAGGTCGTCCTTTCGGATAAGCTCAGGGTTTTCATATTCCTATAGAAGACCCCGTGCATGGGCTTGTGAAACTGCAGAGCTCTTACATGCTTTGCAGCTTTTACTTGGGCTTTTAACCGAACAGGTTCCAACTCGGTGACAGAGTTGTGATTGGCCCGTTCAGTGTCGAAGACGAGACCGAGATCATCGGCTGCTCTACGTGCTGCCTTAAATAAAAATGCTCCTATCCCTGCATGTTCGTGATCTCGGACCATGCAGAGTAGGGGATCCGAACTCCTGATAACTTTACAGGCTCCATCCAGAACCATCCTGATATGGAGACACTCCAAACTCAAGAGTCCACGGCCCTCGCTATGTCGTGGGAGATATAACCGTTCTGAGTTCTGAAGAGGGAAAGTTCTGAAGACCATATCTGTCGGAGACGGTGCTGATACTTGCCGCGGAGAGCGTTTTTTACACCTACCTCTTGGGTGGAGCATTGCTCAACACCCAAGTAGGTGTACGACTCTCTGGCATCTTCAAGTGATGTAAGATGCTTCCGTCTACGAGCTGCGCATCCTCTGCGTATTCCCGGCTTCGTCCTTTCTTGAGATGAACCAGTGCACATTTGTCCAACCCGAACTCCATCTCGATGGCCTGCGTGTACCCCTGCACCACCCTCAGGGATTGACGTAATTCCCTTTCTCAGGAGGCATAAAGTTTTAAGTCATCCATATAAAATAGATGGGTGACCTTATGCTTCCGATCGCTGGAGATGCCGCAGTTGCAGGGCAGCAGTGAAATGCAAAACAGAAGGGGGCTAAGGGAGTCTCCCTGAAGCACGCCCCTTCTGAACGACACCGGGTCTGTCCGGACTCTAGTATCACCCGATGTTATGGCTAACCGAGTCCTCCAGAGCGGCATCAATTCTTGAATACATCTCACTACAGGACCGAGCACCACAAGGCATTGGAGCAAGTGAATTATTAGCTCATGCGATGTCATATCGAATGAGTGAAATGGAATGGTAGTTGTATTTCTTTTTAATGGATAGCGGCAGTGAAAAGGCCATAATATATTTGAGGAAAATATCTTTAGCGAAAATCGCCTATAGATAACCATTTTTGAGGAAAATGACTATTTATAAGTCTGGTTACTCTGCTTTGTGCTGTGAGTGCCTTAATGCCATTATTGTCATTTACTCTAGTTGATGGCATGTTGTTCCCAATTTATTCTACTTTTACTTAACTGATTTTGGTAGTTTTTCAATGTAATCCTAGTTTAGACTAGATTAGTTAGTTTATTTAGTAAGGAACTTTTTATTAAATCGCTTTATTTATAATACTTGTAAATAGCTATTTTCCTCAAGAATGGTTATCTGTAGGCGACTTTTGCAAGAGACATTTTTTTGTACAATAAAATGGCATTTTCATTGCTTATATCCGTTAAAAAAAATATGAGTACGGTAAAAGTTTGACCATTAAAAGAGAAAACTATCACCCAGTTTTTATTTATCATCATGAATATACAGTCAAGTGTTTTCGGTGTAATTTGCGGACACCTTGTGTCCGCAAATTACACCGAAAATGCTTGACTGTATATTCATGATGATAATTATATAGCATATATAATTATCATCATGAATATACAATAGATTATATAATAATTTATATAACATATATATATATATATATATATATATATATATATATATATATATATATATATATATATATATATATATATATATATATATATGTTAACTTGTCTGTCGCCTTCACGGTCCCGTCGCAGCCACTTGAACCCTAGACGATGCCATTCAACCCCATTAACTATAAGTTATTGTAAACAAATACTCTTAAGCTTAGACGACTATTTACTCGATGTTCAGTCAGGGCCTAATATTAGTCTGTATTATGTATCACGTGTAGCTCGGTGTGGCGGATGGGTGGATCGATAATTGTCAATAAATGTTATTTTGTGAATTTCGGAATATTATTTGATAAGCTTTTCGAGCAAAAGCTAACATCAGAAGTGGGATGCCTCCTTTGCTTTAGGCCAGGGAGAACACTTACGAGAAAAGGTGCAGATTTAAAAAAAAATGGCGGACTCCGAAGAACAAGTGCATAACTTGAGTGACAGAGTTAACAGTGAAACAGAGATAATTGAACGAGACAGTACAGTGAGTGATAAGATGTTTAACATGAGGAAGCTGCAACAAGAAAGTAATGCGCAACTTCAACAACAACTGATGAAACTATTATTCACAATGGCCGCCCAGCATACTTCCGGCATCTCCGTCCTGAGTACTCCATCAGTACCATCTACGCTTGCGCTTGACGTCAGATCCGCGTTGGTGCATATTCGTCTCTCGTCATTTGACCCCGATGATACACCTTTTTCGATGACAGAATGGATGGATGACGTAACACGTATTCAACAGTGGATTTTGAAGTCCCTTTCCCCGCACAAGGTACTCCTGCTACCAGAATTCGTGCATGCCTAGCCATTAACAGTACCAATTTTGATTCTTTGGTCGATTATGGCAATGTTAAACTTGCTGCCACCAAACGGTTTTATGCCAATTTTCCTTGGGGAATAACAGTGAGTCTTCTTGAAGATGGGATGCAAAACGTAGAGGTAAAAAACAGAATTTGCATGCAAGATCCGACAGATGAGACGAGCTTACTAAAACTGTTGGCACTCTTCAAATCGTGAAATTAGTGACAAATTGCGAAAACAGCGGCGAGATTCGCCATCCCAAAACGTGTGCGATAAAATACCTGAATTTCAAGGAAAGTGTTGGAAGTGCTATCATTATGGACATAAACAAGTAGACTGTAGACAAGAAGTAACATGTGTTCAATTTACTCCTGACAGACCTTTGTCTGGATCATCTGGAATGAAATCAACCAATTTAATGGTCAATCACAAAAGTTTGAAGAATGTTAAAATATGTACCCACTGTAGAAAGATAGGGCACACATAGGACGTTTGCTATCGCAAAGATAAGAGTTTAAACACGCATTTTTTTTAACCGGAATGGAAAATTGTGTCACCAAACCTCTAGTTAATATTTACATCAACAATAACTGTTCCGCATTTCTTCTATACACAAATTTAACGAAAATGAATTAGATTTGTCAGGATTAGACGAGCGTCGTAACTCGATTCTTAAAAATGCACAAAAACAAACACCGTCTGCAATTATGATGACTGACAAGTTAAAAATATCAAAGTGCCATTGATAAAGTGCATGAACTACTAAAACGTAAAATCACTTTTGTTTATGTTGATGACGTGCTCTGCCCGGCGACAACTATTGAGGAAAGTCTACAGAATTTACGACTGGTAATCGACGTACTCTTTAAAGCCGCATTTGTGCTGAACTTGTCAAAATACATGTGTTAGCCGAAAATCGTCGCTTAAAGACCACTGATCAGCTGATATACCAAACAAAGTTGTAGACAGCACAGAGACACGACGAAAAGCAGTACTCAACGAAAAGGACGAAAAGAAATGGACTCAAGTACTACCTACTATTGAAAATGATTTCAACGTGAATGTAAATAAAACAACTGGGTATTCGCCTACCGCACTATCACACTAATGTTTAGTGAAACCCGATGCTTGAAAGCTGCCGAACACCTATTGGCCGATATCCCGTTCCAACCCTTAGCACGAGACAAGGTCGTTCAGCATTTGGAATGCATCACTTAGAAGACAGCGACAAAGTTCAATGAGAAGCGAGTCCCGGCAGTGCCCTACGCTGTGGGCGACAGGGTGGCTGTACAAAATACACAACTGGCTACGGGAGGCACGCTCAAACCAAAGTTTCAGGGCCCGTTTGAGGTAACTTATTGTTTAGATAACGAAAGGTATGCATTGCGCCGTATCGGAGGTGGTCGTAGAACAACAGTCGCTGCCCATGAACACCTGGCCTCAGTAGGGTATGTTTTGTATTGTTTTAATGTTACTTTTTCTTTTTTAGCTTTTTCGACTAGCACAGTATGGTACGAAACCAAGTATTTGTAAAGGTCCCTGATATAATCAGGCTATTAAAAGGTCCCTGATATTATCAGACTATTATAGGTCCCTGATATACTCAGGCTATGAAAGGTCCCTGAATGTAACTTCAGGCTTAAGGTCCCCAAATAAAATTTGGGCTTTTTAAGGTCCCTAGCATGATACCATGCTAGGCTAGGTCTCCCCCATGAACCTAGGCATGTCGGGACAAGAGCTCTGACTCTCATTTTTATTCTGAGTTCATTTTATATTTTCTTTTTGCATTTTATTTTTTTTTTGCCACTCTAACAGACGTACCTACTAACAAAAAGTAACCGCACACCACTGTTATTGTTTTGCTGTTTTGTTTTGTTTTTCTCAGTAGCTTTATAGGTTCGAGGACAATCCTACGTCAGGAAGGCCGTGTTAACTTGTCTGCCGCCTTCACGGTCCCGTCGCAGCCACTTGAACCCTAGACGATGCCATTCAACCCCATTAACTATAAGTTATTGTAAACAAATACTCTCAAGCTTAGACGACTATTTACTCGATGTTCAGTCAGGGCCTAATATTAGTCTGCATTATGTATCACGTGTAGCTCGGTGTGGCGGATGGGTGGATCGATAATTGTCAATAAATGTTATTTTGTGAATTTCGGAATATTATTTGATAAGCTTTTCAAGCAAAAGCTAACATATATGTTATATAAAATATTTAATTGGTATACATTTTAAAATAATTTCAATTAGGTACCATTTATATTGTATCCTATGTCAAGTAACGTAATCGTTGGTCTTTCTTATTAGTCGTTTCTCATAGTTACTTGATATATTTTGTGATTTATCTCATTCTCACACACAAAGACTTGCTTGTGGTCAGCAACTCACGCCTAACTTCTAGGAGTACTCATGGCCAAAGCCATTCTCATGCAAACTCAGCATATGGCACTTTATATAGGCGAAAGCGTGCGACCAGAAGTTAGTATCCGGCAAACCAGCATAGTATCCAGCATAACTCCATATTAAACATTTCAATTGCATTTCAATTGCAAAACCTCCGGCACTCACATAATATTGTTATAATAATATAATGTTTTAAAACCTTGTAGCAAAACGTTCAAGTCCTGTATTTCAAAAATAAATTGTTTTTAAAAATTGATTTTTATCGACCATGATATAAAAATCTGGCGCAGTCGGTAGGATTTTCACACGTCATTAGAACACGGACTCTCTTCACTGTCGTCGTGGAATACCGATTCCTAAGTGAGTAAAAAAAAACGCAAGAAAGAACAATTTTCACGAAGAAAACAAGAAAATTTTTCAACAAGAAAAACCCAAGAAGGGAATCACTCCAGAACACGGAATTGCCTAACTAGTCCGAACCTCTTGAAGCCCAGAAAATCAGGTTTTCCCAGGTGACCCAGTTAAAACAAGGAATTTGGCTCATTAACTATGATATCCAGGCCAGCGTCCGGATGAACTTGATTTAGTAAGTGCATACGTATAAAATTGTCACGCCTTATTTCACAGTGTACATTACCTTATACGATTATACTGTTAATCGTCACATTTTAATTAAGCGATTATACGCTAATCCCATCAGTCACATTTTATTTACGTCTAGAAATAAAGTGGTGTAGTCCAGTCGCTATTATTTCCTATATCCAATTCATCTCTCAATTTTACGTTTAACGTTGAAAAACGTGCTTTTCTACTATATTATAAAGCCAATATTGTTTTTAACTTTTCAAATCAATTGTTTTATAAATGGCAACTGCTAACGCAAACAATCAAATAGAAGAACAGGTAGAAGCATATAAACTTTCAGAGGTATTTTCCATTGTGCCCGAATATGATGGAAATCAGATCTTCCTACAAACATTTTTAAGCGCTGTTCGTTGTGCCTTCCAAATGGCTGTAGGCAAGCAAAAAACTTTATTGACCCTTCATGTAAAAATAAGCTTAAAGGTAAAACTGCGGACCTAATAAATTCTCACAACCCTACAACATGGGACGAAATTAAAATTTTATTAGAAACCCATTTCGGAGATTCTAGGGATCCCTCATCCCTCATTCAGGATCTTCAACGTATTTCGTAAAATCAAACCGAATCTGCTTTAAACTTTATTTCTAGACTTCAATCACACAATGCCAGAACAAAAATTAGCACAATATATTCTAATAGAGATAATAACATTAAATACTCTTTTGACAGGGCTTTGATCCCAAACTCGGTTCTATATTTTGTGCTGGCAATCCTTGCAATATGCTAGAAGCAATTTTTAGAATTAAAAGAGATCTACAGTTTTCATATTTTGAAAACCAAAATTTTCCCAATCAGGATATAATATAAATGTATCTCAAATAAAAACGCCTCAAACTAGCGTACAAAAGGTTTGCTCGTTGCAAGCGAAACGGACACCATAAATGAATGTCGCACTAGACAAACCAAATAATTCTACGAATTTTTCACTTTTAGGCCAAATTTTCATCAACAAACTTTTCAAAGACCTACATTTACCCAAATCAACCTAGACCGATGTCTACAAATCAGCCAAATAATAATTTTCAG
The DNA here is from genome assembly GCA_037954035.1 of Rosalia funebris. Classification (NCBI taxonomy): domain Eukaryota; kingdom Metazoa; phylum Arthropoda; class Insecta; order Coleoptera; family Cerambycidae; genus Rosalia; species Rosalia funebris. Next base: position 19,154,115 of record JAZFAV010000036.1, on the reverse strand, counting down.
CAAAATAAATTTGTGCAAAACAAGCCGTCAATTTTTAGACCAAACCCAAATCTTCAGAGACCCTCGATAATAAGACCGAATCCAAATTTTAATCAGCAACGTACGCACTATTTAAACAAAACTCTGGATGATACTGCTCATCCGTACTATGAACCGTATTACTCAAATGGTACTGCTCATTTGTACGAAAATTCAATAAATAAACAATTCAGCTATTATTCAAATTCAGCTCAATATTTCAGCCCGATTATCAAACTGATAATTACGAAACTAGTTATACTGCTCAACAAAACGAGAGTTATGATTATTTCGACGACTCTTGCAACAACGTGAGCTATACTGGTCAACAAAATCAAGACTCATATGACACTGCTTTTAGTGGTAGTACTCAAAATTTCGATAGCACTCAATAACCTGAAAATTCAAACCCAAAATTTTCGATTAGACGTCCAGTCTTACGAAGACCCGCCGAATCAATCAACTGCCTTAGAACAAATTCAAGTACAATTTCAAACAATGAATTTAAACTAAATCCAAGACAGCCAAGAACAGAAATTATCATTGCATAATTGATTTTAATAGTAGACAACTCATAACAAACTTTAAAACAGTACCTCTATTAAGGTCGAAGACCCTTCTCAAGAATTTGATTTGCCGCCCTCCGGTCCAAATCAGACTAAAGATGTGACTCATCCTTTTCCAAACATTTCTAGATTCAATCAAAAACTGACTACAGGTGGAAACAAAAATTTCAGTTTTCCAAATTATAATCAGGTATCTCCAAAATTAATCCAAAAACCTTCCAAAATTCAAAATAAAATTTGTATAGGTCCTAGAACTGAAATTTTTTTTAAATTTAAATGTAATCTTTTTAATACTGACGCAATCATATCTAACCAAGAAATAGAAAAAGTTCGCATACCGAATGCTCTTGTGAAAATTAATAACCAAGGTGAATTTTTAATAACAGTTATCAATGCTACCGCTATAGCAAAAACTATAGATTTTTCCAAATTTTAAATAGAACCTGTTAAAAATATTTCAGCATTTAATTTCAATGACCAACTTCAAAACTGAAGTCAGTTTATTGATAGAAATTTTGAAATAAAAATCAATTAAGGCTTGAACATTTAAATAAAGAAGGAAAAGAAGTTATTAACTGAACTCTGTCTCGACTTTTCGGACATAGTTTATCTTGAAGGAGATAACCTCACGTTTACTAACGAAATTTAACATTCAATCGATACAGATAATTTGAAACCCATCTTCTGAAACCCAAGTTCTGTATTTCAAAATTAAATTGTTTTTAAAAATTGATTTTTACCGACCACGATATAAGATTGGGATGATCTGCTTACTTGTTATGAAAGCAGCAGTCGCAGGGGATACATGACGAGATTGCACGCAGCTTGGGATAACATGCACCACGAATATCGCGCCTTCTCTAAACAAAATCTGAGAAACCAAGTAGTCTATCTGCGAAGGTCAGGATATGTGAGGCAGCCCCCGTCAGCCCGATATACTACTTGCTACACCTCTACCGCAGCAAAGAGTTGACGGGGAAAATCGACGAGAGTATACTGAGCCCTCCATAGAGACAAGAGGTAACCCTAATATCAGGGTTAACCTAAAGCCACAAGGCCTGACAAGAATGGATGCTAGAATCGATGAGGAACTTCCAGAAGATGCAGACATATGGCATATCAATTGTGCCATCTACAACGCCCCTAAGAAGCTCATTCCACGTGAGAGGTAAAACTCTTTAAACAGGAACAAGAAAACCAAGCGGCGCGTAGACCAGATCGAAGGCAAAGAGTGTGGTGGAATATATAAGAAACAATCGGCAGTTTACAACTAAAGTCCGACGTACTATTGCCGGACTCAGACGCCAACATCGCACTCTAAATCAGACGGCGCTCTTAGCTACCAAGCAGCACTGTTTAGACAGGATTGGAACACTTATGGCAATTAAGAAAACTTTGAATACCTAGGCGGATAAGGAGCATGGAACAAAACAAATTGTTCCGTACAAATTCCTCCCATCTTATTCAGGAGCAACAACGTGCTGTCGCAGATCCACCGGCTGTAGAGGATGTCGAAAACTTTTGGAAGGAAATCTATGAAACGATGCGTCCATTCAATAACACGCCAGTGATCGCACAGTTCCAGGCTCTTTGCAACACTCTCTTTGAAGAACCACAGGAAGCGTGCCCGGCAATTAGTCTGGAGGAAGTTCAACAAACACTCGTCGGAACCAAGAACTTCGTTGTCGCTGGCCCAGGTGGATTGGATATATGGTGGTGGAAACGGTTTCAGTCGACACACAGCCGTCTGGCTCGAGTTTTCAACTCGTGGTTGAACGAGGGATAGCAGATTCCGGATTGGTTTGTCGAGAGATGAACTGTACTTATCCTCAAGAAAGGGAATTTGTCCGATCCGAAAAATTATAGTCCGATTGTGTGCCTCAACTCCTGCTACAAATTGTTTACATGCATATTGTATGTCAGAATAATGGAGCACGTGAAACCAGTCCTTCAAGAGATAGGGAAGTAACGTGAAACCAGTCCTTCAAGAGATAGGGGAGCAACGAGGTGCAAAGAAGAGCCAGGCAGGTTGCAAAGAAAACTTGTTGATAGACCGCTGTATTACCCAGGACTCTGTACAATACAATCAGAATCTATCGATAGCCTGGACAAACTACCGCAACTCATTTGATTCAACATCCCACGAGCCGTTGATTCACTTGCTCGGATGTCTTTAGGTACCAGCACCAATAGTGAAATGCATACAACACCTACTACCGCTCTGGAAGATCCGCTTTACTATAACATCCGGTGAACGGCGCGTAACCACGGAGCCGGTAGTGTTTAGAAGAGGAGTGTTTCAGGGGGATTCCCTAAGCCGTCTCCTATTTTGTATCTCGCTATTACCCCTGTTACTTGAACTCGCGGGTACAATTGGGTCCCAATAATCGGAGGCATAAAGTCACCCATTTGTTTTACATGTATTATATGCCTCTGGAGAGCAAGGCTTGCAAAACGCCCTCAAGGTGGTGCAAGAGTACACGTGGGCAATTGGCATGAAATTCGGATTGGACGAGTATGCAGTCTTCCATCTCAAGAGAGGGCGATCTACGGGGACCACTGAAGATGCGCAGATAGCAGACGGAAGCATCTCAAAACAGTTGGATGCCGGGGAGGCGTACGCGTACCTGAATGTAAATCAGAACTATGTCCAGGATACGCAACGCGTAATGGACGCTCTCCGTGGCAAGTACATATATCGGCTCCGAAACATTTGGTCATCAGATCTGTCGGGGAAAAACAAGGCGTCTGCAACAAATATGTTCGCCATTCCGATACTGCTCTACTCCTTCGGAGTAGTGAAGTGGACTGTCGATGACCTGCGTAGGTTGAACAGGGAAACCCAAAAGATGATGCACATACATAGAAGCATTAATCCAAGATCGTCTGTTCCTCGGCTCTTTCTCCCGAGACAACAGGGAGGCCGAGGACTCTTGAACTTGGAGTGTAATGTCCTCCGCAGCTCGGATCCACTCATGCGGCTAGTGAGAGATCATGAAGTCGCGGAGGTGGGAGCGGGCCTAGTTAAGGCAGCACAAAAAGCCGCAGAACGATTCGGTCTTAGATTCGATCACAGACGAAGGAGAAGCAAGTTGATGACTTACAGTCAATCACTGAACTGGAGCCGAATCATCTGAAAGCCCAAATCGAAGCTGCTGAACATAGAAATCTGTCTAGGGAGCATGTCGATAAGCTTCTACATGGAGTTTTCTATAACAACATTGAAGCACATGATTTATCGACGGCAATGACCTTCGCTTACTTACTTGAGGTCAGTTGGGCTTAGATCGGAGACTGAAGACTTTAGAACGGCCTGCCAGGATGGCGTTATATAGACCTTGGTCTACCGAAGGCGAGTGATGGGAGTGGAGGTACCTGATATCAAATGCAGGGCCTCACACCAGGCACCGGAATCGCTGATTCACTTGCTATCGGCGTGCCCTGTATATGCGTTCGGCCTACATCCATCGGCATAACGCGGCATTACGCGTGCTATATTACTACCTAGGGCACTCGTATGGGGTGGACAAAACACTGGTGTTACCTTACGCTCCCGGAAATATTGAGTCTGTTATCGGGAATGAGAAGTGCCACATATATTGGCACTTACATATTCGTCGTTTCCGATCGTTAGCAAATACAAGCTAATAAGCCTGACGACATCCTCCTTGACGATCAAACCAATGTAATGTCGAGTTCTCGGCTCCTGCCGAGAAAAAAATCGCCTTGGAGGAGGAGGAGAAACGGAACAAATACGTAGATCTCCGAGGTGAGTTTCGGACGCTGTACCCAGGCTACTCTATCAAGATGGTGGTTCTGGTTATCGGTGTTCTTGGAGGTGTGAAGTCTACAATCCTGTCGGAAATGAAGATCATTCCGGCTTGCCAAAAATCAGTAGAGTGGTTGGCAGGTCAAAAGCAGAAAGCGGTCATATTGGGTTCTCTGCGTTTACTTAGGGCACATGATTATGGATCCACGGTAACTAACTTCACAAGCTAGTGGGGCGTTGTTGTGGATAATACGCCGGCGCTTTTCTTACGAGTACCGGAGCCGTGAGAGAACTGTCTGGCATCCAAAATCGGAATATATATATATATATATATATATATATATATATATATATATATATATATATATATATATATATATATATATATATATATACAGGGTGAGCCACGGTGGATGGAGTATTAAAAGTATATGGAGAACGGATCTACCGACTGCTTTGAAATTTTGGTTACCAAAATAGTCGAGTATGATCTATGCAACTAAAGTATTTCAAAAAGTGCGGCGTTGCCACTTATACGTAAAACCTTCAACATATTCGTTGTTTTAAATAGAATATCCTATATATTTTTGCATTTTCTGGATTGACGTCTCTTTCTGAGTAACTTTTGTTAATATTTCCCTATATCTATCTCAAGCCGTTATCGAGATAATAATTCTTTTCTGAATTTATTGCCAAAAATTTTACTTTCAGTAAATCGTGTTTTCTCCTACCTACGCAGCAATTAAAAGATAATTTTTAAGTTGTGGCTAGGCAAGGTCTGGGGTCATCTTCTTCATTAATCAAGTGTTTCCAATACCATACAAAGTGAGTTTGAGAATGCTTTCTATAAGTGACAGAGAAATGCACGAAAGTCTATTTTTTTAAATGGAATGCCCAGTATATTATTACTAATTCATGAAGGTGATACATTTACCTATTTAAAAATGTTAATATACCCTTTACCTAATGTGCACCGTTTTCGATATATTTTTCTGCACTTTTCTGTAACCCTTCCAAGAATATTATACCTTTTGATATGTTGTCATAACGGGTGGGCCATGAAAATTTTATTTTATCATTTTATAATGACAACAGACATGCTATTTTTCTAAATAAATTTGATATTAGTAATATTTGCACTTAATTTGAATAGATGTAGCACAAATATGGCAGAAAATAATTATACAAACACAGTTTTAATGGATTTGTTTATTATTCATGGACAGTGTAATAAGATCATCAACAGAACTTGTAGAATATTTAATGAGAAGTATCCTAAGTTGCCGCAGATGAACAACAGAAAGTTTCTACGAATTCAGAGAAATGTTATTAATTTTGGTTTGTCTTTAAGAGAACCAAGAAATTTATCGAAACCTGTGACATCTGACGAGGTAAATGAAATGAATGTGCTAGTATATTTTCATGTAAATCCCCAGTATTCCATACGTTGTGCTGAAAAGGATTTAGGATTGCCATATTCATCCATTCGAAGAATAATAGCAAACCATAAAATGCATAACTATAAATTTACAAGAGTTCAATTTCTCATGCCTCAGGATTATCTACGGAGAATAGAATTTTGTGAAATGTTGCTAGTACGTATGCAAGATGACCCCAATTTTAAAAAAAAAATTATATGGACTGATGAATCCAAATTTTCTAGGGAAGGGATTTGTAACACACGAAATCGTCACCATTGGGCCACAGACAACCCCCACATTACTAGAGACGTTGGTTTTCAAGTTAAATTTAGTTTCAATGTTTTTTGTATGTTAATGGATGATAAAATAAAATACACATACGTTAATAAAACACGTATACGACGAAAAACTGAATTCCAGAAAATATTTAAATGTAATTAGAACAATTGTGGAAGACTTCGTTGATAATCTGTCATTTTAAAAAAATAGAACTTGTTGGTATCAACTCGACGGAGCTCCTCCACATTGTACGTACGAAATTAGTATGGAGTTGGACCGCATTTTTGATGACCGTTGGTTTAGACGTTTTGGACCGCAGAATTGGCCTCCGGGGTCCCTTGACCTTATCCCGCTAGATTTTTATCTTTGGGGTATTCTTAAAGATAGAGTTTTATAAAACTCCAGTCCGCAACAGGGAAGAATTAGAACGTGGAGTGATTCAAGAGATTGAAACTTGGACCTCGCTGATATAAGAGCTGCTACAACAAACGCTGTCCATCGTCGTATACAAAAGTGTGTGGAAGTTAACGGTCAACATTTCGAACAATTATTACAATAGTTTTAAGATTTTTATACATTTTATTAGTTATTGGTGTTATTTGTTATTGCTACTTATAGCCTTTATTACTGTTATTGCTGCTTAGGTATTATTTTTTCTTAATACTGACACTGTTGTTATTGTTAATGATGAACCAAAATTTATAAAATTCCTCTGAATTCGTAGAAACTTTCTGTTGTTCATCTGCGGCAAATTTGGATATTTCTCATTAAATATTCTACAAGTTCTGTTGATAATCTTATTGCACTGTCCATGAATAATAAACAATTCCATTAAAAATGTGTTTGTATGGTTTGTATTTCATGGCCCACCCGTTATGACAACATACCAAAAGATATAATATTCTTGGAAGGGTTACAGAAAAGTGCCTATATATCGAAAACGGTGCACATTAGGTATAGGGTACATTAACATTTCTAAATAGGTAAATGTATCACCTTTCCGAATTAGTAATGGGCAGTAACTGGGCATTCCATTTAAAAAAATTGACTATCGTGCATTTCTCTAAGTCACTTATAGAAAGCATTCTCTAACTCACCCTGTATGATGTTGGAAACATTTGATTAATGAAAAAGATGCCCCCAGTCCTTGCCTAGCCACAACTGAAAAATTAACTTTTAATTGCTGCGTAGGTAGGAGAAAACACGATTTACTGAAAGTAAAATTTTTGGCAATAAATTCAGAAAAGAATTATTATCTCGATAACGGCTTGAGATAGATATAGGGAAATATGCACAAAAGTTACTCAGAAAGAGACGACAATCCAAGAAATGCAAGAATATATAGGGTATTCTATTTAAAATAACGAAGATGTTGCCAGTTTTACATATAATTGGCAACACCGCACTTTCGAAAATATTTTAGTTGCATAGATCATACTCGACTATTTTGGTAACCAAAATTTCAAAGTAGTCAGTAGATCCGTTCTCCATATACTTTTAATACTCCATCCACCGTGGCTCACCCTATATATATATATATATATATATATATATATATATATATATATATATATATATATATATATATATATATATATATATATATATATATATATATCCATATACTTTTAATACTCCATCCACCGTGGCTCACCCTATATATATATATATATATATATATATATATATATATATATATATATATATATATATATATATATATATATATATATATATATATATATCCTGATTTGATCACCACAAATAAACTTCAATGCCGAAATATTTTAGGAGCACTTTATTAGATTTAATATACAAAGATAAAAACTAATCTAACTTGGGTCAGTATTGTTCATTCATCTATATATAAACTAGGCAAATGTCCTGTCAACATTTTCTTTTTAATAGGAATTGTATTATATTTAACCTTAAGTTACGTGTTTGAACATGAATGTCGACTAAAAATAACTATAACAATTTATGATAAACATTATATAATTACTCCCGCCATGGAATGAGGTATAGCCGGAGAAGTGTCCTTGTGGGTTGATAAGTTAATTTTGATGGAGCTTCTGGTTCTGCATCGATTGTAGATATACAAGAGGCCGATTATCAGTAGTACTGTAAAAATACTGATACACAGTATTACGATCCAGGGGTGATCGGTTGGGTCCAAACCGGGAGCTTATAGATTAATATGGTTAAGGTCACGAAGTTGTTGGTGAAGTTTCTTTAATTCAGTGGTGGGTACGTTGTCTAGAGGGAATGTAGAATAATTTGATCTCATAAGTGGTTCCTGTAAAAAATAAGTAGTTGTTGAGAGTGAAGTTGGAGACGTTTAGACTTATTCTTCGTCGATCCAAAGAGTACAGTTGACATTAGGGGTGATAAGTGATGTTTCTTTTAATATTTGCACTTCTAGGTCGGTGCATATTTCTTTAACTTCAATTGGTAATGCAGGAATTACCAGGATTTGCCCGATAGATAATGTCTGGACAAGGTTTTGTGTTTGACGTGCTGGCACAGTGTTACAAGCGATGTTAGGCTGGCGTTTGATAATGTAGCGTTTGATAATACAGTGGCTGCTAGTGTCCATAATGTTGTCAGACAGGTAGATGTCATCGAGTAGCGGCAGTTCTTCGTCAATCCATACATGTTCGTTTTCAGTGCCAAGTATTAGGAAGGATTTAGGGGGTAGAACTGTCAGGCTTTTATAGGGTGGTAGTATGAGTTTGAACAAAGAATAAGATTTTTCTTTTAGAATTCGTACTAAAATTTCGATATGTAGTTTTGAAGTTTTAGTGAAAGTTTTAACTTGAAAGGGCTCAAATAATAATGAATATGAAACATAATAATTTCGTTGATTTATATAAGAGTCTAAGATTTTCAAAATTTTCTTTGATATCATTAGTAGTTATAATATTTGAATATACTAAATTTAGGTGAGCGAACGGGAGAGCGTTTTCGATATTAGAAAGATAATTTTGAAGAAAATTTATATTGTTAATTATATCCTGAATATGTTCTTGAATAATTATGTTATCGAGCTTTATAATAGTGCGATTATTATTCGCGTCTATAATTTTTATTATATCTTGGAGATTGTTAATTAAGTTCTTAAGGATGATTGTTTTTGTTTCTATTTGAGATACAATTGAATGTTGATTATCATATAAAATTTTGATATTAGTATTAATTTTCTCTCTGTCGCCGTTATCCATTAAACCAAAGAGGGAGTTGTACAGTGATCCAACAGCATTAATTAAACCTAGTTTGATTCTTTTATTATTAGAGTGAATTGTTTCAAATTTATCAAATGTTTTATTTAAAATGAACTCCGCTTGTAATTACTTAATATGTCATGTTTAACAGATTCTTCTTTGATTGTCTTTAAAGTAGTATAGATATTTAGAAGTTGGTTTTCGACTGGGTGAAGGTTGGATGAAACGAGTGGAAGTGGGAAATTATTTTAACTGGACCCAGTATTATTGGAAGGAGAGGGTTCCGGATTTGTTTTACTTGCAGTGATGCGACTTTGTATAGTAGATAAAAGAATGTCAGAGTCATTGTCGTCATCCTGTAACAAGCAGAATGGTTTTAGTTGTTTTTTCTTTTTTATTTTGTTTTTATGAAAATTTGCGGCAGAGGTGTAGACAGTGGGGCTTTTGTCTTTGTAAATCGAGACACATTTAAACATTGGTTTTATTTTAGGGCCACATGGGGTTTTATATTTAGGTATTCTTGAGATGATATACCTACAGGTTGGGGGTCGTCTAAATCTGTATTACGTTTAGAAAGTACTTGGCCTTTTTGATGTTCGATACGACCTCGTGCCGTTTGAAAAAGTTGTTTAACGATGTTTTTTGTTAAGTCGATATAGTCTTGAGTAATTTTGGCCTCACTTAACGTGGGTGAATTGTCTTTGTCAAAATGGGAAAATATGACATTATAAGGGGATAAAGTTAAGAGATAACTTAATGGCTTATTAGGGTGATCGATTTTTTAAGTTCGCGTCAAGAAGAGTTAAATGGAAACGTTCAACAGGACTATTACTGTTGGAGTTTGAATGGAGGTTATGTGAAGTTATATGCCGTATAATTGACAATATTCTTTGTAAATAAGGTTGTTGAATTCTTTGCCAGAGTCGGCAATAATTTGGGAAGGCGTTCCTAAATAGGAAGTGAATTGTATAAGAGCTTGGACAATACCAATTACGTTTTTTAAAGGAAGTTTAATCGCTTGTCCGTATTTAGAAGAGAGGTCTAAAACAGTAAGATACATTTCTGATTGGATATGAAAAAGGTCCAAAGGTTTAGCAGATGTTGGAGTATGTTGCAATTTAATATGTTGTGGATTTCGATCGTATTTTGCGCGTTGACAAACATAGTAGAGATTTATATAACGATTAATATCGTTAGACCAATAAAATTTTGCTGAAAAACGTTTGATGGTTTCATTGATACCTCGGTGTGTAATTTTTGTTTCATGCCTAAATTTAATTTCTTTAATTTTTTCACGATCTCCTAATAGATCAGTAACGTAGGAATTGGAGATTACAATTTTAGTAAGGGGACTAAATTTATTTCTCAGTACACGGAGTGTTTTCTTTTATAGCTTCGCTATGAAAATAGATACAACTATTGTCTGTGGTGTTGATGTAGTTTTTAAGGTGAAGAAAAATTTCATCATCTGATATGCTAGTATGAAACGTTAAGATATGTCGGGTTTTATTGAAAGGTTTTCCGAGCGAGGGTAAGAAGCGTGCGGAAAGTGTGTTTGATTCAGTAATGATAATTTGTTGATTAAAAGAGTTGAAATGTTTTTCCGTAATAGGTGCTGCGCAAACAGGATTTTCGTGTGCAGTGTGTTGTGTATCGTCTGATAGATCATTAAGAAAATCCTCAAGTCGTCCGGGATCTGGGCTTGGAAGGTTGTCAAGTATCAGTTCAGAATCTGGATTATATTTAGAGTCTAGATCAGGACGATCGTTTAAGTTTTCAATAAAATCAGATAGATCGTCTTGATTTTCTGTAGCTGGGCATTAATCATAGAAAGTTCATCGTCAAGGGCATGCGTTTCATCAATTTTGATTTTAGAAGGTGCATCTGCGTTCAAGTTAGTTTTACCTTTTTTGTAACGAATTTCGTACTCGTATTCTTGTAATTTGAGTCCCCAACGTATAAGGCGTGATTGTAGGTCTTTCAATGAAAAAAGCCATTGCAGAGGTTTATGATCTGAGTATATTATAAATTTTTGACTGAAAAGATAAAGTCTAAAGTATTTCACTGCATAGGCGATTGCCAAATGTTCTTTTTCAATTGTACTATAATTTACTTCCGCCGGGTTTAATGTTATAGATGCATAAGCGATATGTTTTTTATCTTGGGAGGAAACGGCTCCAATTGCGAAATTACTTGCGTCAGTTACAAGTTCAAAATTTTATAAAGTCTGGGTATACTAATAAAGGTTCATTTGTAAGTACATTTTTACATTTTTCGAAAGAGTCAACAAATTCAGGTGTGTGAATAATTTTTTCATTTTTCATTAGACATTTTGTTAAAGGTTTTGTCAGTTTCGTGAAATTATCAATGAATTTACAATAATATCCAACTAGTCCTAAAAACGATTATATTTCTTTCGCGGTTTTTGGAATGGGAAAACGTTTGATTGCTTTAATTTTGTTGGGATTTGGTTTGATGCCTTCAGTAGTAATGACGTGTCCTAAGAAAGCAGTTTTTTAAGAATTCAGATTTCTCGAGAGAAATTTTGAGAGAGTATTTTCGGAAAGCTTCAAAACTAATTTTAAATTGTGAATATGTTCCTGAAAGGATGTAGAAAATACAACAACAACATCCATATAGACTAAACAAATTTTATGTTGAAGGTTTTTAAGTACGTTATCCATTACGCGTTGAAATGTACCGAGGGCATTTTTGAGCCCAAAAGGCATTCGAAGATATTCGTAGTGGCCATTTTCAACTGTAAAAGCTGATTTTTCGATAAAATTTGGATCCATTTCAATTTGATGAAAGCCTTGCTCTAAGTCAAGAATAGTAAAATAATTGCATCGTCCTAGTTTGTCAAGAAGGTCCGTAATATTGGAGAGTGGGTAACGGTCGCAGATTGTTTTTTTGTTTAAATTGCGATAGTCAATGACTAATCGCCATTTTTGCTTTCCACTAGCATCAGGTTTTTTTCGGTACAAACTATACAGGGCTACTCCACTACACAGGACTACAAGAGAGTCTAATTATTTTTTCATTTAGCATTTTTAGAATTTGATCGTAAATTTCTTGTCTATGGACATACGGATATCGATGTCAACGAGTATAGATAGGGATATCATCTGAAAGGCGAATTTTATGCTTTACGTCATTTGTGAATGAAAGAGATTGGTTAGGAAGTAAGAACACATCTTTGAAATCTTTACAAAGGGAAATTAATTGTTGTCGTTCTTCGACATTAATATGATTGGTATGAATAAATTTAGAAATATCGCTACGCTTAACTTGGGCTGTGTTAGATTATAAGGGAAATTGAACAGCGGATTTTGTTTCGAAATACTTCAGAGGATAAGCAGTAGCAGGGTTTTCAAGATAAATAGTTTCGGCTTCGTTTGAGAGGTTATGAATTTCGACTAAAGATTGGTAATGTTCAGCTGTCGTAACAATGGAAAGTATTTTAAAATTTCCAGAATTTTGTTCAGGAATGTAAACTTTTCCTGTTGTGGTATTAATTGGAATAGTGGTGTGAAGAATTTCAAAAGCATTTATGGTGATCTTTTTAGCAGTATCATGGGGCCTCGAAAATAAAGTGGAATTTGAAAATTATCTCCATACGAGTAGCATACCTCGTTTGAAAAATCACAAATAATATAAAATTTGGTGATAACGTCTAAGCCTATTAAACCGTCAAAGTAATTATGAAAATCGAATAGAATGAAATTTATTTTCTTATTAGAATTTAGTTCCAGAAATGCAAGAATTTCTTTACAGAACTGTGTTTGCTTTTGACCTAGGCATGTTTTACTTGTAGAATTTTCTTTAAAAATTGTTTCGGAAAAATAGTTTTCAATGATGTCGGGACGTATTAAGGATTTAGAAGAACCAGAATCAATTAATAATTTCATTGGCGGGTCGTTAATTTGAATATAAGTAAGTGGGGCAACCAGAAAAGTATTATGGTCTATGTCTGATCGGTTGCAGTTAATGTATTCCGAAAACTTTCAGTCAGTCTTTCTTCTTGGGGATGTCGTCGTCAGGAATTTCGGAATGATGATTCCATTTGTTGTATTGGTATGAAGTATCATCAGAAATATATTCGTCAATTTCATATTGAGGCAATGCAATGCTCTCCTCTTGTTGCTCATCTTCGTGGTTGTAAAGTTCTTCCGAATAACATGTTGTGAGGTCTGGTCAAATGTACGGAAGTTTGGTCGAGTTGTAATATGTGACTGAGGTCGCATTTGAGGGCGTTTAATAGTAGATACGCCGGACATTGGTGTCGGTTTATATGAAGTTTGGGGCTTACCAAAAACTTGCGCATTGGTGGGGAAACTTTGTTTAATTGGTTTATGCTGGATATGTATAGGTTGCGAGTGAAGTTGTTGTGACCTATATTGATTAGAATTCCTTTAGGTATTGAAATTTTGACTTGAGTGAAAGTTTTGTGATCGGTTATCAAAATTTTAATTATAATTTTCTTGAAAATTTTAGAAAGGTTGATTTGATTGAAAATTTTGAAAACGTATACGGGGTGCATATATAGGGGGTGGATATTCTCAATGGGGCGTTGTTGTTGTGCAAGCCTAACGATAATCTTTTAAACTCGTCATATTTTACTTGCTCATCTATGAACGAGATGGCAGTTTCAAGTGATGAAATTTTAGGGTTATTTCTTAAAATAGTTTCATAATTATTCGGTACATTCATCTTATATCTATTAAATATTTGTCTTTCGTAGAGGCTAATATGACTACGTTTTTTCTCTGGCGAAATATTAGATAATTGCATTTTAGTAATTAATTTAGATTTTAATTCAATTAATCGATTATTTCGTTCATTAGTAGGATTGCTTCTAATAAATTTTCAACAGCATCAAAAAAGTTCTGTAACATTAACTCACCTCCATCAAAATTTGAAATAAATTCAATAAGATTTTTAACTTTTTGTAGGTCTAATTGAGCCATGTTGATTTGTTCGTGTTCTAAATCTAATTCTCTAACCCTACTTAATTGTCTTGGCGGAGTAGTTGGCTAAGGTCTAATAAAAAAAGAAAATTAACACTAAAAATTGTTTCTTGAGATTTGTTCTTAACCTATTGAATTAAGTACTATCAAAGTCAGATAAAACGAGATTCCTACCTAGCTGAATCACAAATTATACCTATTTTTGAAAAGGGAACCGCCACGGGTAGGATTCGATATTTGTCCCAGATAGAATCCGAACGAAAGATAGCTGTTTCGAATTTATTAGTTCTCATCAGTGCCGTACACGGTACACCGATCCAGGACAAATGCCGAAACAAATCCGTGGGGTTTTCATCTAAATCGATAAGATTTATGTCTGTAACTTATAAGTCGGGAATCGAGAAAGGAACCACCAAACCGCAAAGCGGTTATCAAGTGATTCCCGAATAGCAAGGCTATTACATAATCGCTGTAGGAAAATTATACCTAGTCAAAGGATAATTATTTCAATGATTTTTACTACCGTGACTATTTTAATTTTTGCTCAAAGACAGAAAGGTACGGATAGTGCTAGGAAATAGTCGGACTTACTTGGTTTTTTCCTGGTCGATCTGAGCGTAGATGAATGTTGAGATGTAGGACCGTTGTCGTCTAAAGGATTTGAAGTCCACCAGTTTCACACAATATCAGCGAGCTTGTGATGACAATCCTACTGACTGCGCCAGTTAACTTTTCTTCCCTGATTTGATCACCAAAAATAAACTTCAACACCGAAATATTTCAGTAGCACTTTCTTAGATTATTTAACATACAAAGTTAAAAACTAATCTAACTGGTCAGTCTTGTTCATTCGCCTATATATAAACTAAGCAAATGTCCTGTCAGCATTTTCTTCTTAATAGGTATTACATTTAGGTATACATTTAACCAATTTTTTTAATACAATAGGTATTACATTTAACCTCAAGTTACGTATTTGAATATGAATGTCGACTAAAAATAAATAAAAAAATAAATTAATAACAGGAAAAAGATGACTTCGTAAGTTCCTCGTGGCGTGCGTACGCATTGTACCCTAGGTTTTCCAAAGAAAATTGTGATACGCCACTGGTAAAAACAATTTTTTAATATTTATTTAAGATCCACTTTTTATTTTAAACAATATTACCTTGTATTTTATTTGTATCTCTTGTCATTTTCCCGTAATTAAAACTTTTGTAAACACCATTTTTTTCCACTACTAAATATAGGAAAATGAAAGTAACAAAAACATTATCAAGTATATGTTTTCCTGTTACCAGGGCATTATCAAATTAAGCTACGGCTAAAATTTCGTTCCATTATTTTTTAGTGATCGAAAGTTATTAGAAAAAAACTAATTTGTTTCAAAATTTTTAGCGCTCTGTAACTTCGAAACGAAAACCCGTAGAGCATAACTTCATATGAAAAAAATCATTTTTTTTTTACTGAAAAATCCACTGTTTAATTTATCCCCAACTTTCATGTTACAACCTGTGTATATATATATATATATATATATATATATATATATATATATATATATATATATATATATATATCAGCAATTAATACATTTTGACCGACTTGATATCAGGAATTACACACGTAGGTACATACGTAAATATTATAATTTACTGTCATAGTTTGGCCAGAAATAGAAATATCTTCTAAAAAAATCTTACCGAACTAACATCTTTAGATGAAACTTGCATAGATGTACAGTCATTAAGTTGGACAGGGTTAATCGTTGATTTCCTAGAAATTGTTCCTAATTCTGCCTTAAATCCTCCCGCTGGGTCATCCGTTTCTAAGGCTCTCGTTAAGTAAGAAATATATGATGTAGCTAATCTTAAAGTTTTTATCTAAAAATAAATAAAATGTGTCAGTCCCTGGTACCGTTGGATAATATTTGTAAACATATAATATTATTTTATATTATTAATATATATATATATATATATATATATATATATATATATATATATATATATATATATATATATATATATATATATATATATATATATATATATATATATATATATATATATATATATATATATATATATATATTAATTTATATATGTTGTTTATTGTGTATTTATGTTTAGGATTAATCATTTCAAACTCTATTCAATTCAATTGAGAGTAATGATGTACTCGTATATGTTACGGCTAGAATGGAACTTAGTTAGTTTTAAAACTAACCAGCTAGTTTGTAAACTAACTAAATCCTCTGTTGTTTTGAAGGAATCGGGAATTGAATCGGGTTTTGAAAGGAAAATAAACGTGTCTTTGTTAAAACTCAATCTTGCCAGTGTTTTTCTGATAAAAAAGGGAAAACATGGATATGGGAACACTCATGTCGCCCTTACATCGGAATACGTAAACAACCCTTGTCGTTTAGATAAGATTTATACTTAAGCCCAGAGTAGATAATAGTTTAGTCAGTTTCTCATATGTATTATACGGTTTCACTTGTTATCTTTTTACTTTAATATAAACCTAAAGGAAAATAAACGTGTCTTTGTTAAAACTCAATCTTGTCAGTGTTTTTCTGCTAAAAAAGGGAAAACTTGCGCGCACAGTTAGAATTTAGTAAGAGTTAGCTTATGTACGTATTTCGGCTGTGTAGCATTCTGTTGGTTGTATAATAAAGCATAACATATATTTTTAATTTGCCGTCAAAATTATAAACATGCAAAATTTTTTTTTTTTTAATTTTGGTCACCTTAATATGTAATTAAAAGTATTGCATGTTGACTCCATTTTTCGTAATCTAATATGATTTTAGAGTTTTAGTTTGAAAATCTGTTCGGAATTGTTTAGTACGTCAGTGGTCATTTAAATTCGTCCAAATAATAAATTGCCGTGATCATCGTGTATAGTATATTTCATCTCTATTTGCTAAATAAAAAATCTCAAGCGGCTCTTATCTTATACCGTGGCTTGTTTCTATAGCTAGACTCAGGTAGACTGTTCCGTTTATCGGCAAAATAAGAGAGTTCTTTATTTGGCAAATAGCGATGAAATGAATAGTACATGTGAAGTAGTAAAGCAGGGATAAAATGAGTGACAAAAACTAATGTGATACTTTTAAAAATAACGTTTTTTCTGTTAGAATAGATAAAATCAATTTTACCTACGTAGATATACCGATCAGTCAGTAAGTAGTTAATTCGAGCTAATTTTATAAACAACTTGGATTTTATTTTCACAAACTTCCTAGAGTGGATACCAGATATATCGGATCGTATACCGAATCATATTTTTGAAAACTGATTAGTTTTTCAAGATTAAACAAAACGCAAATACGTATAAATAAGTAGAAATAGCAGAAATTCAGCCTGGGAAAATTATGATGAGCTTGGGAACCTTTATCGGCATACATCAAAGAACCGCCAGGCAGATGTTAGCGTCGAAGGTGACAGATGACATATAAATTAGTGGCACAAGCCAGCAGTGGCGTAAATCAGGCGCGACACCATTGGCGGCGTATATCAAAGGAGCCGCTAAATAGTTTTATAGTTCTGAGGGTGGAACTATTTTCTCGGCGGCCGAAGACTTTCAGTTGGAAGAGGAAGGCTTTGTAAGGAAATAATACACAAATATTTATTTTTTATCAATTTATTTTCAGGTTTATTATAGCTATAAGAATTATTGTATAAACACGTTGACAAAAAGTCAACATTTTTATTTTTACCATAAAATAGAATATTTTCAGGAATGTCTTAGTTTTTTAAACCTGTAAGGTACAGAGCTATAATCTTCTGAGAATTTCCTCTTTAAGGAATTAGGTTTATATATTTTCGACTGGGTAGTAGTTATCATCTCGTATTCCACCAAGCGTTGTATATTTTTAGACACAATAAACACAGGTTCTGTTTGTCTTAAAACTATCTCCTTGACATTGTCAAAGATTATTAGCTGAGAAGCCGTATAATTAAGTGAGATGCCTTTAACCTTATAAACCACCATCTCTTCATTGCCATGAGTAGAAAATAATTCTTTGGACCACTAGATACAAACTCTGTTATATAGCTACCTGACCCATATACCGATAGATTCATCAGTTTACGGTTCATAGTCACCCTCTTTACTAACGTATAGCACCGAATCAGTTTCATAATATAATTCTATTTCCGAGGCGTTTTAGGTAGCTGTAAAGCTTAAAAAGAACTTGTGTCGTAATGTATCCAGCTATCACCACGTTCACTGTAGGTAGAATATCGTCTTCCTCATCGACTATCACTTCATCTCTATGTTAGTAGTTTACAACGACAGTATTTTCATTAATGGGAATTATAAAATATATACGTTGACTACTATATATTCTCAAAGCTGTATTATTGATACTGCTTTTAAATTTGTTTGGCTTACCGGATTCTATTTATTTATACGTCGTTACCGTTTTATTTACGGATATTCCGGAATATTTTAGGCATGGTAGAAGTCTTAATTTAACACAAATTAATGATAATTATAATATGATTATTCACAGTAACAAGTTGTTGTGAATTCAGTTTTAATCATCTCCAGATGACGCCAGCTTTGTTGATGAAACGCGCGTCGAGTGTATAGTGTTTTGGTGTTTTGTGGAAAACTAAGTCAGTGTTATATTCACACCAAAGGTTCCAACCTACTCCAGTAGTATGGTGGTTCACGAAAAACACTAGCACTATCTGTCTCTGGATGTACGTAGCTTTTACCTCGTTCCTCTGAGTAGTGGCTTTCAACGCGAGGGGGTGTTATGGCTTAAAATATTCGAGATGATGATTGTATGATGTTTGTTGCCATCCAGTCTTCCATTCAGTTTACTTTTCTGGTTTGTGTCACGGTCGAAGCTCCCTTGAAAATACAAAATTTATGCATAAATTTTGCTATAAATATCTGAACACCCACCAATCGGATGGAGCTGCGCCGTGATTGGCTGGAGTCCCCAAGCTGGATTTCCTACAAATTAAAGCTCATTCAGAGCTAGAATCATCAGTCTGTGTCAAGATAGCGAAGCGAGAGGATGTAGTTACTATACTAAAGTGCTGCCGATAGTACCCAAATCTGACGCAAGCAACGTGGGAGAATCCCGACTATCAGCTCAGGTGACGTCACCTAAATGACGAGGAAATACTCCGACTACCTGCTCAGGTTACGCTACCTAAGCGACGAGGAACACCCCCGATTACCGCTCAGGTTACGCAAAATTAGGTGGAACAACGACTTGTCTGTGTGGTTAACTGCATAGACAATTGATCGACTCCAGTTGTTTTAATTTAAAATTTAATTTAATTAATTTAAAATATACTTTTCTGTTTTCAGGACTAATCACACTTTTATTTTTTCAGAATTACTAATTCTGTTCTGTTCTAGGATTAATAATACTTTTCTGTTTCAGGATAGTATACTTTCTTTGTTTTTCAGTTCTATCCGTAGCAGCCGTAGTTTAAAAATCGTAAGATTGAAACCAGTAGTACGTTGCACAGGAAGGGGGTGGGGACAAAATAGGAAAAACGTGAGACTACCGAGGAGGACAGTGACATGTACAGGTCGGATTATACTAACCTGGGCTCCTCGACTTCGGAGAGGGAGGAGTCGAGGGTCAGAAGTAGGAGTTGCTCTCCCATCCGGGAGTGCGAAGAAAATTTAAAGGAGGAGAACGAGGCTCTCAAAAGTCAACTCGCGCAGATGTCGGAGATCTGTGAGAAGCAACGACTGGAGATAGTGGACTTGAAGCGGCACATGGAGCGGCAACATGAGGAGTCTATGGCCCAGTTCGCCGAGATAAATGAATATCTCTCCGCCCGAGAAGAAATGGACACAATGGAGCCCTCTACTGACAAACAGCGCGCCCAAAAGAGAAAAAAGAAGAGCCGCGGATTCGAACGGAGATCTGGAGCCGGCGAGAAAGCAGGTGTCCCTTCATGGGACCTCCCCAGCCAGGGAAATCTGCCATCTCAGCTAGGACAGCCGTCACTGCTACGCAGACGCCTCAGGCGCTCCATGCCGCCCCCCGCCCCATACAACCAACAGTCACGACGATGTCAAAAACGGAGAAGTCGTCTGTGAAGGTACCGCCAATCGTCGTTCGAAAGAAGGAGAACTGGGCAGCAGTCAGCCGGATCCTCGTAGAGCAGAGGATCAATTACATAAAGGCGAACCTAATCGGGGATGGAGTGGAGATACATCCTTCCACCCCGAGGACCACAGGAAGCTGACAAGGACACTCGTCGATGGGAAATACGAGTACCACACGTACGCGTTGTCGGAAAATAAAACGCTGAGGATTGCGATCCGCAGAATTCCAGATTGCGTCACGGAAGATGATGTAACAGAAGATCTCCGCAGTCAAGGGTTCAGCCGGTAGCGATAGCGGTAGAAGACAGCAATGCCGCTCATCCTCGTACAACTGCCGCAAAGCAGCGAGACTGCAGTGATGCGGATCAAGCGTTGCTGCGGGCTAGTTGTGCGAGCGGAGAGACAAAAAAGCACCCCCCAGAATGTGCAATGCCACCTCTGCCAGAAGTTTGGACACGGGTAGAGCCAATGCACGGTAAACCCCAAGTGCGTAAAGTGCGGCGAGGATCACCTAACGACGGAGTACACCAAGGAAAGGACAACCCCGGTGAAATACGCCAACTACGGAGGACCACATCCAGCGAATTATCGCGGATGTGAGGGGATCCCCAAGGCAAGGCCGCAGGCATGAAGAGCTGCAAACACTGCCGCATTCATCGCAGCAGCATCCTCCACCCTGCAGAATCAACCAGGGCCATCAAGGAACTGGACATCATGATGTCCAACATGCAACAAGTGTACTCGGTCCTGAGTACATTTTTTGCGAAAATGCCCCATGGGAGTATTCTAAATGGCTGCAGACCCGGATCCAAGGAGGTCCCTCAAGATCGCGTCATGGAACGTCTCCTCGCTCATTGGAAAGAAGACTGAGCTAGAAGAAATTCTCGAAAGATATTAAGTTGATGTCATGGCCATCGAGGAGATGGCCATCAAGTTGCATCCAGACGTCCCACTATGAGTACGTGGATACCAGGTACATAAATGGGATAAAAACCGGCGCCACGGTGGAATTGCGCTGTTGGGCAAGTCAGGCATCCCCCATCATATCCAGCACCATCCGGACACGGAGAGCATGGAAGCGGTAATCGTGACCATTCGAATAGGACAATAGAGCGAGCTTCGGATTGTTTCCTGCTATAAACGTCCCAGGCAGAGCGTGCAGGAACGAGACCTAGACGAGATCTTCCCCATAGGAGGCAGGACCCTTGCTGTGGGAGATTTCAATACCAAGGACCCGTTATGGAACAGCCGAATAACGAATACTAGTGGTAGAGCGCTATTGACTTTCGTCGAAATTCACCCGGAAGTCCAACCCGTCGGCCCCTTGGAACTGACCCACCACTCGATAGGGAGACCAGATGTATTGGATATCGCCATCGCCCAGAACATCTACTTCGAGAACATCGACAACCTGATAGAAAGATCCTCGGATCACGACCCAATCCTGGTTCACCTAGAGAATGAGGCATCAGAGACGAGAGAAAACTTCGTCACCAGATACACGGACTGGAATAAGTTCCGGACGTGTCTGGATCGCCGCATCGAGGTCATCGCCCCATTGGAAACAGCGCAAGACATCGAGGCAGCAGCGATTTGGCTCAACGAGGAAATCCAGGCCGTTATAAGAGCACAGCATTACGGAGAGAACGGTAAGGAAAAATGACCGACAGTTTGGCTTTATTTCTGACCCCACCAAGGACCTTATCAGGGAATGGAGAGTGGCGAAACGTAAAGCCATGTGAACTGGACTACTCGAGGACAGGCATGTAGTCAATCAGCTAAGCCGGAGATTTAAAGCAGCCCTGGATGAAGACAGACAAGAAGCATGGAATCGACACCTGATGTCCCTCGACCCGACGGACAACAGCCTGTGGAGCACGCAGAGAGTCATCCACCGAGCGAGACTTTTAATCCCGCAGTTACACGGAGAAAGAGGGCTCGTATTGACTGGCGAAAACAAAGCGATGGCTTTCGCAGACAGTCTGGAGCTCCACTGCCGCGAAAATCAGCTGTTCCACTTCCGGCCAGCTACGATGGAGGAGATCAAGGCCATCCTGAGCACCCACGAGATCAGGAAAGTCCTGGGACACGGTGGCATCAGCAACATAGCACTAAGGAAGCTGCAAAGGAAAGGAGTCGTCGCATTGCTGAACATCTCTCAACGTCTTCACGTCAGACCTGTCAAGGACAGAGCGTGCAGCCACTGCGCTATACGCTGATGACACGGCGATCGTCGCGAAGTCGAGGAGGGCGCGCGTGACAATGATGTATATACAGCGTACTGCGGACGAACTAGCCAACTGGTGCAACAAGTGGAAGGTAGCCATCAACGCTGAGAAAAGCACGACGGTGCATTTCAAGAAGACGCGGGAAACCCCGGAAAAACATGTGAACTTCAACGACGAGGATATCCTCTTGCGGGACAAGACCAAGTACCTTGGAGTCATGGACAAGTTGTTGATATGGAGAGACCACATCCACCACGTGACGGGACGCGCCAAAGTTACCGTGTCCAGACTCTGGACGATGATGGGAAACAACAGCCAGCCAAACCTCAGGAAAAAGCTGCTCCTCATCCGGCAAGTCCTTCAGCTCGAAGTGATATACGCATCGACATCTTAGGGCTACGCAACTCAGACCCACATGAAGAGGATGCAGGTCGTCCAAAATGGCCCTCTCCGCCGTGCCGTGGACGCCCCGTGGTACGTGAGGAACATCGATATCCGGTGGGATCTAGAATTCACCACTGTGGTGGAGAAATTTCGAGCCAGGGCTCGCAAGCTCTACGATCAAGTAGATGCCCATGATAACCCCCTCATCCGAGCAGAGCTTTGGACTACGACCCAGGAAGACCAGGAAGACACAAGAGACCCAAGATCCAGGTAGTATAACCTTATAGACCCCCGTTACAGGGTAAAAATAATTTTTTTATTACGGCTGAGCCCTATGGAAGATCGCCTGATATGACCCAATTCTCGGGCGTCATGCTGGTCTTGGAACCCACGACAAGACACCCCTCGTGGGGCTGACACTGGCGAAGCAATGGGGCAAAACAAGGCGACCAAAGATTTAAAAAAAAGCCGAGAAGAAGTCCCTGCCAGCGGGATTTAAAGGTGTCAGGACCAAAGAAGGTCGGGGGGAGCGAACCGCTGCCAGTCGCCCGGGTCTTGTTTGCGGGCGGCACCTTACCTCCCGGGCAGAGATCCGCGAAAACAAAGCTCGTACACCTACCTTCGTAAAACGGTACCGGTATACACGATGGACGAGTAAGGAGCGAAAATCTCGCTCGACTTGCCGACAAAACCCATCAAAGGCCATTACGCCTGCCAATTAATATTGGCGCTAAATTCATTCCAGATCGTGCTTTCATGTCGCCTCACGACACCGCGTAAGTTGTACCGTTGCCATTTGATCCTGTAAATTGTATACTTATACCTTTATAGTGTGTTCCCTTGTAAAGTTATATTGTTACCATATATTTGTGGTGACTATAATTCTATTATATTTCGTTATTATTGTTAATAAAGACCCTGTGAAAAGTATGTGTTTGACTTGGCTGCATAGCGCGGGAGTGGTGAGTTACACCTTTTATTACTAAATATTCCTATCTGCCGGACACGACTGCTGTCGTCATCCGCATTGCTGTAAGGATATATCAATAAGGGTATCAACGTAAGCACTACGATAGGGTAACTTGAATCATGTATGCAATTTCACCACGTACGACTTCGCCCTCGCTAACAACGCCGCCACGTCGAAACCAGGCGGATTATATGGAGACAAATCACCTCGGAAGCCTACCTAGACACTCCACTAACGATTTTCCGTTGAGCGAGCTCCCTTGCCGCTGAGATAAAAATCATCCATTTTACCCGGTGATCCAAACAAATACCGAACCAACTTATTACATCGATATTCATCATTATTGTCAGGGACTGACAATAACGAATGGAACGTACTTTCGCTAAGTCAGACGAAAAAAATACCTCAAGTCTCAGCGAGTCTTTTTTCTCCGATGCACATCACGATGAATGAAACGATGTGAGGGCCAATTGATACCGTCTTGTACCGCATGTATGCGCACACGTCTGTACTCCGTCCTTGCGACGGATTGGCGCCGCAGCGCACCGAAGAGAGGGAAGAGGAGCGCGATGGATTGCATTTTCATTTAAAAATGTTTTCATTCCGCAACAGTCGTGTGAACATCTTATGTTAATTTTTTGTTTCCGATTTTACGTGTAAAATTTATTACCAAAAATTTTTTAAAAGAAGTAAAAAACGTTACTGTTTAATATTCCATCGGACAGTTAGTCTATTTTATATCCTATTGTCGAAAAAACAAAATCCTGGGCCTCGATTTAATTTATACTGTTGCTCGAAGTGACGTTTTCGCCCCGCCCCTCTGGGTATACTCTCGGCGACCCTGTCGATAAATCAGGCCACCCTGTGACGTCATGATTTTGGATGACAGCGCTGGCCCCAGAGAGTTAAATTCCGGAGTTTTTGGCCAAATCGATCTTGCTTAGCAGCGTTCTTCCAGTGACCTATATTCATATAAGCGATTACTTGTGCAACAGCTAAGGCTTGAGTTTGATCCTGCGACCTGGATATTTTATGTGGCCTGGCCCATAAAATTTCTACTTTAAAAGAATAAAGTTCAGCATTCTCACCCGCAACGTCTTCAAAATATCTCTGTAAAGGATGTCCACAAGGTGCCTCTGAGAGGGTATCGTTGGTTAACCTAGCATAGTTGCAAATCGAGTTGCCTGCCCAAGGTAGGAAACTCGGTGGAGGCTAGCAGAGTAATCCGCGAAGTCCATTGCCGCATTGAACTAGGGATTTCTCGCCCAGCTTGTCCTATTCTATAGGATACTTGAGGAGAGCCTTGCTTACCCCAGCTACAAATCGAGCTGCCTGTCCACGGTAGAGAACTCGGTGGAGGCCACTAGAGAACGTCCCCTAAAGGTTGGCGATTCCATCGTCAACCTTAGTACCTTGCAAAGGGGTACTTAAATTCCCGGTTCCATACGTTGCATCACCGAGGGCTCACGTCCGTCCGCGCCTATTTTCATTTACCTCCGAGAGACGGCAAGCGCACGCAACTTCCGCGATTTAAAACCGTAGTGTTTTTGCACGACTGTGTGCGCTCAGTGAACGTCGCAACGCGAGTCAGCGGTTCTAGGTCCCGAGTCGGGTGTCGGGTATCACCGTTGAACGACGGAATTGTGTGCCTGTTAGCAGATACGATCAGATGCCAATAGGGGATTGCTGTACTAGACCAATTGGATCGGGGTAAGTCTGTTCGATTTTATTCCTAGCTTGCGCTCCCTACCGCTCGATACTGTGAAGAGACCCCCCTGAACACCACTCGTAGATAGATTCCTGTCCCTGGTTGGCTTGTAATGTGGTAATATTACAATACGTAGGTTTTAAGAAAGCGAAGGTTCGATATATAAGAAATTGTCTTGAAAGAAATTGTCTATATAACCGTACCGATTAATAACCATATTTACGATCCATCCATTGGTTACATTTTACATTTTTATACGAGGTATATTAGAAAGATCTATATACGAGGTACGGTCGTGAGGTGGAAATAGTGAATGCATCCAATGATGGAAACGCGTAGTAGCAGGAAGCCCGCGGAGCCCTAGCGAGACCCGGCTACCGCTGCTCAAAGAAACCACCCCCACGCAACGGGAAGGGAACGACGAGGGGGAACATATATCCAGCAAGACCAAATACCACGGAGCGCCAACGAACAGCGGTCTATGCCTGCGCCAAGGAGCAACGCGTCCAGCCGGATCTAGGAGACATCCCAGCGGGCTACAAGGGCATCCACCCCGATGTCATCATCGGGAGCGTTATTATTGGCAACGCCGCATCGCGTCGCGTCGACAAGGGATGTGACGTGATGGGGATGATTCCAGAAGAACGACGTGTACGTCGAGACGAGGGGAAGCCCTTCGTAATCCGTACACGGGCTCCCCCATCACCTACAATCTCCCATCCCAGGACGGATGAAAGCGAGAGAGTGATGGAACGAGAGGAGAAGCCTTCTATGAAGAGGCGGGCACGAGACGTCGACACTGTTGTCACGGGCACCGCTTCCTTAGAAATTCAAATTTTAAGCATAAAATTTCATTGAGTATCAAAACCCCCAACCAATGGGAAAGAGCTGCGCCCTAATTGGGTAGAGGCCGGATTACACCATTTGGACCAGAAGTTGCTTATAAAAGAAAGCGCCTTCAGCGCTTTCAAGGTATTCGAGATCGTATCAGAGGTTTCTTCACAACTCCGCGTCGTTGTATCGTTTGAGAAAGTAGAAATTGTTATATTTGCATACATATATATATATATATATATATATATATATATATATATATATATATATATATATATATATATATATATATATGTTACGCTCAGTGAGCGAAGAAAACGGTCACAATGCGGACGGTGCTGAACGACCAAATACCGAAATAAGATCATTTTTCGCATTGTGGCCGTTCTTGTTGACCACGACGCGTTGTGGACAATGCTCAAAAAGCCATGACGCGTTCGGGATGATTTATAAAGCTCATAATCCGATCTTTCTTGTCTAGACTTGTCAGTGTGTTTACGACTACCTTCGAGTGAAGTTCTGTCTAAGTTGTCATAAGCCGAACTTTCTTGTCTAGATTTGTCAGTGTGTTTACGACTGCCTTCGAGTGAAGTTCCGTCTATGTTGTTGAACGAAGTCGCTAGTATTGTTAGCTAAAACAATAAGAGAGAGGCGTTTAATGAAAAACTTGAAAATATCGTAACAGCAATGATCGAAGTGATTATTTTACGAACGAACGGTATGAAGAGATCGTCCAAGAAGTGAAAGAAGCGAAACGTTTGAGAGACAGTAAAATGCCGTTGTCGTCCAAACAATATAAAAGACTGAAGAGGTACGATATCATAACAATTGGGGAATATGAAAAGTTAATTAAAAAGACCAAAGGAACACAGGATGAAATTTTTCGATATTTCTGTAAGCGAACAAGAGGTACATTACTTAAACTGACCATTTATACTTCAAAGCGACAACGGAAGAGAATTCTCTAATAAGATAATAGAACAGTTAAAGGATCTGTGGCCAGGCCTTAGACTTGTGCACGGTAAGCTCTGCCATTCACACAGCCAAAGATCGATGGAACGATTCAATCAGGACGTCAGAGATATGTTGGTAGCGTGGATGCTTGACAATAATACCAAACAATGGTCAGAGGGCTTACGGTTTATTCAGAGCAAAAAAGCGTGCCCTGTATGAAGGAATTAAAAAAGGTCCTTACGAGACCATGCTTGGTAGCAAGCAAAGAATCGGATTGGAAAATTCTTCTCTGGAAAGGGAAACATATGAAACTTTGGAAACGGAAGACGATCTAAATCTTGGAAAGGATGATACTCGAAACAGACCAGAAAGGGGAATAAAATATAATCAATGCAGTATCCAGTGCGGTAGCATGTTCCATTTGCGAACATTTTGGAATCACCCAACCATGTAAAACATGCAGTTTAAATGTACACATGAAGTGTGGTGTTAAAATTGAAGGAAAAGTCGTATGCAGCCTTTGCTGCCGACGTAATGCAATCATAGAGTAACGCGAAAATGCTAAAGCCGGAATGGAGAAGCAAGCTGAAAAAATGCTGACTTTGTCCCGTGAAATACCTCCTGCTGAGATCGGTCAAAATGTCGTAGTCAAAGTTCCGGATGTCGACAGAGAGCGGCTTGCCCCTAGAAGTGTTCTAGCTGTAGTTCTAAGCGTTAATGAATCCAGCTTGTATAAGTTGGGAACTAAAGAGGGCGTGCTGGAAAGACTTTATAGTCGTAATGAATTCACCTTCGCTGATTTAAACTTTATAAACTTATCGTATGTTCCGAGTTGTTCATTAAATTTGAGAAAAGCTTCAGCTTTTTCATCTGGATCAAAACAAGGATTTGTCATGTGCCATTGTAAGCGTTATTGTAATACAAAAAGTGCAACTGCAGGGCCAATGAGGTGTCGTGCAATTCTAAATGCCACAATAATAGTGCCTGCAAGAACAAGTGAATACCCTTCTCAACTAGCGTCGGTTCAGTTGGCTATTATTCTATAGTGTTCCTCTTTAATAAATAACTTTTCATGTAGAAATAACAATACATTAAAGGTTTTATTATTTTCAGTTATTATTTCTGTTAATCTAGTTAAATATTAAAAGCACGATCAGTTTATGAGCTTTTTAAACCATCCAGAACGCGTCGTGGCCATTTGAGCATTGTCCACAACGGGTCGTGGTCAACAAGAACGGCTAAAACGCGAAAAATTACCTTATTTCGGTATTTGGTCGTTCATCACCGTCCGCAACGCATTGTGGCCATTTTTTTCGCTCACTGAGCGTTTTTGATGTTTGAGCGTAATATATATATATATATATATATATATATATATATATATATATATATATATATATTACTTCAATACTGTCAAGTAAATACTGTTGTGCAAGTGTAAATTTGATTTGGCTGAATAGAGGGAGAAGGCTAGGTAAGTTACGCCTTTTTTTATATTTCATTATATTTCTATCTACGGGACACGACTGTTGTCGTGTTCGCCTCGTCGAACGCGAGTAGTAAGAATATTTAAAGCCAGTAATTCGAACCATGCATGTACTTTCATCCCATACGTCGCCGCCCTCACCTACGCCGCCGCACCCAGGCGCATTCTATGTAAGCAAATTGCCTCTAAATTCCTCCAAGCCCTAACGAATGGCGCCGTTGGGGAGCTCCCCAACGGCGCCCAAGCTCCTCAGTCCCCGAGTTGGGAATCCATCATTTTATACAGGGAGCCAAATAAACACCACACTTACCTGCTACCCTGGCTTTCTAATCGACTGGCTCGAAACAACACCTCTAAAATGTCTTCTATCTTTGGACACACTTTGAACATGGTATTGGTCATTGGGAAGAACTTGTACTCTTACAGGACCACCTCTGGACTAGCTTACTGCTAGCAAGCCCCTTCACGATTGGCGTCCTTTCAATCATAACCATCTCACCAACATCATAGACGATCGCTGGTTTACGATTTTTATCGTGTCTTTTTATCACGATGGCACTTTTAGTTATGTTTTTGCAGCTTTTTTGCGTACCAGTTTTAAATAACCTTGCCTATCTACCTGCTCGTTATAGAGATGTTTTTTCGAGGCCCCCATTATACTGCTAAATGCATTACGATTAATGCTTTTGAAATTCTTCATACCACTATTCCAATTAATATCCCAACAGGAGAAGTTTATATTCCTGAATAAAATTCTGGAAATCTTAAAATCCCTTCCATTGTTACGACAGCTGAAAATAACCAAGCTTTAGTCGAAATCCATAATT
Organism: Rosalia funebris; assembly: GCA_037954035.1. Lineage (NCBI taxonomy): Eukaryota > Metazoa > Arthropoda > Insecta > Coleoptera > Cerambycidae > Rosalia > Rosalia funebris. The sequence goes on along the minus strand of JAZFAV010000036.1, from coordinate 19,124,390 downwards.
TTTCCAACGAAGGCGAAACTATTTCTTGAAGACCTTACTACTGTTTGTCCTCTGCAGTATTTTGAAACAAAATCCGCTTTTCAATCTCCCATACAATCTAACACAGCCCAAGTTAAGCGCAGCGATATTTCTAAATTTATTCGTACCGATCATTTTAATGTCGAAGAACAACAACAATTAATATCTCTTTGTAAATATTTCAAAGATGTGTTCTTACTTCTGAACCAATCTCTTTTATTTACAAATGACATAAGGCATAAAATTCGCCTTTCAGATGATACCCCTATCTATACCAGTTCATATCGATTTCCGCATGTCCATAAATAAGAAATTCATGATCAAATCCGAAAAATGTTAAATGAAAAAATTATTAGACCCTCTTGTAGTCCCATCTTGGACAATGTAATTATTTCACTACTCTCGACTTAGCGCAAGGCTTTCACCAAATTGAAATAGACCCAAATTCTACAGAAAAAATAGCTTTCACGGTTCAAAATGTCTACTACGAATACCTTCGTATGCCTTTTGGACTTAAACATTTCAACGCGTAATGGATAACGTACTGAAAAACCTCCAACATAAAATCTGATTAGTCTATATGGATAACATTATCTTTCTACATCCCTTCAGGAACATATTCAAAATTTAAAATTAATTTTTGAAGCTTTCCGAAAATATTCCTTAAAAATTTCTCTTGATAAATCTGAATTCTTAAAAAAGGAAACTGCTTTCTTAGGACACGTCATTACTACAGAAGGCATTAAACTAAATCTTGACAAAATTAAAGACATTAAGCGATTCCCCATTCCGAGAACCGCGAAAGAAATTGAATCATTTTTAGGACTAGTTGGATACTATCGTAAATTCATTGACAATTTCGCGAAACTCACAAAACCTTTAACCAAGTATCTATATAAAAGTGAAAAAATTATTCACACCCCTCAATTTGTTGACTCTTTCGAAAAATGTAAAATTATACTTACAAATGAACTTTTATTAGTATATCCAGACTTCACAAAAACTTTTGAACTTACAACCGATGCAAGCAATTTAGCAATTGGAGCCGTCTTCCAAGATAAAAAACCTATCGCTTACGCATCTTGAACATTAAACCCCTCGGATGTAAATTATAGTACAATTGAAACAGAACTTTTGGAAATCGTCTATGCAGTCAAAGCAGCGTTGCTCGCACACCCTCGCGATGACGCAACGCCAAGATTGCTATAGCGTGCGATGCATCCGATTACGCTATCGGTGCAGCTCTGCAGAAAAAGGTCAACAACACTTGGGAGTCACTTGAATATTTCTCGAGGAAACTTAGCATTTCCCACCAAAAGTATGCCGCATACGACCGCGAACTTCCCGCGATTTACGAAGTAATTAAATACTTCAGGCATATGATAGAAGTGAAAATGTTTGTCATGTACACCGACCATAAGCCGATTACATATGCCTTCTCAAAAAAAAATCGAGCCAGTGTACACCTCGATAGTTTCGGCTACCTGAAATATATCAGCCAATTTATCACGAACATGCGTCGTGTCGCGGGTGAAGACAACGTTGTGACGGACGCTCTTTCTAGAATAGAGGCTATACAATGAACGATGAACTACGAGGCGCTCGAGGCATCCCAAGAAGATGACGTGTATCTTCGCGGGTAGTCGGGACTGATTTTGAAGAAAGTGCATATACTGAACACACACGTGCAGGTATATCGTGATATTTCGACGGGGAATGCGAGACCTTTTCTGACAACTCCCTTTCGACAAGCAGCATTCGATATGGTGCATCGATTATCGCATCCCGGCATTAATGTCACGATCAAACTAGTGACGCAACGTTTCGTATGGCCGTCGATCAAAGCAGACTGTCGAAAATGGGCACGGTGCTGTATAGTATGCCAGAAGGCCAAGATTACGCTCCATTTTTCTGCTCCGACCGAAACGTTTTCGTCACCATCTGCGAGGTTCGAGCATATCCACGTGGATATCGTCATTATGTCCTCGTCACAGGGCTACCGATATTGTTTAACTTGCGTGGATCGCTTTACTAAGTGGTCCGAAGCAATCCCTATGAAGAACCAGGAGGCAGAGACAGTTGCACGCTAACTGGATTTCGCGATTTGGGACACCTGCACCGCTGCGAATCACAATAGACCAAGGCCAACAATTTGAGTCACACCTGTTCAAACAATTAAACTGTTTAATAGGTACTACTCATCTTCGTACAATTGCTTATCACCCTGCAGTGAACGGCATGGTGGAACGTTTTCACTGCCAGCTTAGAGCCGCAATAAAATGCCACCGAAATGACCGTTGTATCGATGATCTTTCTACCGCTCTTTTAGGCACTCGTTCCGCATATAAAGATAACCTGCAAGCTACCGCTGCTGAGATGGTGTACGGCCAGACGTTACGTCTACCTGGAGAATTTTTAGGAACTCCCATGTCGAACCCCGATTTAGATATCGCCTCCGACTACGTCCGGGGTCTTAGAAACCACATGCGGTCCCTACAACTGACCACGGTTTGGCGCCATGGAGAGAGGAATCCCTTCGTTTTCAAGGACTGGGCAACAATGAAACAAGTGTTTCTGCGGAACGACGGGGTTAAAAAACAATTACAGAGTCCCTATGATGGACCGTTTACGGTGACTATCGCGACAATAAAACGGTCACTGTGATAGTTCACGGTCGCGAAGTGAAAGTGTCGATCGATAGAGTGAAGCCAACGTACGTTTTGAGTGACTAAATGCTCGCGAGTGACGTGCTTGGCTCTACCGACGAACACGACGGTGCGATTATACCAGTGGCGAACCGCGTTACACCAGGGGAAGCGACCATCACCGAAGTTTGCTACCAGGTCAGGAAGGAGAGTAAGTTTTCCGAATTGACTGTAAGCCGGTTTCTCGTGGTGCTTCATCACTGACACGGGAGTACTGTGGGCACACGTTGTTCCACGTACGCCCATTGACCGCCGTGATGGTGTTTTTGTATATATTAGTTTTAAGGGTTGTCCATATTAGAAAGTAGAAACCCTTGTTTAGCTGGTTATCGGAACGAGGGCACATCTGTTTCTTAAGGGTAAAAATGCGACCATCAGCTTTTGCGATAAATTTAACACAGTCTATTCCCGCATCGCGCCCCGAAACACCAGTCCTCGTTCGGTACTAGTTTGCTCGCTATTTATTTTATCTTAAATAAACGTAGCCATAGCAATAACATACCACGAGTATCACTTTACCACACAGCATCCCGAAGACCGCAATAACTAAAAAAACATGGCGCAGAGGTAGGGCGGCGGTGCGCGGTATTAACGTCCACATCCTGTAACAAGATGGCGTCGGGGGTCGGGTGGAGGCGGGAAAAAAACATGGCGTTCTGGCAGAGGGAGGGCGGCGGGCACGAGACGTTGACATCAGGGCGTAAGTCGGACGGAAAACTGAACGGTTTTAGCGGAAATCCACATCCTGAGGCGGGGTAATGAAAAAGAAAGATGGCGGGCGGGGCGAAAAGATGGTGGCATTAGAAAAAAAAAAATCATGACGTTGAAAGATAGCAGAGGGAAAAAGAACATGGTGGCGGTGACGTTACAGTTTTAGCGGAAAACCACATCCTGTAACAACAGATATGAGGCTACCGATACCCACCGTTTTATTGCAGCGTTATTTAAGTTTAAAAACTGATCCTCAAAGCCCGGAGGCTGCTCAAGAGTGTGTGTGACGTCACAGATTAAGTAGTATTAAGAAAAATTACCACTCATTGCTGAGAAAACTCAGTTTGGAGAGCGTTAGATTAAAAATAAAAAAGACAATAAAGTTTTATAATTTTATTATTGTTAAATATGTTACATAGTATTTTTCTAACATTAGACCCAAACCCAACCCCAACATTATATAAAAAAAAGACATAAAGTTATATATATTTTTTTTATTATCTTAAAGTAATGGTTACCAAAGCAAATACAAAAATTAGACTTATAAAATTAACATGGTCTGGTAAAGATTCCATTAAGTATTATTAAATGATTTGTTATACAAAATAATAAAAAAGAAGTTTATAATACCCTTCTCTCTGTTACAAAATATTTTAATACATGTTTATTACAGAACTATGAAATATACATTTAGCAGGTTATCTGAAAAAAATACATTGATCAGTGTAACTGAATATTAATATCCATTATAGAGTAATGGCCCCAAGGTAAGGTGTCATGAGAGCCTTTTAACAAATATCGTTTATTATCAGATGAATTTAAAGCTACTTTATTTTGTTTGATGGAATAAACATTATGAGCATGTGATATTATATTCCTTTGAGTTGCATATTTAGTTGTTTTATTTAGTAAACAGTCTAGATAATCATTAAAAGTTAATTTATTTTTAATTATATCATTTTTTACCCCCTTAGATTTTTTTATACATTTTTTCTTTTCATTTTCCTGGAACCAAAAAAGTATACATTTTTGAACGTAAACCTATGAAATGGGTCATTATAGCACCGTTATTTTCATCTTTCATTAGGCCAACAACTTTTTTGTTTACCAGCGGTATATTATAAAGATTGTCTGGAGCATAATCACTAGTATCAAAATGTTCAATATCTTTCGTAATAACTTCTTCATAAATATCATTACATGTATGTTCATAAATCAAACTATCTGTGTCAGTATAAAGTAATTTACAAACATTTGGGCTAAATTTTTTTAACATATAGTCATAATGGAAATCAAAAATGCATGTTTTTGAGATATCTAGAATGGTCATACCAATGTACAGAGGTTTATTAAAAATAATATGAGTTTTTTTCATTTCAACAGCTATTAAATCTTCATCAAATATAGTAGTACTATGGAAATTGGGTCTCGAAATAAAATTTTTTGCACTATAACGACCCTCCCACTTAGAAATGAGTTTTACAATGCGATGTTTCCGTATATTCTCCATAGTTTTCCCAAAAACGGCATTATTTAAAAGTTTAAATAAGTTTTTCTCAAAATCATTTTTTGATAGAGCTCTTAGTTTTGTATTTAAATCGATATACGGTTTTAACCATGCAGATTGTTTAAATTTGAGGATGCGATGCACTTTTTCCAGGATAAGTCCGTTCTTCAAACACTGTTTTAAGTTTCTGTAGTGTATAATATACAATCAATAGATGCAGAACGGCGAAAATATTTATAAAAATGTAAAGCACTATTACCTTGAGCATATATATGTGTAGAAGATAAAAGTGTAAAGGCTAAGAAATTTTACGGTTTTTATTTGGGAAATTTGCGGTTTACTTCGATCCCGTTCATAAGAAATATGCTATCGGTGATTGAATCATTGATTTTGAGAGAGCTGATTTTATTATTTAAGGTCAAACGTGTAAATGAACACTGAGAATTTATGAATTGATGTTTAAGAAGTATCCAGCAGGTCATCGACCACAATTATAAACACATACATTGAGATAATTAGAAAAGTAAATGCATAATACCTAGGTTACAATCCGGAGAGAGGTCTTTCCACATCAGGAGCACAAAAATTTGTGGATATAATAAAACCCCATATTACTAGCTTACATTCCATGGCAAGAGAATGAGTTATGAATAAATCTATTGCAAAAACAATCAGAAATACTCACACCATTTGTGAGAACCAGACTGAGTTCAATTCCGAATATAGGAGAAATAAAAATGAGAAGTAACACGAGAAGTAAAACGCAAAGTAAACATCATAAAAGAGGAAATTTGACGGTGATGGAAGTTAATAATAAAAAAGTTGACCAAAAGCATTTTGATTATAATTAATTGAACAATTGAAATTGTTCAAAGTATCACGGTGAGCTGAAAATACAGGACACAATAACGAAATTGTTTCAATCGTAGGATAACTAAACTTTAATTTACATAAAATCTTCAGAATATGCCCGTTGATAAATTTGGAAGACATATATTACGAACCACTCCAGATCCTTAACCATCACGGTATTTTTAACGTTTTAACTTTATGTCAAATATTACCTACTGTATATGTTTGTGAGACTATCTAAATATCACAGTAAATGTATTATAACCATACGTGAAACACTGAATATACAACACAGCATCACATTTTTCACGTTAGAAAATGGAACAAAACAATATAAATTCCCAGTATCCGGAGAAATTTAAAAAGTTAATGTAGTATCTGCTACTGACGTTAAAACTACTGAATATAGACAGTAATGTCCTAGCTGTATAGGATCTTGTCGGGAGAAAATTCCAGGAAGCAGATATTATTGAATTCCTAACAATAGGAAAATTTAAATCGAATTATATTTGCTGAATTTATTACTTACAGGAACTTCACAAACCGCTAGAAAAAAAATAAACAAAGAGTAATTGTAATAGGTTTTAATGATCTTCTCCAGGCTGATCTTGTGGAGATGGTTCCATATGCTAAAATAAATAGAGGTTATAAATACATTCTCGTTACTATTAATTATTAATGTATTTTAAATATCAAGAGACGTTTGGTGTGAACCTGTAAAGGACAAAAGCGGGAAATATATGATATAAGCCATGACAAATTTTGAATCGCTAATGAAATTTAAACTTGAAAGTTTGCAAACCGATATATGGGTAAAATAAGTTATAACAAAGAATTTAAGCAATTAGTAAGTAAATGGAAAGTCAATCATTATAGTTCATACTTACACTTTAAAGCATCGTGGAAAGAGATAACAGACCCTTAAAACATAAAATATCGAAATAGTTTAGTTTTAACGCAATTACAAGTGGATGAATATTTACCAGAAATTGTAAATAAATATAACAATACCAAACACAAGACAATAGAACGTAAACCTGTAGAAGTAAAAGTAAAAAAGAAAGATAAGACAAAAGAATTATTAGCTTTCTATACTTATCCTACAACAATAGATCAACAGTTTTCAAAGTTTACTAAAAGAGATTTTGTTCGAATAAGTAAATATTAAGAAGTGTTTAAAAAGGTTATACAACTTAATATTGTTGTCCGGTGAAAAGACATTTTAAAAAACAGAAATTTACTGTTCGGTTCATTTTCCGTCTATTACCTTAGACATACAATTGCCTTTATTTTTAAGTTAACATAATAAAATTACAATGGTGTGTATCCTGCAACTTCTTGTCTTGAAGGCTTGAAGCTTGAGGCTGGTATCGTCTTATCTCATCGTCGTTGTGTGTCAACTCTTCCAACCCTTAGTGAGAACTATGATGGGGTTACCACAGAATTCGAGAGTCCTATATATCAAGGGTGAACATTCGATTATGGTTGATGATCACTATTAGATATCGATTATTTTATAAATTGTATATATTGCAACAGGATTTGTTTAATATTCCTTTGAACATTTTGAAAGTTTTTATAATAGTCTCTTGTACTTGTACTTCCCACTATATGTTAAGATCCACTAGGTGGTTTCCATTGAGAAATGTTTTCCTTGCTATTTCCGCACCTTTGGCGAATAACTATTTGATTGGGGCTGAGGATGATCAATTTATTTTCTTCTATTTTTCGAATATTAAGACCGTTTAAATCTATATGAGAATACTGTAATATTGTAGAGATTTTGGTGTATTTTAAAATTTCCAGTTCACATTGAACACCTTGTATATTCATTGTGTTCGCTTGGTAGCAAATAAATTATTTGGAAAATTACAATTTTGAAATTGTAATTCTCAAGTTTAAAAATGGAAATTCCTAAAATAAAATCTGATCGTTAATCAAAATTTCAAAATATTTTGATTAACTAACAAAACATCTGTAAGTAAATCGTTGGATTCTATTATAGAATTGTGAAATATATTTAATTTTAAAAAGATAACTGCTACTTGAGTTTTGTCTAGTATGTCATACATTATCTGCAAAGAGATACTTTGAAATAATACTGTTTGCAATAATATACATTGATAAGCATCTTTACTCGCTACTTAAAAATGCTTGTTCTATTTTTGTGATTCAAGATTTAAATATGTTTTTATTGGAATCTATTAATTCCATGTTCTCATCAAATTTCTTAATAGATGTTTAGAGTAGGGTGATCTGTTCTTTTATCAAAGATTTTATTTTTATTTCGTCGCTCGATAAAGTATTTATTGATTGATAATATCGTTCTCCATCACTTTGGTCAAGATTATGCATATTTGTCACATTATGAAGTGATGGATTCAATTGATAAATTTGATAAATATAATATAAACTTTAGTAAAGCTAAATAAACTACTTTATGTTCAGATTCGAATATTAGATTATAGGAATTTTGAAATTCTGGGTAATAGTTAGGATTGGTAGGTGAATTTCTTATAGTTTTGCTTAATCGTATAAACGATCTTTCCGTAATATTCGTCAATTATATTTGTGATGTCATATATTTGTATAAAAATCCAGTAATCAATTTTATTTTGGGCATTACCTAGTTTTAGGAGTAGAGGGGCAGGATTGTCATTAAGATTATGAAATAAGGGATAGTCGGTTACAGTTGCGGAGACTTTATAGGTGATTCTGGAACAATGACAGAAGGTCATTTAGTTCCTTTATGTATATTATATAAAAATCCTACCCTATTAATTTGTACAATATTATAATTGAGGTTATTCACATACAGGATGTTACGTCTAAGAAAGAGTATACCTAAAGTCATTGCGATTATCACGTAACTAAATCCTTTCGTGCTTTATCATAAAATTACATTGTATTATTTATCACAATTATTGCGAGTAGCAAAACTTATTGAGAAAAACACTTATTGGAACCTTCCTGCTGCCTCAGCAACAGAAAGGTTTTAAATACAGAAATATTCAGATAAACATTCAGTAATCCTCAGTAATCGTCAAGTATACAAAAAGAAAACATCAAGTAATAAAAGAGGTTACTCATTTTTCAATAGAACTTCGACAGGTTACTCATTTCGAAGGTAAAATTATAGGTAAATAAAAAAAATTGTTTTTAAGAAGTTAATTTAATAAAAAGTGATATAAAAATTGGTGCAATCGTGCGAATTTTCGTGCAACTTTAGAACACGGACATTGCCTCCCTAGAGTTGTGGAATTCCAATTCTTAAAGCTAAAGAACCAAAAAGAAGAAAAGAAACAAGAAGAAATAATTCAAGAAGAAATAATCAAACAAGAATAATTTATCCAAATAAAATAAATCAAAAAAGAAAAAACCAACGTAGTTTTAAGAAAAAAGAAAGACACCCAGATAAAACACGGACCTTGCCTCATTGTTACCGGACTTCTTCTACACGGTTCAACATCAGCCAGGATAATTATCTTCCAAAACACGAATCTGCCTCACTGGCAGTGGATCCTAGCCGACAGAGGAAATCGACAATCTGATAAGTCGCAAAAAATCATCTCGCCATTACCCCATTGTACAATCTTTTTTGCTATTTATTTTACGTACAAGACGTACGAACACTTGATATAAATCAGTGAAACAAATACATTTTTTTTTAAATATCATAAGATATTCTCAAATTTTAAATTAGAATTTTTATTTTGAAACTTAATAACCAAAAATGGCAGAAGAGCATATCGAACCATACAGACTATAATACATTTTTTCCATAGTACCTGAATTTGATAGAAATCAGATTTTCCTTAAAATTTTTCTTAATGTCGTAAGATGTATCTATGATATGGCCATCGACAATCAAACCATCTTATTAACTTTACACGTGAAAAACAAACTCAGAGGAAAAACCGCCGAGTTAATTAATGCTCGAAATCCATCCACATGGTATGAAATAAAATATTTCTTAGAAACACACTTTGGAGATTCTAGGGATCTTGTATTCAACACTTGCATTGAATTTGCCAAAATTCAAAGGGGTAAACTTTGTTTCTAGATTACAGACTCATATCGCAAAAATTCACTCGGCAATCCAAAAACAACCGCTTACTGTAGATCAAAAAACAGCGCAAGGTACCCTTAAAGATACAATGACAGTGAATACGTTTTTAACAGGTTTAAACTCCAAATTAAGTTATGTTATTAGAGCAAGTACCGAGTGACATGCTTCAAGCTGTTGCTAGAATAAAACGCGAGTTACAATTATCTTATTCCGAAACACAGAAATTCCAAAAAACAAATCGACCACCCATTCATTTTCAAAATCATATGCAAAGTTTACCAAATAAGAAAATTTTTAAAAATTGTAAAATAATTGTCATACTTCAAATGAATGTCGAACTACCCAACAACATTTTGCCCCTTTTCCGAATTCAGCTAGACCAAATTACCCACAAAATTTTACTCAAACTTCAAATCATAATTTTTAACAACGTGGACGTGATGAACAACCTCTATTTAACCCAAACAATGTCAGACCTCAAGCAAATCAACAATTCCGACAAAATCGACCTTCGGCGATAAGATCGAACCCTAGCTCTCCACAACAAAGACAATCGATTATCAGATCAAATCCCAATTTTAACCAATAGAAAACTCATCATATGAATCAAAATTATTATGAATATGATAATATCGCTCATCAAAACGAAACAACTCCACAATATTACTCGGCTGATACCACTCATCTATATGATTATCAAAATTACGAAGAATATTCACAAAATCAAAATTATAACGAATACAATGATACTGTTCATCAATTTTCTAATACTAACGATCCGACAGAACAAAACATAAATCAGGATTTTCAAATCCTCCACCATCAAGACCACCCTCCAGATTCGAAAGCAATCAAAATCCAAAGAATAAATTTCAAAACCCAACAACAACAACCCAAAAATCAGATGTTTATGTGATTAAAAACCTTTTAACTGTAAATTCTAAAAATTTATATTATATCAAAGGCACTACCAACACATTCAAAATTTTAATCGATACAGGTGCAGGACTCAATATTCAAACTTAAAACGTGAAAAGTATAACATATTTTCAGAAAATGTTATTATACAAGGAATTACTCACGAACAAATTTTTATTAAAGAGTCAACACTTATACCCTTTAGAACTTCAGACCCTCATAAAATATACATTCATAACATCGACATAGAATTTGACGGACTATTAGGTTCCGATATTTTAAAACACTATAATTGTATAACCGACATCAAAAATAAGCAACTTATAACGGATCTTAAAACTGTCTCACTACTTAAGGTAACCGACGATTATGAACCACAAGAAAGCACTGAACCAAATTTAGAAAGCAAAATCATTAAAAATAACATTTCTATCGTCCCTCGTCCGGAACAAATACTTAAAATTCAATGTAACCTTTTTAATACGGAAGCTGTACTGTACTAAACGATTAAGACAAAAATAAAGTTCGAATTCCAAATGCCCTCATGAAAGTTAATGAAAAATGTGAATTTTTAACATTAATAATTAATGCGAATACAATTTGAAAAAATATAGATTTCCATGATTCAAAATTAGGGCTCAGTCAAAATTCCACTTTATTAAATACAAATACGACAAACAAAAACCATATTTCTATCAGCATAGGCAGAAATTTCGAAATTGAAAACTAACTGTGAATAGAGCACCTAAATGAGGAACAACGATTTTTAATTAAAGAACTGTGTTTAGAATGTTCAGACATATTTTATTTAGAAGGTGATAACTTGACATTTACTAATGAAATTAAACATACGATAGACACGGTAGACTCAAAGCCCATTTTCACAAAATCTTACCGCTACATTCACAAAGAGGAAGTTAAAACACAAATTTCGAAAATGTTAAATCAATGAATAATAAGACCATCTGTTTCGCCATGGTCATCACCAGTATGGGTCGTTCCAAAAAAATTGGACGCGGACACCTCCGAAAAAAAAAAATTGCGCGTTGTCGTCGGTTATAGAAAACTAAACAAAATATCTACAGGAAATAAATATCCTATCCCTAACATATCCGATTTATTAGACCAATTAGGCAAATGCGAATATTTTACTTTAGACTTAGCCTCAGGGTTTCATCAAATCGAGATTGACTCGAAGGACATTGCAAAAGCAGCTTTTTCAGTAGAGAACGGACATTATGAGTTAATCCGTCTTCTCTTTGGTTTAAAAAATGTCCCTGCAACATTTCAGAGAGTTGTGGACAACATACTCACAATATAGGCATTCAAAACCAAGATGTCTTGTGTATATGGACGATATTATAATTTATTCACCAACAAAACATATTAGCAGACTAACCGAAGTTTTCAAAAGATAAGAAGTGCAAATTTAAAAAACAACTCGATAGATGCGAATTTCTCCGCAGGGAAGTCGTTTATTTAGGACACATGATTAAACCCGACGGAGTAAAACCTAACCCAACGAAAATTATTGTGTAGCTAATTTTCCTCAGCCAAAAAATCAAAAAGAAATTAAACAATTTTTAGAACTAGCAGGAGACTACAGACGATTTATACTTAACTTTGCAAAAGTTTCTAAGCTATTAACAAATGTATTACAAAAATACATAATTTCATTTTGATTTTGAATGTCAAAAATCTTTTAAAGAACTTAAGGATTCGTTAACATCAACACCTATTTTGATATACCCAAATTTTAATAAACATTTTATTTTAACTATGGATGCGAGTTCATTTGCAATAGAAGAATTTTCATCCCAAGGTCAAATAAGAAAAGATTTATATATAGCTCTTGCTTCTAGGACCATATGTCATGCTGAAACTAAATATTCAACCATGGAAAGACAGCTTCTCGCTATTGTCTGGCCAGTCAAACATTCTAGACTACCTTTTCAGACGAAAATTCAAATTAATAACGAATCATATTAATGATTCGTTATAAATAAATAGATCACTAACCACGTCGAAATAAATAGACCACTAACCTTGTTACTGTCAATAAAAGACCCAGGAAGTCGCCTAGCGTGATGGAGATTAAAACTAGAGGAATACGACTATGAAATACAATATAAACTGGGAAAAATTAATAAAAACGCACACGCTTTGCCTCGAATAAAAATTAATCACTTTTAATTTAATAAAAATTCTAAATTAATCACAATTAATTTAGAATTTTTTACCAAAATATTAACTTCAAATTCAGACAATGAAACAATCGATTCCAAAATTACTGAAATATCACCGGAAACATGCACCGAAGAATTAAAAACTTTTCTTAACCTTTATAAAATGCTAATTAATTGATTACAAAAAAAATAAATTCACTAATGACCAATTACTAAACAAGAAACACAAGGACATCATAGTATTCTTTAGGAAAGACAAATTAGAAGAACTTCATTGCAAAATAATAGAAGATATTTTTGACGAAACTCCAAAATTCAAAAAAATATCAATACCGTATCTAGTAAAACTGTAAAACACCGTAAATATTATCTGGTTTTATTACCTTTTAATGCCAATGAAGTAATCAAAACAATGTTCATTACTTTATATAAAAATAAAAATACAAAATGCTAATTTACACCATGGTATAAACGAAACAATTCGCAGAATACGAGAAAAATGTAATCGGCCAGGATTAACAAAACACGTAAAAAAAATTGCGAAATATGTCAAAAAACGAAAACGTAACAGAAAAGTCTAAGCAACCTCTTAGTGTTAACAGAAACTCTAAAAACACCTTTCGAGCGAATTAATATAGATATTTTAGAGATTCCAACAAAAAACCATGTTCTAACAATCAGGAACGAATTAACAAAATTTACACAGGCATACCCTCTTCAAGACAAATAAGCAAAATCGACAGTTGATACCCTTCTTTTATATGTCCAATATTACGGTACACCTTTCTGAATATATTTGTGATTGCGGCAGAGAATTTGACAACACATTTATTCTATAACACCTTAAATATTAATCAATTAAATTTAAATTCTTTAAAATAAATAGATTAAATCGATATAGAAAACGAAATCATGGCAAGCTAGAAATTTCAGTTCGTGATTATTTAGACCTAATTCCTAAACTCGATGGATATACTACCAAACTCCCAAATTTTTTGGATACATGCGAAAAAGTTTTATCCATGCTCGTAACAGATAATAATTCCGCGATAATTAAATTTATAATGTTATATTTTCGAAATAAAATAGACAGAAAAGCCGCAGAAGTACTGGCGCGAGAAGTCGTTCCTTTTTCTTTTCCAAATTAAAGGAACTTTTACTCAATACTTTTGGCGGTCAAAGAATCCTTATTAAATAATCTAATGATGCTGACACAGCAACATAATGAATCACAAAATCAATTTGCGGATAGAAGCATTACGAAGTTTATTATTAACAAATATCCAAATGGCTAACATTACCCCAGCTTTACGTTTAGAAAAATATCAATTCTACAACAAAATGGCCTTAAGGATATTTCTATCAGGACTCAATTCTCATTCAAGTCATCTACTTCGATGTAAAGGACAACTAATACTAAAAGAAGAGATAAGCATGGTTACAGAAGAAGAAAAGATGAACTACAATAGACAACAAAAAAATGGTCATTGACAAATTCCCCAGAAAAATACTTTACAATTAAGAACTACATAAATTATATCAAGTTATCCTGGAACCCTTATACAACCACCTAAACAAAATGCTCCAACGTATCGTCCACAAATGAATATTCCTCATCGACCAACAAATTATTTTAACCAAAATAACCCCTTCCAACAAAAAACTTTTCAAATCAGACCATTCCAAGGTCCTCAAACATTCCCACGTCCTCAGAATTTGATACATCAAAATGCTTCAATCCCACAGAATTTCTAAAATACGTCAACCCCTCAACCTCCCCAACGCCAAAGAATATTCCTTCAACCTATGGACACTCCTCAGGAAACACAAGGAGCCACCAATAGAAACCAAATATCAAGATACTCCTCTAAGATGGACAGCACAGGAACTGTACATGCAAGAAGACTCAAATACACCAATTGGCGATGAATGTCATGAAAACCCCAATATGTATACGAACAACAACAAGAAGAAGAATACTACCCAGAAGATTATCTAGACAAATATGCATCCTATGAAGAAGATGAATATTTTACTATACCAACCTCGGAAATGAAACTCCCTTTTAAGAAGTAATTCCTCGACAAGAAATCAAAATAAATGTCGAGTTAATTCGACACTACCTTATATTATTATCCCGGAACTTCAAGCAAATTCATGATATACACTGGATCTATAAAAACATTAATAACTGAAAAACTCGAAGTAACATATTATATGGACAAAATAAAAGAAAACCCTTTCCAAATTAAAACACCACATAAAATATATCAATATATCTTCTTCTTCTTCTTCCTTCTTCTAAAGTAGGTCTATGACCTGTTCCTCTTCGATGAATATCATCGGTACTATGAGCTGGTTTATCTGGTTTTTACAGAGGATAGGCAGCTAACCTGACCCTCTAACCCTCTTTCTTCCGGGCTTGGAATCGGCAACAGTACTACAGGGCTACTCAATCCACCCAACAGCACTGCAGCCTGAAAATGGCACGCGGTGTTTTCAAGCGGTAATCCATCCAAGTGTTAACTGCGCCCAACGTTACTTGACTTCGGGAAAACTTTTTATTTCTATTGACTACAAAGCTATTTTTGTCCTACATGCTAGTATTTACAGGTTTGCTTTTTCAGACTGCTATCATATGTACATTATAATATGTTTATTCTAAAACATACATCATACAATACCCTATGTATATATATATATATATATATATATATATATATATATATATATATATATATATATATATATATATATATATATATATATATATGTATTTCGATTCCGGATGCCGGACAGTTCTACCACGGCTCCGATACTCGTAAGAAAAGCGCCGGCGTATTATCCACAACAACTCCCCACTAGCCTGTGAAGTTAGTTACCGTGGATCCATAATTATGTGCCCTAAGTAATATCAGGTACCTCCATACCCATCACTCGGCTTCGGTAGACCAAGGTGTTTATAATACCATCCTGGCAGGCCGCTATAAAGCCTTCGGTCTCAGATCTGAGCCCGGCTGACCTCAAGTAAAAGAAGGTCATCGCCGTCGATAAACCTTGTTCAATGTTGTTATAGAAAACTTCATGTAGGGCCTTATCAACATACTCCTTAAACAGATTTCTCTGTTCGGCAGCTTTGATTTGGACTTTCAGACGATTCGGCTCCAGTTCAGTGATTGACTATATGTGATCACCTTGCCTGCCTCTTCGTCTATGGTCGAATATTAGACCGAATCGTTCTGCGACCTTTTGTGCTGCCTTAAATAGACTCGCTCCCACCTCCGCGATTTCATGATCTCTCACTAGCCGCATAAGTGGATCAGAGCTATGGACGACGTTACATGCTATACCCAAGACTAATCTGTCATGCATACATTTCAGGTTTAAGAGTCCTCGGCCTCCCCGTTGTCTTGGTTATATCTCCCCGAGAGATATAGCCGAAGAACAGACGATCTTGGATGAATGCTTCTATGTATGTGGCCTATATGTATAACCTACACAGTCATCGGCAGTCCACTTCACTACTCCGAAGGAGTAAAGTAGTACCGTAATAGCGAGCATATTCATTGCAGACACCTTGTTTTTCTTCGATAGATCTGATGACCAAATATTTCGGACTCGATGTCTGTACTTGCCACGGAGAGCGTCCTGTACGCGTTGCGTATCCTGGATATAGTTCTGATATATACCCAGGTACGCGTACATCTTCCCGGCATCCAAATGTTTTAGGATGCTTCTGTCTGCTATCTGCGCATCTTCCGGGATCCTCGTAGATCACCCTCTCTTGAGATGGAAGACTGCATACTTGTCCAATCCGAATTCCATGCCAATTACCCACGTATACTCTTGCACCACCCTGAGGGCGTTTTGCAAGCCTTGCTATCCAGAGGCATAGATCTTGAGGTCATCTATGTAAAACAAATGGGTGACCTTATGCCTCCGATTATTGGGTGGTCCACAATTATACCCGCGAGTTTGGCGAAGTTCAAGTGACAGGGGCAATAACGAGGTACAAAATAGGAGAGGGCTTAGGGAATTCCCCTGAAACACTCCTCTTCTAAACACTACCGGCTCCGTGGTTACCCGCCCTTCACCGGATGTTATGGTGAAGCGGATTTTCCAGGGCGGTAGTAGGTGTTGTATGCATCTCACTATTGGTGCTCGTACCGCAAGACATCCGAGCAAGTAAATCAATAGCTCGTGAGATGTTGAATCAAATGCCTTGCGGTAGTTTATCCGGGCCATCGATAGATTCCACATGTATTATACAGAGTCCTGCGTAATACAGCAGTCTATCAACAGGTTTTATTTGCAACCTGCCTGGCCCTTTTTTGCACCGCTTTGCTCCCCTATCTCTTGAAGAACCGGTTTTACGTACTCCAACGTCCTAACATACAATATGCGTGTAAACAACTTGTAGCAGGAGTTGAGGCACGTAATCGGCCTATAATTTTTCGGATCGGAAAAATTCTCGTTCTTGGGAATAAGTACAGTTTTTCCCTCGACAAGCCAATCTGGAATCTGCTGCCCCTTGTTCAACCACGAGTTGAAAACTCGGGCCAGATGGCGGTGGGTCGACGGAAACCGTTTCCGCCACCATATATTCAATCCATCTAGGCCTGGGGCAGCGAAGTTCTTAGTTCCAACAAGTGCTTGTTGAACTTCCTCCAGGCTAATTGCCGGGCACGCTTCCTGTGGTTCTTCAATGAGAGTGTCGCAAAGAGTCTGGAAGTGTGCGATCACTGGAGTGTTACTGAATGGACGCGTCGTCTCCTAGATTTTCATCCAAAAGTTTTCGACATCCTCTACAGCCGGCGGATCTTGAATAAAGCGGGAGGGATTTGTACGGAACAATTTGTTTTGTTCTATGCTTCTTATCCGTCTATTCAAAGCTTTCTTAATCGCTATAAGTGCTCGAATCCTGCCTGTCTGAACAGTGTTGCTTGGTAGCTAAGAGCGCCGTCTGATTTAGAGTGTGGTGTTGGTGTCTGTGTTCGGCGATAATACGCCGGACTTCAGGTATAAACTGCCGATTGTTTCTTATTAGAAATGTCGTTTATTGGATCAATGCCGACAAAATCCACAAATACAAGCAGGACACTATCATTGTGACGATACTTATTTAATTACTTCTGACGATATTTACGATACTTATCCACCACACTCTGGATTTGAGAGGCATGCTGTCTGGCCGACTGTATTTTGTCTTTAATCTGCTCTACTCGCCGCTTGATTTTCTCGTTCCTATTGGAAGAGTTTGACCTCTCACGTGGAACGAGCTCCTTAGCGCCGCTGTAGACGGCACAATTGACCTGCCAGATGTCTGCATCTTCTGGAAGTTCCTCATCGATTCTAGCATCTCTTCTTGCCAGGTCTTGTGGCTTTAGGTTAACCCTGATATTAAGGTTACCTCTTGTCCTTATGGAGGGCTCGACATACTCTCGTGGATTTTCTCCGTTAACTCTTTGCTGCGGTAGAGGTACAGCAAGTAGTATATCGGGCTGACGGGGCTGCCTCATATATCCTGACCTTCGCAGATAGAATACTTGGTTTCTTAGATTTTGTTTAGAGAAGGCGCGATGCTCGGGGTGCATGTCACTCCAAGCTGAGTGCAATCTCGCCATGTATCCCCTGCGACCAGGACTGCTGCTTTCGGGCCCCTCCCACCTGTCTCATTGGTCCTCCCACAACATTGGTCAAGCAGATTTACCCCTACCTGTTCAGGGCGCGCCACGAGGAGGCTGTTGATCCGATTTTTCACCCCCATATGTATATATATATATATATATATATATATATATATATATATATATATATATATATATATATACAGTGCTATTCAAAAGTCCCCTCCCCCCCTCTTATCTTTGGAACGACTATACATAAACTAGTGAAATTTGGTAACTGAATATTAGGGGTTGTAAACGTCCCTACTAGTAATGATAGATGACGTATGCGTCAAAGATGACGTCACAAGGTCATTATGACCAATAATTTTAAATGGAACCCTATGGCAAGCGACACCTCTTTTAAAAGGTATCGAGAAAACCTATTCAATGATACTAATATTGTGTCTGTTTACGGCAGTTTTGACAACTGGCTTTCAAAAACCGCAAAGCTGTGTTGAATTAAATCAGTTAATAATAAAATTTAAAATTCAAGCTCCGCCACTAGATAGTTGGATAGTAAATAATCTGACGTTTTTGCAAGTCTCCCCAATTTGATGTTTTTTTAGCTGTCAAAGTTTTTATACATTTAATAATTTGTGTATTGTTGATCGAACGTTTAACTGTTTTAGTACCTTGTGGTAATTTTAAAATATTTGTACATTCAATAATTTGTTAAACTGTTGTGAGCTGAACGTTTAAGTGCTTCAAGAAGAGAAATGGTACGTGTTTTAGGTGATAAAGTAGCAGCGATCCTAATACTTGGTGAAACTGGAAAAAATATTCGAGGACTTATTTGAGAGAGCTTCTTCGTAAGTTTAAAACAACGGGTAGTATTAATGATGCAAAACGATCTGGCAGACCACAAATTTCTGATGAGAAAAAAATTGATATACTGGCAGAAGTAATAGTAAATCCTACTTCTTCAACAACTCAAGTTGCATCAACCTGTAAAGTCAGTCAAAGTGCAGTGCACAGGGTGTTGAAAAAAAAACAAATTTCACCCAAATTAAAAATGACGACGACGACGATCCAGACCGAAGACTGCAATTTTGTGAAAATATGGAGACTAAAATTAACCAACAGCCAGACTATGTCAAAACAATTTGTTTTAGTGACGAAAGTACTTTCTATCTAAATGGAAATGTAAATACACAAAACGTGAGATGTTGGAGTGACGCAAATCCTCACATGTTTCGTGAAACACATACTCAGTATCCCGAGAAGGTCAATGTTTGGGCAGGTATACTGGGAAACCACATCGTTGGGCCTGTTTTTTTAAATACCAACTTAACCGGTGAGGTGTATCTGCAGATGTTGCAAAATGCAATAGAACCGTTAATCCTTGAAATTTTGGAAGATAATCAAGATGAATTCGACGTTTTGGAAATAACATTCCAACAGGATGGTGCTCCTCCACACTATTACGGTGCAGTAAGACGGTATTTGGATGAAGAATATCCTGGTAAATGGATTGGATGACGAAATTCAATGGAATGGCCGCCTCGATCACCGGACCTCACACCTTTAGATTTTTTTCTGTGGGGGTATCTTAAATCGAAGGTTTACGCCACTCAGCCTGACAATATTGATGTTTTAAAACAACGTATTGTTACAGAATGTAGGGCTATTTCCGCAGACACATTTGAAAAAGTACGAGAAGAAGAGTTTCGCAATAGGATATTTTACTGTCAGGAAGTAGATGGAGCTCACTTTGAACAATTGCTATAAGTAGGTACTGATTCTTGAATCTGTAATTAAAATTATTATCCAAGTTTACTGATTACTGATTTAATCCATCAAAACTACCATAAATACAAACAATATTAGTATCATTGAATACGTTTTTTCGATACCTTTTAAAAGAGGTGTCGCTTGCCATAGGGTTCCATTTAAAATTATTGGTCACAATGACCTTGTGACGTCATCTTTGACGCATACGTCATCTATCATCACTAGTAGGGAAGTTTACAACCCTTAATATTCAGTTACCAAATTTCACTAGTTTATGTATAATCGTTAAAAAGATAAGAGAGGGGGAGGGGACTTTTGAATAGCACTGTATATATATACGTGCATTTACTCCGCACGAACGGTAACAACTCTTACTTATTTTTGTGGAGTCTTTCTCCTCTATTAAAAGAGGTAGCAACCCCGCCCAATCGATGTTCTGATCTCTGTATGTCTGTTATCAGGATTTATTTGTTTTCGGCTCTCTCACTGTTCCTTTATTACAATAACTTTATTTATGTCTTGCTGTATAGCTTTATTTTTAGTTGGTTATGATGTTATATTTTTGCTTACTCTAGATTTTTATCTTATTATATATAGGAAAAATGAAATAGAAAACCTATTCTAAATAATTATTTGCTATTTCTGTGTTTAATCGTTATTATCTTCTGTTTTCATTGACTTTGCTCAGTTGCTTTCCGTATTTATTTATTTGATTGGCTTATCAATGATGGTACGTTACTGGTAGCATATATTTAATTTTAGTTTACTTAACATCCGGCAATTTCTCTGCTCGTTTTTGCACAGTTTCGCTGCACTATTATTGTTGGTTTTCTATTAGCTGTCAATCGTTATCGTTTAAGTTTTCATGAATGTATTTATAAGTATGTGGAGTATTTGTATCTATATTTGTTATTTGTCTTGTGATTTTACCTTTATGTACTTGCATATTATAATATTTGTTTGCTAATTCTTTTATATGATGTTTTATATATGGCATTTGTGCCATTTTATGCAGGTGTTCGATGTTTTCATATATGCTGGATCCCGTGAATCTTAATATTTTATTTTGTACAATTTGAAATTTTTTATAATATGTCTTTGATGTGTTATGCCATATCGGACAAGCGTATGTCAATATTGGTCGTAATATTATTCTATATAACAAGAGTTTATTTTTGGTCGAAAGTTTACTTTTTTTTATTTATTAAGGGATATATTTTACTCATTACCATGTAGAATTTGTTTATCCTGTCCGATATGTGTGTCCGTAACGTGGTACGGTTTTTGCTATTTCTACGGTTCCCACAGTTTTTATGCCTAGCATTTAAATCTGCTAATACGATAACTTTTCTTCCATGAATATTGTGTTTAACTGTTTCCTGATTATTGATATGATTGGGGAATTATATATTACCCTCAGTACCGTACCATCTGCCAACTTGACTGATACATTTTCTTGTGTTATTTTTAATCTCTGTAATAATATACATCGTATTGCCTTTTTTATAATCAACGCTACCCCACCACCCCTATTTATTTCTCTGTCGACCCTGTATATAACGTAACCCGCGATTTTTATTTTATGGTTTAATTTAAATTTTGTCTGTCACAGCCATTATGTCCACTTTATAAATATTTAGAAAATGTCTTAGTTCATTTAACTTTATTATTACTACGTTTGCATTCCAATTGACTGTTACGAATTTTTAGTTCCGATTATGTTAAATGTTGGCAATTTATTAATAAGGAAATCCTGGGTCAATGTGAAAATTTGAATGGGATAATTTATGTTAGATAAAATTTTGTTTAAGGCTGTCATTGCTTGTATTATGTTATTTAAATTTACTTTTTCGTTAAGCGCTTGACTTTCTTTGGCGAGATCAGTGAAATTTCCGATCACGGCGGGATCGTTACCTGTGCTATTATATTCCGTGTTTTGCGTATTCGTGGGCTGATTTTGCGCTGCTAATCGTTTCCTTCTTTCCTCCCATATATTTGTTTTAGGTATGGGTGCTGGTATGTGACTGTTCTTCGCTTGAACCTGTTCTACGTTTTGTCGCTTTTCATTTAATTGTCTCAGTCGATAGTGATAGGCTGGGCAGTCTACGCTGGAAGCTGGGTGTGGACCATTACAATTTGCGCACTTTGCCTGTGCGTCTTGTTGTAGATTACATTATCTGGTTAAATTATTGCTACCACATTTCACACATTTTGGTTCCTCATGGCAATTGGATATTGCATGCTCTGACATCGTCTACACTGGGTGAGTTCTTTGTTATTTACTCTGTTCTTCCAAGTGATCTTTGTACATTGTAGATATATTACTTTACTTTGCAGCTCTTTTAATGTAGTATCCGAGTCCGTGACCACTAAATATAACGGATCGTATTTAGTATTCGTTTTAAAAATGTGTCTTAGTGGGATACCATATTCTTCTAATTCATCTCTAATTTTTTTCTCGTTTGGGGTTGCCGAACAGGCCTTTAAGCACGAAAGCATGCGTTTTATCTTCGGGTAGTGTATACGTATGGAACTCAGTGTCTCCTTGGGTGATTAATTTATTTTTGTATGTTTTATATTCTTCTATGTCTTTAATGTATAGAATTGTTGTTCTTGGAGCGTATCTTATGAAATATCCCTTTTTAACATATTTGTCTATTTCCGTTATTAAGTCATGGTGGTTACATAGTTTTCCCTGCATAACTATCGGTGCGGTATTCGTGGTTTTATTTATATTTCTTTCTGCTGCTCTATTTACTTGTTTTTGTTTTGTCTTGGTGGATTTCTCGGCTTTTTCAATCATTGAGCTTTCCACATTTTCTTCTTCTTGTTGAATCACATCATTTCTCAGGTTCTGGTAAATATTTTTTAGTGGTAGCTCTACTCTTTGTAATATTTTGTGGACTTTCACTGTTTTCCTCGGTGTTATGTAATTGTCTGGCTCTTTTGATGTTCCTGGTCGTGGTGATATTTCCATGTTTTGTACTTTATCTAAACTTATTATATTACCTCCAATTTTTATTTCTCCTGTTTTTGTTTCTATTTTACCCGCGTCTATTCTTGCATAATTTTTGCCAATATCCCACAGCGAATTGGGACGAGGATCGATATTCAACGTGGTATGGCCGTTGGCCATATATATATATATATATATATATATATATATATATATATATATATATATATATATATATATATATATATATATATCAATATATGTACATAGATATTCAGTAGATATTCCAATTTCAAAAATCTTTGAAAAACCACTTAGAACAGTTCACATACATTATATCTTCAATTTTAACGAAAATTTCGACGAACTAATTAGATTAGATTTTCTACAAAAAATTAGAGCAATTTTAGAGTTTAAGACTGGATTTCTAATAACAAACAGATAACGCTAAAATTCCATTAATTATTGACGGAAAAAGATTCCAACCAAACACAACAGTCACAAGAAATATAAATACACTTGCAGCAGGTATTATAAATATAAAAAATAATGAAGCCACAGCAGTGGCGGATTTATCAGCAAGCTGAGTAGGCTAGAGCCTAGGACGGCAGATTTTAGGGGTGGCAAATTTGGGGCCAAAAAATTTTTTGTTTTACAGAAATCAACAAGATTCATATTTATATACCCAAATGCTATTAGGTACTCAAATTCAATTCAACATGTAATATGTCTTACCAGAGATAATTTTTTCTACAATTTGCGTAGTGGCGTTTGGTTGCAGCGTGGGAACGAGTGACATCATTTTTCGTCATCCGTTTTCGTTTTATGTCGTCCAACCAGGAGTTAGTTAAATCGGGACCACGATAGTGAGCGATACGGTGCGAAGAAAGTGACATTGTGTAATATAGTGTAATATAAGCTAGTTTATAAAGTTAAAGTTGAAAGAAAGTTAGTTAGTTAGTTAGTTGGACTTGTAAATAGTTGATTTGTGTTCGAAATAAAGAACTTTCTAGTAAATTCGTTACAATATATTGTTTTTATTATATAAGTTAACGCAATAAAAATTCATAGCAACAAAATACAAACAAGCGTTAAATTTGTCAGTTTTCCAGTTAAATTTAGAGGCTCTTGTCCAGGACCCTTTTTGTTTAATATTTAGTGGCTACTTATAATAACTTTCTATGGAAATAATATGTTTTGTCCAATCAGAATGGATAATTCAGGCGTTAAAAATTTTGAACGGCATAAGTTACAGAATTACCCCTATTAAGACATACCTTACACCGCCTTATTAGTAGTACATAATTGAGCTTTTATTAACTCAGAAATATACCCAAAAACTATTTCTTGTGCAATCTTAACTAAACCGTTGGGTTGTAAAAATAATCTAGGAAATGACACATCGATTTCCTAGTTCACAATCTATTAATTACGGGAAAAATGTGGTGTAATTAGGGCAATAGTGCACAAAACATAAAGTTATAATTTCATTGACAACAAAAATTGTAATTAACATGATTGTGAACTAAGGTATCAAATGGCAGAGGTAGGTAGGAGCGGCAACATTTGGATAGCCTACTGGCGGCAAAAGTGTTAATTCGCCACTGAGCCACAGTATTATTGATCAATAATACGGAAGAATAAAAAACATTTTTGATCAACGATAAACTACCCTGCTTGTCAAGTATTGAATTTAACAACTTTAATTCACAACTCATGGACATACACGAAGATGAAAATTATGACATAAATACAAATTATGACGACTTAAAAAAGAGAAATTTATAAAATCTAGACCTCCAACACTGCAATCAAGAAGAATATGATGCAATAAGAAATAATGTTACACATATAGAGATATATTTTATTGTGAAAACATACCGTTAACATTCACAAATCAAGTCAAACATGAAATTAAAACGAAAGACAATATACCAGTATATACACAATTATATCGACTTCCACATCAGAGGTTAAATACAAGTTAATTCAATGTTAGAACAAAATATAATAAGAACATCATCATCACCATGGAATACCAATATGGACAGTTCCCAAAAACAGTGCAAAAACAAATTTCAGAATTGTTATCGATTACAGAAAATGTAATGAGAAAACTATTTAGGTAAATTTACAATATCCAATATTACAAATATATTAGACAAATTAGGACGCAGTCAATACTTTACCACATTAGACCTTGCAACTGGATATCATCAAATTGAAAGGAATTCTAAAGACATCGAAAAAGCAGCTATCTTTACAGATAACGGACATTACGAATTTCTACGAATGCCTTTTGGACTTCGAAATGACCCATCAACATTCCAACAAGCTATGAACAATGTACTAGCAGGACTTGAAGACAAATGCCTAGTATACATGGAAGACGTTATCATATTTTCAACTTCACTCCAAGAATACATAGAAAACATTAAATTAGTTTTCGATACATTCAGAAAAACTAATTTCAAAATTCAATTGGATAAATCAGAACTTCTCAAACAAACAACGGAACTTTTAGGATACATTATCAAACCTAAAGGTATATTATCGAACCCTGACAAAATAGTTGCCATTATAAAATTTCCAATTCTATCTACAAAGAAATAAATTCAGTCATTCCTAGGATTATTTGGTTATTATACAAAGTTCATAAAAGATTGTGCAAAACTGACGAAACAGCCTGTCTAAGGAAAGGAGCAAAAATTGAACACAAAAAAATTTATTGAGGCCTTTGAAACATTGAAGAAAATATTTAACAGCCTACTTTTAAAACATCCAGATTTTTCAAAACCATTTATCTTAACCACCGATGCTTCAAAATTAGCATTAGGAGCCGTATCATCACAAGGAACAATCGGAAATGATAAACAAATTGATTGATTGAAACTTTAAATGACACAGAAAATAATTATTCCGTAATAGAGAAATAACTTTTAAGTTTAGTTTGGTTCACCCAGTATTTTAGACCATATCTATATGGGAGAAGATTCACTGTATATATGGATCACAGACCATTGAGATGCTTATTTTTTTTAAAAGATCCACAAAATTCCAAATTCATTCGATGGAAAACAAAATTATAAGATTACAATTTTTAAGTTAAATACAAAATACCAAAATTAAATACAAATGCTGATGTCCTATCTAGAGGGTGGTCCAACCATAATGCACGATGTAATTGTGAGTTACACCTTAACGTCAAGTTTTTTGCCCAACTTAATTTGACATTTCTTTGTTTCAGTGTTTGACAAATTCAACCATGGAGAGGTACACAATTGAGCAGCGCGTTAAGATTGTTGAAGCCTTTTACGAAAATGGGCGTTCAAATCAAAATGCATTTCGTGCACTTCGTGACTTCTTTGGTCAGCATAATCGACCAAATGTGTCCACAATCGGAAGAATTGTGCGCAAATTTCAGCAAACCGGGTCTGTAGGAAATGTGAAAAAACCTGTGAATGCTCGCCCAGTTCGTTCTTCGGAAAACATTGCTGTTGTTCGCGATAGTGTAGCAGAACAGCCGTCAACCTTGACTCGTCGTCGTGCCCAACAATTGAACATCTCACGAACATCACTGATGCGAATTTTGAATAAAGATTTGAATTTACACGCTTACAAGGTTCAATTGACTCAAGAGCTGAAGCCTACTGACCATTTCAAGCGTCAATACGCCGAATGGTTGGTTAAACAGACAGAAGTGAATGGTGACTTTACAAAGAAAATTATCTTCAGCGACGAGGCACACTTTCACCTCAGTGGATTCGTTAACAAGCAGAATTGCCGCATTTGGTCAAATGAGAATCCACGAGTGATTGTTGAAAAGCCGATGCATCCACAAAGAGTGACTGTTTGGTGCGGTTTATGGGCTGGCGGCGTCATCGGGCCGTACTTCTTCGAAAATGAGGTCGGCCAAGCAGTTACCATGAATGGTGTTCGCTATCGCGAGATGATAACGGACTTCTTGTGGCCAGAAATTGAGGATATGGACCTGGACAATATGTGGTTCCAACAGGATGGTGCCATTTGCCACACAGCCAACGAAACAATGGCACTTTTGTGCGAGAAATTCAATCTCACGTCGTGGCGATGTTAATTGGCCGCCACGATTGTATGATTTGACACCGTTGGAAAAAGTGTACGTCAATAAGCCAAGAACAATTCAAGAGCTAAAGGATGAGATAATTCGGCACATTAACGACATTGAACCTCAATTATGTCTCAGACTCATTGAAAATATGGACCATCGGATAGAGGTATGCCACCGAAGCCGTGGCGAGCATTTGGCCGATATTTTGTTTCACACATAATTGTCATAGATCATAATAAATAATATTAAGATAATTCTCTGAAAACTTTTTGTTTTATTTACAATTAACATCGTGCGTTTTGGTTGGACCACCTTTTAGAATCGAACTATATCTCTTAGATAACGAATCAATGATCGTAAATATAGATGATCCAGAACTCGAAGAAATTATGAGAGACTTCGAAAGAAGCATAGAAATAAGAACACCGACACTCGAAGATGTTCAAGCAAATCTAAATCCACCAGCAATCATACTAAGAAGAGATTCTGATAATTAATCAATACTAGATATCCAATCTATACGTTCCATCTATAAAAATATTTTTGACACAAAAACCAATCAAATTGTTTTCGATTATTCATTGGATGAACATAGAAAAATATTATCATAAGTATATGAGAAGATACACCAACAAACAGAAACTCAAAAAACAATAGAAAAATTCAATGAAGAAAAAATTAATCCAAAAGAGAAATACAAAATTGGACAACAAATTTATATAAGAGCACCCAAATAACGAGGTTCTAAAGCATTTCCAAATTTAACGGACCCTATGACATATTAAACATTAATAATGACAATAAAAATAACTGATAAAAAAGAACGTAGAGTTCACACCTCTCTAATGTTAAATCTACTTTTACAGATGGAAAACCCTTGCAAGAACAAGATTTGCAGGAGCCGACAACGTCCAAATAAAATCACCACAAGAAAACCCTGGACTCTTGGCTATTCCATTAGGGACTACCTAAAGTATCATATCAGAATGGGAAATAATTAACGTCATAGACTTGAATACACAAGTCACACAAACAATATGAAACATTCATGAATGAAAAAAATGAAATTATAAAAATTTTAAATAAAGTAAATATGAACTTGCAACAAAGAACATCCTTTAACATGTTAGAAACACACATACCTATAGTTAATATATTATTATTCAAAATTAAAGAATATCGCCACTGTAGAATTTTCAAAAAATCCAATTTCTTTTGGCTTGAAAATAGTTTAGACCCTTTAAAATGATATGCAAAAGGTCCCGTACCCGAAGAAATTTTTTCCCGGAAAGTTCGACCTCTGCCAAGTGCCTAATTCTTGCTCCAAAACGACTACCTGCGTTAATACGCCGGGACGAAAGAGAGATCCTACCTTTTGATCCCATATCAATTTATTGTTCTCTGTTGAACTTTCTAGATGTGTAAAGGAGCCTGTAGGGATATTTTCGACAGAAATAAAGTTAGTCTTGCGTTACTTAGCACCCGATGGATTAATACTTCACTTTCCATCAATTTTATTGCCAAAATCAACAATACATTATCACGGGGAATAATATACTATATTCTCTCCCATACTCAGCAAATTTCTCAAAAAGCATCGCCTCGGTAATATCTGAGTGCAGATCCCCAACGTTCAGCGACCCATGGGATAATTTGGGTCACCTGATTCATTATGCGATCTCTACACTATCTGACTTACCTGTCAGGTGGGAACGCGAGCTGTAGTTCGTCTATGGTTTTATCCGTTTGTAGAAAGAACTTTGGCGAACCTTCTAGTATAGAACGCGCTGGAAGTCAACACCCCACGCTCTCAAGGTTTCGAATATTTCCAGCATTCGGGATCGCTCGAGGCGTTCGTGACACTGCCCCCCTCCTAGTACTGATCGTCCCGATCAGTAGATCGCCCTCGGAATGGTGACAAGCGGTCGATGTGAACAACTTTCATTTTTGCGCGTGGTCCTTTCTGGATCCGGTAAACTAGGTCATTTATTCTGGTCACAATCTTGTAAGGATCCTCCCAGGATTTCTGAAACTTCGAACATCGGCCCTTTTTGCGAGACGGATTGTATAACCATACTAAGTCGCCTTCTTGGAAGCCTTCAGTATTCGTCCTTCGGTCATACCTTGTCTTCCTTCGGTCGCTCTCCAATTTGGTCTCTCGAATTCGGGGCAACTGACACACTCCCTGGAACACACCCGATTTAGTGCGTGGAAATGGCCCGGCAACGTCGATAGCAATTCGCTCAAGAGGAGCACCGAAGTTGTATTGCTTCATACGTCCCCGGCGCCGAGTGTTTGGGTTCTTGCTGCTAGCGCAGACGTCGCATTTCCTGCACCAATCTTCTACGTCTGACCTGCTTCCTACCCAGTAGAACCGTTCCTTCACTTTACCCATCGTTTTAGCTACCCCAAAGTACCCTCCTCCAGTTCCGTCGTGAGCAGTTTCCAAAACCTCGGCTACTCTATTCTTGGGTAGCATGATCTGTAGTCGATTCCTTGCACCATCCGGACTTTCCCAAACTCTTTTCAGAACCCCGGCGTCAATAACCAGTCCCATTGAGTCCAGTAACATCTCGTAATTGCGCCAAAGTCGCTGATATCCGCCCACAATGGTCTATTCTCTCCTGTTTCTTTCCGACGCATTATAGGCTCAATATGTTCGTCGTTCCTTTGATCCTCGGCTAGAGGCATCCCAATTTTCATCCGGCTGTACATTCGTTAGGCAACAAGTCACTTGAGGAAATCCTTCCTTTTGCTCCAGATTCAAACAGTGCTGGCAGTTATCATTTGCACATGGCCTTCTAGATATGGCGTCAGCATTGTGGTGGTGCTTTCCAGCTCTGTGCTCAATGGTGAAATTAAAGATCTGTAATCGCTGGAGCCATCTCGCAATTTGCCCTTCTGGATTTTTGAATTGGAGTAGCCACTTACGAGAAGCGTGATCGGTTATTAACAGAAATCTTCGTCCGTACAGGTACTTGTGGAAATGCTTCAAAGTCTTCACTACGGCTAGAAGCTTCCGTCGAGTTATACAGTAGTTTCTCTCGGGTTTGCACAAGGCTTTACTGAAATAGCCGATTATTTTCTCCTGTCCATCCTGTTCTTGCGACAGTACTCCTCCAATTCCCTTGCTGCTGGCGTCGGTGTCTACGATGAATGGTTTGTCAAACTGTGGATAGCCTAATATTGGAGCTGTAGTCAGTTTTTCCGACTGCCTGTCTCTGCTGCTCGCTTGATTCCCGTGAGCTCGGCAATCACGTCGAAGATGTCCCATGCGGTCGCAATTACAGCACCTTAGTCTCCGTGGCCCTCGGTCTTCTAACAAAACCTTTTTCAGCTCTAACAGGAGATTACGAATTTGATCCTGCTTGGTTTCTTCCTCACCGTTGACTTCGGTCATGCGCACCCGCACGTCCCTTTCGATGCTTGCTTTGCGGCCTCAAACTCTAGGGCGTGCGCTAATGCTTTGCTGGGAGTGTCATGCCGTGACATTCTCAGCACCTGCTGCATGTCCGGGTCTCTCAAGCCATCGATAAATGTTTGCACGCACAGTTGATTTGCAAACTCCTGAGGTGCTGTTGGGTATGCCAGCTGTACTACTCGTTCGACGTCTGCCCCAAATTGTTGCACTGTCTCGCTGCTCCTTTGATTTCGGCTCTTCAATTGAATTTGGTAGACTTGTTCCATGTGTTTGTCACCGTAGCGCATCTCCATACGATCTACTATAGTTGTAAAATTCTTTTGATTTTCCGGAATAAATCGGAGTATATCGAAAGCCTCCCCTCTTAAGGCGACGATAAGAGCTATAGCCTTTTCCTAATCGTCCCAATAGTTTGCGCAAGCAGCAGCCTCAAATTATCTTCGATATACCGACCAAGGAATCGAACCATCAAATGTTGGTGCTGTCACTCTGGCTGGCTGTTGGACCCCAGGTGCAGCACTTGTAGGACGTATTCTTAGTCGGTTAACCTCCCTTTGGATCTCTTCCACCTTTGATGCTAAGGATTGATTGACTTTTTGTTGGTCTTTTCGTATTTCGTCTATTTCTGCTTCCTGTTTAGCTAGCCCCGTTTCCACCTGTTTCATACCCACTTCTAGCTTCTTTTCTGTTTCGTCCCGTAAGACTTTGGAGGTCCATCGCGACTTGTTCTTTTATCTCCTCTTGAAACATTATCATGGTGTTGTGTACAACTTTGAGTTCGTCTTTCATTTCCTCTTGGTTTGCTTTCATTTCTTGTTTCATTTCATATTGTCCTGCTTTCATTTCTTGTTTCATTTCATCTTGTCCTGCTTTCATTTCATCTTGTCCTGCTTTCATTGCAGCTAACATTGCTAGTAGCTCATTCATTTGTTCCTCTATGGCCGCGGCTTGGCTTCTAGTTCCTACTGGCATCCAATTAACTTTTCTTTAGAGATTTTCAAAAACCCAGTAGACGTCTTGTTGTTGACGAGACAATTCCGGTAATGCGTCACACTTAGGGGTTTTCTTGGCTGCTATCGAAAGTTCGAGGATGTTCTCTGCCCTTCTTGAAACGTCGAAATTCGACCTCTTCACGACGAGACAAGTTCAGTGATATGTCACACTCGTGGGTTTTCTTGACTGCTATGGAAAGTTCGAGAATGTTCTCTGACCTTCTTGAAACGTCAATATTCGACCTCTTCGCGACGAGACAAGTTTAGTGATATGTCACACGTGGGAGTTTTCTTGACTGCTATCGAATGTTCGAGAATGTTCTCTGACGTTCTCGAAGCGTCGATCCTCAATTTCTTCAACTAAACCAAGTGTTCCAGAACTTTCTACTACGTTCTATCCCACTTCTGAGACCAATGTAACGAATTTACTAGAAAGTTCTTTATTTCTCGAACACTTATTTACAACTCATCTATTCACAAGTCCAACTAACTAACTAACTTTCTTTCTACTTTAACTTTATAAACTAATTTTCGCACTGTATATCACTTTCTTCGCACTGTATCGCTCAGTATCGCGGTCCAAATTAAACTAACTCCTGGCCGGACGACACAATTCTTATATAGGCAGTGGAACGTCTCTTCAGGCGTTTCTAGATAAAGAACTTTGGCGAACGTTTGGCTGGAAGTCAACACCGCACGCTCTTAAGGTTTCGAATATTCCCGGCGTTCGGGTTCGCTCGAGGCGTTCGTGACAGTATTTTACAAAGATAACACGTGGTTGCATCGTTGTAATTTTTTAGTTTATCTCATGTTAAGTTTTTCATTGGTGTAATATGTTTTAGATATTTAGTATTTAAAAGTTTCATGTCATGTTTAAAATTTTCAATAAAATTTGAAACACATTCATCTTTTTTACTTACATAAAATTTTGGGTCCATATCATCAAAAGAGCATTTATACAATAAAAAAAATTAACATATACCTTACTCTTATGTTTATAGCATATAAGCATAAGCGTAAGGTATATGTTAATTTTTTTACTGTATAAAATAATCTTGTAAGTTTCTAGTTGTTTTAATATACACTCAAAATCGGCGTAAATTATAAATCCTCATTTGCTTGTGAGATTTTAAAGTTTTAATATATTATCTGAAACGATGTTTCCAAATTTGTCTGTAGCAAGTTCCGTACTGGAGAAAATTATTTTTAACGAAATTATAATCATTATCTCGATTTTGTATTAACTTTTCACTTGAATTAAAAACATGCAAACAACTATCATAAAAATATTCTTTATGTTCATTTTTAGAAATCTGACTTGAAATTAAAGTTGATAAATTTTTAATATAGCAATAGTGGTTAAACAATTTCCCATTTTCGTTTTCTCCAGAAAAAAAGAAGATATTTTGTTTAAAGTGATAGTGTAAAGCTCCAATTATTTCATGAACATGTTTACCATTTTTAAAAATCTAAACCATACACAGTAATTGTGATACATTATTTTATTTTTCACAATTTGGAATCTTTTGGGTCTTTAATTTTCATTGAAAATTGTATATCTGAATATTCGAGCACTGTCCTGAAATTTGAGTATCATTGTTGCATCATTGCTGGGATCACCTAATGGTGATCCCATTGCTACCCTGTATAATTACAGGGTAGCAATCATAGAACATGCAAAATAATATTCATCATTGCTTTTTATTCACTCCTGCAGTCTTCCTGACAATTGAAGCGGGATGTGGAGTATATGTTGATGTTTGAACTGGATTATGTTTTATGAGGAATTTTAATTAAAATCCACCCTGAAACAATTTATAAATTTATATTAACAAAATGTATACAATTTCATACAACCTCATATGGTGTATTTTGTGATATAATGTCTTGGGATCCAACAACTGGTGAGTAGTAAAGAAAAAACATTCAATATTGAGTTTAATTAACTTATGCTTGGTTTGCTTCAGTTGAATAAGCCTTAAAACGTTCTTTTTAGTTTCATTTTGAAACTTTTTTACATTAACGAGAAATGTTGGTGATACAATTTGATAGGAAATTATACGACACTTAAATGCACTTTGGTAATTTCTATACTATCTTCAGATATTTGACAACTATTAGCTTTATGAATATTCCATGCGTGTTGAAGCAGATTTCCGCGCTTTTTTCTGAGTGATTCAAAGAATCGTGATGTAACTAAAAAATAAAAATGTTTTTTAATAATATTTTATTTTGTTTTATTAAACTCACCATTAATTATGTATTCGTCAGGATTATGAAAAATTTTTAAAAGTTTCCCTTTAATATGCTTGATATGATCTTCGTGTAAATTCAGATAAACAGAGTGTACATAGGAAAGTCATAGAGTGTATTAGGGGAAAACAATGTTAGAAGAAGGTGTAGAATAATCAATTTGTTCTGAAGTTGTATGTCAGCACACTTTAGTAATCACTGTGTCATTTAAAACCTTCTTTAATGCTGTCGAAAATACTGTTACTCAAATTTTTATAAACAGCCTTACTATATTGAAGTAACTGTGAGCTAATGACATTAGGATTCTACAGCCACGTGTTACATCTTTTGGAGTTAATGTTTCTTTTGGTTTTGCTTGTAGAAATTTATTGAGCCTACTTTTATTAGGAATTTTTAATACTTTTTAGGTGGTGAACTTATAATAGATGGATTTTGTGATATAGGTTGGATGGGTAACATTGAATACACATCCATCAAACCAATAACATAATTTACTTCATTACCCACTTACTATTTTTAAATCAATACCAATTTGTTGGTTGATGGTTTGTGTATCGTTTTGGTTGAATTTAGAATTTTATTTTACATCATTTTCTATTTGACTAATTTGAGAATAGTAGTATATATATGGCATTTCTGGAGCACAAACCCCATGTAAATCTCCATAAGACAAAAATGTGGTCATTTTTGTACACGGCGTCGCGACGCCTTACCCTCCACCGCGACGCCTTACCCTCCGCCCCGACGCCCCCACCGACGCTCCAGCATGTAAATTCAACAGAAGATGGCATTGGTGGTAAATTCTAAATGTTGGCGTTGTCGGGAATTTCAATTCTATTTAAAAAAAAGTCCGACTATTTGTGGATTTGAACCCGGGACCTCTGGATTGCCAGTCCTATGCTTTACCGACGAGCCATTGAAATCTCAAATTCTTACGTGTTCAATACTGTCTAGTAGAATCAGTTCATCGTTGCTTATGCACAGTAGGTATGTATATATTTTAGTACAATATATAGTAATATTAAAAGGCGGGAAATACGAAATCTAGAGATTATGAATTTTAATGATATAGTTTGGTAGCGGAAGAGGTATTGACGACAGTGGAAAAAAATTTGAATTCTGAAGGTGGGGAGATTTAAAACTTAAAACGCATCTAACATATTATTAATAAAACATGGTGACATTGAACATGACCGAATTAATTAGAAAACAACATGGTGATATTAAGAAAAAAATATGAGATCATCAAACATGGCAGCATTAAGAAAAAAGGGGGTAGGGGAAAAATTGCATTAAGAAAAAAACATGGTGATGTCATTCTAGGTTAGTTTGTGTGAGAAAAAAAAACATGATGTCATTAAGAGAGAAAAAGACATGACCGCATTAAGAAAAAAACATGGTGATATTAAGAAAAAACACGTGACGTTATTCTCGGTTAGTTCGTGTGAAAAAAAAACATGGCTGCATTAAGAAAAAAACATGATGGCAAAAAACACATGACATCATTCTAGGAAAAAACATGGCGACATTAAGAAAAAACACGGCGACAAAGAACACAACGTCAGAAGAAAAAAACATGATAGCATTAAGAGAAAAAAATGGCGACAAAAACATGACGTTATTAAACATGACA
Organism: Rosalia funebris; assembly: GCA_037954035.1. Classification (NCBI taxonomy): domain Eukaryota; kingdom Metazoa; phylum Arthropoda; class Insecta; order Coleoptera; family Cerambycidae; genus Rosalia; species Rosalia funebris. The sequence continues at coordinate 19,088,679 of JAZFAV010000036.1, read as the reverse complement.
GCATTAAGAAAAAAACATGGAGACAAAGGGCGGAGTGCGCGGGAAATTTGAAATCTGAGGACATTTAGTGGAATATAAATATGAGTTAAAAGAAAAACAGTGTTGATAATTCATGGGGGAAAATTTGAAGTCCGGGGGAGCACGGTAGAAAGGCGAGAAATTTTAAATCTGGGTCGGTCAGGTGTAAGATAAAACACATGAAAGAAGTGTAATTTATTTCCTATATATTAAATTTTACATCCTTCGAGTTTGTGGCGCTGGATTTCAATTAAAGTTGACATATGAATCTAATGATGTCTACTGAATAGACGAACTTAATCAATTACTTAAGAAAGTAAAAATCATAGTTCCATGCTATCTGATCGAAGTTAAATTTTATGTGGGTATACATCGATTGTGATCATCTGGCGCAATATGTCAAAAGGGCCGATTTATTCGATTAAAATTTATCCGATTTCAATCGAATAAAGATTAAAATTCATTAAAAAATTAACTGAACATAATCACAAGATAGAATATTTTTGATAAGTTAATAAATAAAAGAGTTATAAACCAAGAAGGAAAAAAATATTTATCATTATATTTAGGTTCAATATTAACATAATAGAACAACTTTCATCTAAATGGGTCACCTTCGAGCGTTATCTAAAGTGTAAAAATCATATTCAATAAGAAAAAGAACTGATGACGTCACTCACACAATTACCTTAAAATGATAATTTATTGCTTCGGTTCAAATACAAGGTAATCAAGTGCTGTTAAGAAGAAAGCTCTGAATAGTGTTTCAGTTTAGAATTATAATTTTTTTAATCTCTATTACTTACAGGTTGTATATATTGCTCATCATTACTGTTGATATGGATTTTTATCTACCTGTTTAGGTGATTCAGATATAAATGAAATACAATTGGTTAGTTGCGATTAAAAATCTGAAGACTATGTAGAGACATGGATGGTAGGTAGTAATATAAGTATAGACTAAAAAAGAAACAGTGCTGATAATATAGGGTTGGAAATTTGAAATCTGGGGGAGCGCGGTGGATGGTAGGTAGGCGGTAAATTTGAAATCTGAGGGCTAGGAAGCGAGTAAGGTAGGAAGGTATGAAATTTTAATGAAAAAGAAAAAAGAAAAGAAAAATAAGATGGGTTTTATGAAGGAAAATGTTAATTTATATATATATATATATATATATATATATATATATATATATATATATATATATATATATATATATATATATATATATATATAAATATAGAGTGGGTATAAATCAGTTTATGTTATATCAGTTCAAGCATGAAAATTACTAGCAGGTAGTTTAACATAAAAAGTTTATATGATTTATCCAGTAAAGTTGTATGAGAAAATATGAAAAGTGCTAGAGATTTATTGCTTTTAACAGATATTTCAATAAACATTAAGGATGACTTGATAAATAATTTTGACGAACATAAATGGCAACCCAAAGAAAATATATGTGATATTATTATATAAAAGTTTTTATTTTTAATTAATATTATACATTTGCATTTTTCCCAATATCTGCAAAATATAAATGTTTTGAAAACTTTAATCTATCATTAATCAAATCTTTAATTCCAATAATTTGTTTGATACATTCATCATCCAAATAAATAACATTGTCATTACTCTTCAATATCAATATATGTTTATCCATAAATAACTGACTAGTTATCTTAAAATTCCATTCCAGTTTCGATAAAATTCTTTTCATTACCATTATTGAGTATGATATTAATATCCGCAATGAAATCATACCAATCCATACAAGTCCATTAACGAAATTTCTTCATTCAAGCTGATGACTTTTACTGTCGGATCGAATCCTCTTGCAGCACTAATACTGTTGAGACATGTAATGGAGGGTCTGATAATGAATATTTGACTTCATAAATTGTTTCTCTTGTTTAATTTCATCAACATATTTTAAAAGTATACTATCTACATATTTCCAATAAGGTGATGAACACCTTCAGTGTCACAGTCTACCATATTAAAACAACGAAAACATCTTCTAAGATCTTCTTAGATGATATCTAAGAAAATACTAACGTCATAAAAGTATTGCAAGATTAGTTATAGTATGTAAAAAGCGAATTGTGGAATGCAGATTTTGTTTAACAGAAAAACATTTTTTCACAATCACGATGTAGCCGCATGAAATAGTTCGAAAATTTGGTAATACTAACCATGTGAGAAATTGGACGCAAACAACATCTATTGAAATATGCTAAAGTGATTAAATGAATCAATAAAAAATTAATTTACGACTTCCATAAAAATATCGAGAGCGTAAATGAAATAAAGAAGTCACGTATGAAAATTTTTGGTAATATGAGAAACTGAACGCAAACAACGTCTATGTGATTATAAAAAATAATTTATGAGAGTAAGCAATCCACAAAAAATATCGGCGTCTTCAGATTAGATTGTGTTGTATATATATATATATATATATATATATATATATATATATATATATATATATATATATATATATATATATATATATATATATATATATATATGTGGGTTATCGAAATGATTTATTATAAACAAAAACGTCGGCGTTCGTATTATTTCTACATGGAACGTGATTTAAATGTAAACAAACTGTAAAATGTCAGATCGTTTTATTTCTAATCTGTGGATAAATCAATAAAAATTAATTTATGGCTTAAAACTGTCAATTATAACATATACAAAATATAAATCCCACAAAATAAACTGCAAACTCGACATTTTCACACGTGTTCATAAAAACTCGGTAGATTTGAAAATAAAGTGATTATAAGAGAACCAATAAAAATGATTTATGAGACTTTAAATGAATCAATCCACAAATAAAAACGTTGGCGATCGTATTATTGTTACATAGAACGTAATTTAAATGTAAACAAACTGTAAAACGCCAGATTGCTAAACAAAATATTTTATTTCTAATCTGTGGAGAAATCAATAAATATTAATTTATGACTTAAAACTGTCAATTATAACATATACAAAATATAAATCCCACGAAATAAACTGCAAACTCGACATTTTCATACGTGTTCATAAAAAACTCGTTAGATTACGATGGTGATGTATGAAAAAATAACGTCACAGATGATATAAAAAGTTTACAGCCGGCATAATTCATCATATGTGTTTATTCTTGCACGCTATACCTGACGTGTTATAAAATAGAAATTTTTATTTGTGTGTTTTATCTACAGGAATCAAGCGTGAGTAAGAATTATATTATTAAATTTCAAAAGAATTAACAGGAAAATATTCTATTAATTTTAGGTGGATTTAGAAAAATTAAATAGAGTTTCACTTCTAGAAACTAAGCAAATGTTGAAAATAACAGACTTACAACAAACTAAGCAAATGTTTTATCTACAGGAATCAAACGTGAGTAAGAATTATTTTATTAAATTTCAATAGAATTAACAGGAAAATATTCTATTAATTTTAGGTGGATTTAGAAAAATTAAATTGAGTTTCACCCTCCTCGATGTATCTCCACCTTGACGCGGTGAGGGGGCTTACGTGTCCTAATGATCCCGAGAGCTAAGTCGACGGTAGTGTAACTACCAGAAGGGACACCCAAGTCGAACAGGTCAAGGGAAAAGGACCAGACCAAGAGAGATACCCGGTCCTCCAAGGATGGGGGTTGAGTCGTAAGGCCAGCAACCTTACACTCATAAAACAACTAAAAACGCTAAAACACCCAGAAACATGCCTCGGAATTCGGACGGATCCAAAAATAGACGAAAACAGCAACGAAAATGGACATTGAATTTAGGAATATGGAACGTACAAGGAATAAGAAATAAACAACAATAAATTGTCCTAGAATGTATCCAGCGTAAATTAGATATAACAATCCTCTCAGAAACGAAAAAGAAAGGACAAGGAAGTGAAACAGTAAAAGACTTTATTCTTTTATACAGCGGAGTTGACAAAAGTGAAAGAGCAACGGCAGGAATTTCAATAATGATACACAAGAGACTTCAAAAATACATAAAATCTTGGGAAGCGATGAGCGAACGTATTATGAAATTGACGATTCAAATAAGAGGAAGAAATATGACGATCGTAGGAGTATATGCCCCTAATGACGATGCTACTTTCCAAGTAAAAGATGCCTTTGAAGAAGACCTAAGAAACATTATCGACCAAATACCGAATCATCATGAAATTATAATAGCAGGAGACCTCAACGGAAGAGTAGGGAAACAAAATAATAATAAAGTGGTAGGAAGACATGGCGAAGAAACTATAAACGATAACGGACAAAGATTAATCAATATATGTGACGAATATGACCTAAAGATAACGAACACATTTTACGCACATAAAGACATACATAAGTACACGTGGTACCAGCACACAAGGGGACTTAAATCGATTATCGATTACCTCATTACTAGACAGCAACCAGGTATTAAAGTACAGGATGTGAAAGTAAACAGGGGAGCAAACTGTGGATCCGACCACTGCTTAGTGGTAGCGAAAATATATGTACCATACATCGCAACTAGTACTCTGAAGAAAATAACATCCAAAGAAAATCATATAAACATTATAAAATATAACCTCGAAAGCCTACAACACGATAGTACAAAATACCTATTCTGCAAAAGATTAGACGAGAAATTAACACAAATTGAAAGAACAACGGAAGAAGAATACCACCATATTAAATCCTGTATAACTGAGGCAGCCCAGGAATCTCTCGGAATGCAGAATAACAAAAACAAACCATACTGGTGGGACGAGGATATAGAGAAACAAATTAAGGAGAAAAAACAAATATACGAAAGAGTCCTACAGAAGAAGGATGCAGAAACAAGAGAAGAATATAAGCAAACAAATAGAAAAGTAAAGGCAGAAGTATTAAAGAAGAAGAACCAATCTTGGATTAAAAGATGCGACTACATAGATCAACAGATAGGAGGTACACGAAGTTCAGAAGCCTGGAAGACAATAAAATCAATGGGAACAAATAACAAACAAAGAACTAGTCTAAACGGTATAACAAATTCAAAGTGGACACAACATTTTAAACACCTGTTAGAAGAGCAGAGACCGCAATATATGAGAGAAGATCAAGAACCACTCAATGCTGATCACATACATCTCGAGATATCGCAAGTACAAGAGGCGATAAAATCCACAAAAATAGGAAAATCACCCGGATCTGGCGGAATATATCCTGAACTTATAAGATACGGATCATTGAAACTAACACAAATGCTGAAAAATCTATATGAAAGGTGCTTAAATGGAGAGGAAGCCCCAAAGGAATGGAGAACTTCCTATATAACACCTATATATAAGAAGGGGTCTAAAGATGATCCGAAAAATTACAGAGGTATAGCGGTGATACCAACAATAGGAAGGATATATTCACGAGTTCTTAAGAACTTGATAGAAGAAGACATAAAAGATAAACAACCGGAAGAGCAGTCAGGATTTAGAGCGGGCAGATCGACAATTGATAACCTTTTTACACTGAAACTTGCCATGGAAAAACGTACCCAACATAACAGAGAAACACATATAGCCCTAATAGACTTAGAGAAAGCCTATGACAGTGTCCCCATATCACAACTATGGACAGAAATGCGAAACCTGGAAATAAATCAATATTTAATCAAAGCTACACAACTCTATTATAAGGATAATTGTGCCGCAATAAAAACTGGGAATAACAGGCATACAGAATATTTCCGAACATCGAAAGGCATCGAAAAGACAAGGATGTTGTCTGTCTCCCACTCTATTTAAAGTATATCTTGACAGATCCATACAAGGGTGGATAAGAAAATGCAGAAACATGGGTCTTAAAGTGGGAGACGGCACACTTTACAGCCTATTTTTTGCAGATGACCAGGTAGTGATAGCGGAAGATGAACAAGATCTGAGCTACATGACGAGAAAGCTAAGAGAAGAGTATGAACGAGCTGTAATTGGTAATAATATATAATCCTTCATGATAATCTACCTCCATGTCGGAGTATTCTTCTCTTGCTACAACCAGTGAAGGGTCAATTTTCAATCAATTTCATTCCAAAAATGTATAGGTATATGTACCTTCTTTTCAGATTTCAGAACCCTTTTTCATTTCAGAATGTATATTAAATTTTTGAATTTATTCATAAAATATTAAACATGCAGGTAAACAGCAGGCGTAATATTAATATTCTCTAAATACCGACTCCATAATTTCCAATATTTTATCTTGAGGCAAAATTTGTTCTGGAGCGGGAAACATTTTTTACAATGTCTCTTCATATGTTTCTTGTTTGCAAAAGTTTTTTAACAATTATTACAATCAATCATTTTCAGATGCGTTTAATCACTTTGACTGTTACAGGATAAATAACAATTTATATAAAAATTCGTATTAATATCAGAAATTTATTCGATAATTCCCATTTCTCGTAAAGTATTTACATATATATCATATTTTAAACCTAAGCGTTCGTTAATTTTCATTGCGTTAACTAATTCATTAGGGATTATCATATATATCATTCTTTATTCTCTCCGGGCGTACAATTGAAGGGTTATGTGAAGATAATTTTTCTCCTTCTTCAGGTGTCTTGGGCAGCCTATTAATGTTATGCAACTCATAATATATTCCTTCTGTATGTCTTTTTAAGCTATCTTGCCTTCTAAATGTTTTATTACACATATTACAATGAAAAGAGTGGTTATTATGGATAGCAACATGTCTGCTTAGTCCACTAGACCAAGAGAATGTTTTGCTACAAACTTTACACGAATACATGTTTACTGCTTCACTATATAGCATCAAATGACCAGTTACTAGTATGCACTCTAAATTTATCCACAATTATCCACATTTTTATCCACAATTATCCACATTTTATCCACAATTATCCACAATTATCCGCATTATCGACATTTTTATCCACAATTGTCCTATTACCCTTATTTTACAGAGCTGTTAATCCTGTTAGCCTTATAGCTGTTTAAAACTGTTTCAAAAAGCTGTTCAAAGAGTAGACCTGCTTAAAAAGATGTTTACAGACAAACAGACCTGTATCAAAAAACTGCTTAAAGTTGTTTACAGACGAATAGACCTGTAAATGATGTTTGAAGCTGTTCACAGATGAAAAATCCTGTTTTGCATATAGGAAATAGGCAATGTCTTATTCAAGTCACACGCCTCAGTATATCTTCTAATAGTTTGCATTTAGGTTGACACATGAACATGCAGTACACATATACATTCTCTTGGTTAAGCGTGCTAATTATATATTAACAGATATTTAAATATAAGTCTTCCGAAAATTATAATAAATAACTGACTTGATGTTTTTCAGCATCGTCCTTGAGCTGCTTGTCTGCTGACTCGAATTCTATCTCTAGCGCTGGTTCTCATATCTCCTCCTCTCCCTAGTTCTCTAGGACAAGTTATCAGTTGGAAATCTTCTCCTTTTATTGGTAAGTTTATTTGTTTTTGATTAACTTTAAAAGATGTATCACATACTTCTCGATTGTTCTAAATTCCACCTTTAGCGTTGATGTTGATATCTCTCTAGTACAAGTTATCGATTGGAAAACTTCTCCCTTTATTGGTAAGTTTATTAATTTCGAAACGTGAATACGCCCCATATTTTTTGAGTAAAATCGAATACGCTCTAATCACGTGACCTTGTTTCAGGTTGGTTACATCTCACCGATACAACACTCCCAAAAGTTTATAAATAGTGGCTGGTAGCTAGCGTCTAGGCAGTCGTTCTCAGGTAGCTATGGCGCTACTTGCTATGGCGCTATTAAAACCTTCCCACAGTGAGGATATATCTATAGGGCGTAAAGAATGTCCTCGAGCTATGCGGAGGATCCATATGAAGCTAAAGCAGGTAAGCTCTATTGGTGAGAAGCGGCATCTCATTACGCAGTTGGATCGCATAAAATCGTTTAGTAGGCAATTTAAGACCTTAGCGAAAACTGGTGTTGGATATCAAGACGTTAAGAAAACTGCAAAACATCGAGTTTATTGGGATGAGTCGTCAATAGCGTTCAACAGCCGCATCCGGACTGGAATCATCATCAATCTGAAACATAAGAATCCCAAGCAGTTCCTCAAGGATTGTTTTAGTGTGTTTAAACGCCGCATCATCAACGCTTTGACAAAAAATGAAGTGGTAAAAATCAATGTAGTGTTTGGCGGTCAGTTTACTCTTCAGAAAGCTGATCATATTATTGATGAGATGAAATATTTTACTACCAAAAATGCTCCAATCTATCGAAACACAGATTTAAATGAATGGTTCCAACGGCATGTGGTGGATCCCATTTTAGTACAACTGGATGAGTTCCAAGAAAGATACTCTGGCTGGTCTTTGGCATCTATCATCAACTTGGGGGTGAACATCAATAAATTTACTCCCCAACTTGGGTCTTCATACATTGATCTACCAAAACAAATAAAGATGAAACACGCATGTATAAACGTTAAAAACAATGATCAGGCTTGCTTCGCGTGGGCTATTGTTAGTGCTCTTCATCCTGCAAAAATGAGTGCAGATCGACTTTCTTCGTATCCTCATACCTCGACAGTGTTAAACTTGGAAGGAATAAAATGTCTATACGCCAGATATCACTGTTTGAGAAGTTTAATGATATTTCAGTCAATGTATACATTCTAAAAAAATGCAAAAAGGATTTCATTACCCTACCGACAGGCTTAACTAAAAACAAGAGGGATAAACATGTAAATCTTCCGATGGTGCAAGATTGTTATGATGATGATGATGATTCAGTTCGAGAACAAGTAAGATACCACTATGCATGGATTAAAGACCTTTCACGTCTTCTTTCCAAGCAACTATCCAAACATGATGGTAGGAAATATTTCTGTGATCGGTGTCTACACTATTTTTACACCAACGAAAAATTGGCTAAGCACTATGAAGACTGCGAAAACATGAACGACTGTAAAGTCAGGCTGCCGCGTGAAGATTAGAATATATTAAATTTTAAAAATTTTAAAAATAAGGAAAAGGCTCCATTCATTATCTATGCTGATTTAGAGAGTATTTTAAAACCTATAGTTGAGGAGAAGAAATACCAAAAACACGTGCCGGCAGCCATTGGTTACTACGTCAAGTGTTCATACGATTCCTCACTGTCCTTTTATCGATCGTATCGAGACGAGGACTGTACGTCTTGGTTTGCTTGCGAAATTAATCAATTTGCTGAAAATGTGGAGACAGTTTTTCTGTGTCCCTATGACATGACATTGACAGCTAAACAACAAGCTAGATTTGATAAAGCCACATATTGTCACATCTGTGAACAGCCCTTCGGTCCAGAGGATGTTAAAGTACGGGACCATAATCACTTAATACCTGAAAATAATTATAGGGGTGCTGCGCACAATTCTTGCAATATTAATTACAAGGATAAGGTGAGTATACCTATTGTCTTTCATAACTTATCTGGATACGATGCACATTTCGTTCTGGAAAATATCGCGAATGATATGCCGGGTCGTGTTGATTTATTGCCCATAACCAAGGAAAAATATATTTTATTTACAAAAAATTTTAATCAAAATTTAATTAAAATCCGTTTCATTGATTCCTTCCGCTTTATGAATTCTGCTTTGGATACATTGTCTTCATACTTGACCGAGTTCCCCCACCTAAAAACTCAGTTTTCTGAACTGGATGGGGAACATTTTAAGTTGTTGACTAAAAAAGGCGTGTATCCATATGATTTCATGGACAACTTTGAAAAATTTAATTTTGGCTGTTTACCTGAACAACATTGGTTTTATAATCGTTTGGAAGATAAAGATATATCAGATGCGCAGTACGAGCATGCGCAACGTGTATGGATCGCATTTAATATTAAAAACATAGGCGAACATACAGATTTATATATGAAAACTGATATCTTGTTGCTGGCTGATGTATTTGAACAGTTTAGAAGTAGTAGTCTCAACACATATGGCCTAGATCCAGCCCACTATTACACTTTACCAGGCTATACGTGGGACTTTATGTTGAAATATACTAAAGTTGGACTTGAACTTTTGACTGACATCAATATGATCATGTTTATAGAAAGGGATATTCGTGGTGGGTTAAGTCAATGCTCTAGACGTAAAAGTATGGCTAACAAGTATCTTCAAAATTTCGATTCGAGTAAACCGACTAAATATATATCATATTTCGACATTAACAATCAGTATGGTTGGGCGATGAGTCAGTATTTACCATACGGAGAGTTTGAGTGGGTAGATCCAAACATCGATGTTATAACTGTATCGGATATATCAAATGTGGGTTATATATTGGAGGTAGATCTTGAGTATCCGGAACATCTGCATGATCTACATCGAGACCTGCCATTCTGCCCCGAACATAGGGCTCCCCCCGATAGTAAAAACAATAAACTTTTAACTACTTTACATAACAAAACGCGATATGTTATCCATTACATAGCATTAAAACAGGCATTGCAACATGGATTAAAATTAACGAAAATTCATAGTCTTAGCATTCAAACAGCCTGAAGTAACGTAGTATTCATACTGCGTTACTTCACGAACTTAAACGAACTATGGATGATACTGAGGCTTTATCAAATGATGTTGGGTTGATCAAAAAGATAAAGGCCATTAAGAAATCGGTAATCAAAAATGTAATTACTCTCAACGATTTCATAGAGTGCGTAGACAATTTTAAAAATAAATTTATTAGTCAAAATTTGATTAGGTCAGAAAAACACCAAGTTTATTCCATCACCCAAGACAAAACCGCTTTAAGTCCACACGACGATAAGAGGTACTTGATAAAGGGGTCGTATGAAATGTTGCCGTGGGGCCACTACTCACACATGGCATCATCATCGTAGTAATTTTGTATCATTAATAGGTAAATATGGTGATAGCTCTCTTATTATTTATTTATTTATTATTTTTTTCTCAATCTCAAACTTTGAAATGTGACTTAATCTCTGAGACCGAGAGATTACGCGAGGCATGCCGCATCATTATTTTTTATATTAACGCATGCTTCCTTTCTCTTAATCTGGATCGGTAGATCAATGTAGGATGAACGCAGTTCATCCAGTTCTTTTAGAATGGGGTCCACTACATGTCTCGGAACCATTGTTCTAAATCGATAAATTGGTGCGTTTCTAGTGTTGAAGAATTTGAGCTTATTTTAATGAGCTTATCGGTTTTCTGAAGAATAAACTAGCCACAGAGCACCACGTCTACCTTGACAGACTCATTCTTTTTAAGGTATTATTTATGTGTCTCTTAAACAAAGTGAAACAGTCTTTGAACTCTCCAACATTCTTGTGCTGATACCGCTATCGAACGCTGATTCCATATCATGTCAATGAATCCAATGTTTTGTTGTTTTTGTCCTTGCGTCTATCTCTGCTCCACGTTTCTGCCCAAATTTAATTCCATTTCCAAAGCTTCTTATTTGAGCTGGAGTTGATAGCAGTTGTTGTTCTTCTCCAATAGATTTCACAGTTTTTAGCTGATGTTTTATACTGCGCATTGTTTAATACTCATCTCATTGGCCAGAGTTGATTGCTGTTATTGTCTTTCTCCAACAGATTTTACCGTTTTTAATTGAAGTTCTATATTGCGCACAACCTTAGCGCACTGTCTGATACTCGTCTCATTGACCAGAGTTGATTGCTGTTGTTATTTTTCTCCAAAGGTCTTAAATTGTTCGTTATTTGATGTGACCCAACTCCCACCACTTCTCGTTAGCCTGCTTTAGCTCCCTATAAATTCTCCACATAGCCTTAGCACCCAGTCCTCATAACGATAAACGATACATTCTTTAAGTCCCATAGATATATCATCACTTCGAAAAGGTTTTAATTTACTTATGGACCCTCTACACAGCCTTAGTACAGTTTCTTAGTTCGTTAGTAGCGTTTTATTCCATGTACGATGATTGGAAAATGGTTAAGATGCGCATTATTTCAAACCACAAGATTAATTCCCAAACCTCGAAAGAGGAAGAATAAAGTTTCTGCTTACAATCACTCAACATCATTTTTAACCTGGTCGTCAAACAGTCAACATGCCTAGGGAGTGTGATTGGGGAAGAGCCTGCAACTGCTTAGAATGCACTCCTAACCTCAAAGATGTCTGTGAAAAATGTGCGGAAAAGGCTTACAAAGTTGCCTCCATATACAGACGCGATAGACAAAGCATTGGCTATTACGATTTCTTGACATGCTGCTATGATTGCTATCAACTAAATGCAGGAATAAACGAAGCGTCCAGATTTCGGGATGTGTAACCAAGTGCAAGAATTACCTCTAATTGAGAAAACAGACTGAATCTGAAATACTGAAAGAACATTTTGCTTTGCAAATTCCTCTGATTGAAGATTTTCATAAGATTACCATGGAGATGCTGAGACACTCTACAGCGATAAAATCAGGTACTACACTGCTTTCACACCCATGATATTATGCGACATGGATCCAATGCAATGGTTTGAGAGTATTGTGTTGAATATGGCTGTCCAAGAGCTGCAGAAATATAGAAGCCCTATCTCATTATTATCAATGAATGTGAACTGTTCTGTTTTATAATTTGTGTATTTTATATTTTAACTATATTTTCTTTTATTATATCTATTTTTTATATTATTTATATTTTCCTTTATTTATATGTATTTTTATATTATTTATATTTTCTTTTATTATACATTTTTTTATATTTTAACTATATTTTTCTTTTATTACATGTATCTTGTATATTATCTATATTTACTAAATAAATATGTATTTTTAATTAACGTCATAAATTTTATTTCAAGCCTAACCTAGATATAAAAGGAACAAGACTCTATTAATCTTTTATTTAAGCATTTGATAAAAAAGCATTTGTATGTCTAAGTCATTCATAATCTTAGGTACTTTCAAACATACACTGAACATAAAAACATGTTTTTGAACAGATATGAAACAGAAAAACAGGTGTTTTCGAACAGGTACTAAAAATAAGTTCTTCTTTTTTATTTTGATTTATTTCTTCAATTACAAATCTTTTTTCAGTGACCGAGACATCCACTTCATCGTTGTGGTCGACGACGATTACGATGTCGCTACCGTCAAAGGTGCAGACGTAATCGGTGAGACCTACCTATACCCTAAATCACTAAAGCCATATATAAAAAATACTTACATTTTATTTTTGCTAGATTATTCCAACACATAAAAATTTCTAACTCTCCTTCTAAATCACGGTGGTTATTGTTGATCTAAAAATTGAAGCCCTGAATAATTAGTATCAAGTTTTTTTTTGGAATTTGAAAATTTTTAGAGATAACTAGTCAGTTATTTATGGATAAACATATATTGATATTGAATAATAATGACAATGTTATTTATTTGGACGATGAATGTATCAAACAGATTATTGGAATTAAAGATTTTAAAACATTTATACTTTGCAGATATTGGAAAAAATGCAAATGTATAATATTAATTAAAAATAAAAACTGTTATATAATAATATCACATGTATTTTCTGGGCGTTGCTATTTATATTCATCAAAATAATTTACCAAGTCATCCTTAATGTTTCTTGGAATATCTATTAAAAGCAATAAATCTCTAGCACTTCTCATATTTTCTCATACAACTTTACTGGATAAATCATATAAACTTTTTACGTTAAATTACCTGCTACTAATTTTCATGCTTGAACTAATATAACATAAACTGATTTGTATCCCACTCTATATTTATATATATATATATATATATATATATATATATATATATATATATATATATATATATATATATATATATATATATATATATATAAATTAACATTTTCCTTCATAAAACCCATCTTATTTCTCTTTTCCATTCAAATTTCATACTTTCCTACCTTACCAATATCCTCGCTTCCTAGTTCTAAGATTTCAAATTTCCAATCCTGTATCATCAGCACTGTTTCTTCTTTAGTCTATACTTATATCCGCTAAATATTCCTATCTACGATCCACGTCCCTACATACCTCCCCAGTGGTCAGATCTTTAATCGCAACTAGCCAACTAGCAACTATTTCATTTGTATCTGAATCACCTAAACAGGTAGGTAAAAATCTATATCAACAATAATGATGGGCAATATATACAACCTGCAAGCGAATTTAGATATAAGTTGTTCTATTATGTTAATATTGAACCTAATTACATGGCGGTCGGTATCCAAAAGATTTTGATCAGTATATAAGCGTGTAACGTAAACTGTGTCTGTTATTATTAGTTAGACAATCGAACTGAAGAGATGACATCTGCTTAAAAACAGCTCATACAGCCCATACAGTCATACAGCCCCTACAGTCGTACAGCCTCATTTAAACAGGTCGTAGAGGTCATACAGATAATAGGCTCAGTTTAAAACAGATTGCTGATAACTTTGTAACAATGAAATCTAATAAAATAACTATTGAAAAGTATAAAGTGTCTAAGGTTAAACCATTGGATCTATCAAAATCGATGCCTAGTATACCCACGTAAAATTTCACTTCGATCGGACAGCATGGAACTAAAATTTTTACTTTCTTAAGTAATTGATTAAGTTCGTCTATTCAGTAGACATCATTAGGTTCATATATCAACTTTAATTGAAATCTAGCGCCACGAACTAGAAGGATGTAAAATTTAATATACAGGAAATAAATTACATTTCTTTCATGTGTGACCTGACCGACCCAGATTTAAAATTCCTCGCCTTCCTACCGTGCTCCCCCAGATTTCAAATTTTCCCCCATGAGTCATCAACACTGTTTTTTCTTTTAACTCATATTTATATTCCACTATATGTCCTCAGATTTCAAATTTCCCGCGCACTCCGCCCTTTGCCTCCTTGTCTTTTATTAATGCTGTCATGTTTAATAACGTCATGTTTTTGTCGCCATTTTTTTCTCTTAATGCTACCATGCTTTTTTTCTTCTGACGTTATGTTCTTTGTCGACATGTTTTTTCTTAATGTCGCCATGTTTTTTCCTAGAATAATGTCACGTGTTTTTTCTTAATACCACCATGTTTTTTTCTTAATGCAATTTTTCCTCTACCCCCTTTTTTCTTAATGCTGCCATGTTTGATGATGTCATATTTTTTTCTTAATATCACCATGTTGTTTTTCTCTTAATTCGGTCATGTTTAATGTCACCATGTTTTATTAATAATATGTTAGATGCGTCTTAAGTTTTAAATCTCCCCGCCTTCAGAATTCAAATTTTTTTCCACTGTCTTCAAGACCTCTTCCGCTAACAAACTATATCATTAAAATTCATAATCTCCAGATTTCGCATTTCCCGCCCTTTAATATTACTATATATTGTACTAAAATACATACACATCTACTGCGCATAAGCAACGGTGAACTGATTCTAGTAGACAATATTGAACACGTAAGAATTTGAGATTTCAATGGCTCATCGGTAAAGCATAGGACTGGCAACCCAGAGGTCCCGGGTTCAAATCCACAAATAGTCAGACTTTTTTTTTAAATAGAATTGAAATTCCCGACAACGCCAACACTTAGAATTTACCACCAATGCCATCTTCTGTTTAATTTACATGCTGGAGCGTCGGTGGGGGCGTCGGGGTGGAGGGTAAGGCGTTGCGGTGGAGGGTGAGGCGTCGCGACGCCGTGTACAAAAATGACCACGTTTTCGTCTTATGGAGATTTACATGGAGTTTGTGCTCCAGAAATGCCATATATATACTACTGAGAATATCCCGGTATATATATTTTTATAATAATAGATTCAAATTTAGATACAGAATCTGATAAATTTTTATATTGTTTAGCTTCATAATTTGTTCAGGTTTCTCTTATATTTGACCAATCTCTGTATTCTCAAGTTGAGTTTCTAAATTCTGAATCTCATTTAGCGGGGTGCACAAACCTACTGCTTCCATATCAGTGTGAGTTCGTGTACAGATTTGACTTATACGTGTGGAAAACATCTGATCATAATATCTGATCGTAACCAATTTAAGAAATCTTAGTCAACAAATTGGGTATTATATATATATGTATATATATATATATATATATATATATATATATATATATATATATATATAGGGTGTCCCAGATTTAAACGGACATACTCTAGTGGAAGGTAGAGCACACTCAGCTGAGTTCAAGCCACCTCTATACTTACCGTTGAATGTGAATCATTTTTGAGATACTGGGTGTTTTATGGTTTTTGACCAGAAATTTAGTCCGCCATATTTTTGAAAAGACTGCACATATTTAGATAAAATTTGGTATACATATTATAATATTTTAGGTTACTAAATAGCTTAAGTGATTTTGGAAAAATTCATTGACCGACCTCCATTTTTTTAATATGGCTCTTTGGGTCGTTAACATTATATTTTTTTGTAGTAAATGTTAGTAAACTTTTACAAAGCCTATGGACCAGTTTATGAAATAATGCCATAATATTTGATGGCACGTTTATGGTTATTCTTCAATAAATTTTCAAAAGTATTCAAAGACCAAATTTGACATTCTACAAATAACACAATCCAGTTGCTAACATCATTATTTTATTAATTTTAGCTAAATACCCCGCAGAAGAGATTGTTGTTTGTTTTGACATTCAGTGTTTTTCCGTCCAAAGTAAAGCACATTCCACTTATTTCACGAATAAAAAATAAGTAATAAAACAATGCGATTAACACATGACATTGTTGCATTACAAATCCCAAGTAGGCACGTGTCAAATGTGTAACTTTACAAATAATAATTGCTGTTCGCTCTTAGTAATTGTTAGAATAAGTGATAAAGTTATAAAACTAAAAATTTTAAGATGCCGTTTCAATTTAGTAATGAAGAATATGCGGATATTATTATTGTGTATGGCTTTTGCGACGGAAATGGAAGAGCTGCAAAAAGAGAGTATCAAATGCGTTTTCCAAATCGCCGTGTACCAGATCATAAAACGTTTTCAGAGGTATACCAATTTAGTAGGGAACACGGACAATTTCCGTCAATGACAAAGCATGAACATGTTCCCAGAGCTTTTCCACAAGAAGAGCACATATTACAGGTTGTGGGAAATAATCCATCCATAAGTGTTAGAAAAATAAGTAATGAGTTAGCAGTATCTAAGACAAGAATATGGCGAACATTAAAGAAGGAAAATTTGTATCCATTTCATGTTAAAACAGTTCAACGTCTAGAAGACGGCGACGACGTTACCCGCTTAACATTTTGTAGGTGGATTTTGGCTCACAGAAGAACAATATCGAGAGTTCTATTCACGGATGAAGTCCAATTCACACGTGACGGAATTAAGAACTGTAGAAATCAGCATGTTTGTTTAACCGAAAATCCACAAGCAGTGATTCAGAAACATTCCCAATACAGATTTAACATTAATGTGGGGTGTGCTATTTACAATAATCATCTAATAGGGCCCATTTTTGAAGGAGGGCTAACTGGTGCGGTTTATTTAAACTTTCTTAGAGGTATCTTGTCAGATTTATTAGAAGGCATCAATACTAGGGGTTTGTGGTTTCAGCACGATGGTGCTGGACCCCATTATTCTGCACCGGTCCGGGATCATCTGAACCAGCATTACACTAACAGATGGATTGTTCGCGGAGGTCTGGTAAACTGGTCACCTAGGTCTCTTGATCTTACACCTCTAGATTATTTTTTATGGGGTCATCTCAAGTCAGAGGTGTACAATGAAGAGTTCAATACACGTGAGCAGCTTCTGGAAAAATTATTACTGTATGTAATAACATTAGAAATAACCCGGAAGTGATTGATAGGTCAGTGAAAAGCATATTAAAACGTTCTCGAAATTGTATTGACGCTGGGAGAATTCATTTTGAAAACCTGTTATAGTTTTAATTATTTGCACCGTTTTAATTTTTTTTCAATTATTTAAAGTTCTAAATAAATTTATGAAAGAAATGGAATGTGTAATATTTTGGACGAAATTAAACTAAAAAAAAACTTAAAAGCACTGAATGTCAAAACAAAACCCTCTTCTGCGGGGTATTTAGCTAAAGTTAATAAAATAATGATGTTAGCAACTGGATTGTGTTATTTGTAGAATGTCAAATTTTGTCTTTCAATACTTTTGAAAATTTATTGAAGAATAACCATAAACTTGCCATCAAATATTATGACAAATATGTGTACCAAATTTTATCTAAATATGTGCAGTCATTTCAAAAATATGGCGGACTAAAGTTCTGGTCAAAAACCATAAAACACCCCGTATCTCAAACACGGTTCACATTCAAGGGTAAGTACAGGGGTGTTTTGAACTCAGCTGAGTGTGCTCTACCTTCCACTAGAGTATGTCCCTTTAAATCTGGGAAACCCTGTATATATATATATATATATATATATATATATATATATATATATATATATATATATATATATAAATATAGAGTGGGATACAAATCAGTTTATGTTATATTAGTTCAAGCATGAAAATTAGTAGCAGGTAATTTAACGTAAAAAGTTTATATGATTTATCCAGTAAAGTTGTATGTATATATATATATATATATATATATATATATATATATATATATATATATATATATATATATATATATATATATATATATATATAGTTAACTTTCTTCCCTGATTTGATCACCAAAAATAAACTAAAAAATTATATAATTATATATATATTTTAGATTTTCACTTTCAAAAATGACTTTTTAAAAAATAACTATAAGTTTTAAAATTGACTGTTTATTAGACTGTTTTTATAAATATGTTTTTATGACTTGAGTTTATTCTGAACTGTCGTAATTTTGTATGAACATAATATTTATAAGCTTTGGATTGCCACGTAAGCATCAGCAGAATTCAAAGTGGCGTGATGCTTGCGTGTTCACAATAATATTGCAAGGAAGTTGTTATCACTTTTGATAATGAAATACAATATTGTAATATGATATGCCTGAGACTAGCTGCTGTGAATATTTGCATATAACAACTCCCTTTTTTCAAAAAAAGTTGATGTTACACTTCAACTTTTAGGATAATTCTTCAGGGGTGTCTTCATTAGTCTGGTGGATGTTGGGCCTTCTTCTTAGCAGGGTGTTAATTCTTTTTAGTGCTTCCCTGTGTATGGACTCTGGGCGTTCCTTGTCAATCTTGAACCTATTTCTACATTTGAGGGCTACGTAGAGTAGGATCAGGCTGATTAATAGAGCTATGGTTATATAAGTGAACCATGAAATATTTCTAGTCACGAAGGGTTCGTTTATTATTTTATCTAAGTCCCTGGAATATTGTTCTAGCTTATGGTTGGAGACTTCTAAGTTTTCGATATTTAGATTGTCGAATTGCAAAGGTTTCAAATTGGGCATTTCAAAATTTTCTGGTATCATACTGCAGCAATCGTAGGGAATTATCACTGGATGTGGATTACTTGTTACGTTAAGCAGCTTGCGGTTTTCGGCCTGTATTTTTGTAATGCCGACGAAGGCGTTACCTTCTGATTGAAGTTTTAAAACAGAATTTTCGTTAATGATTGTAGTTTCTGTATCCAAATTTGCACATTTTATTTTAACGTGAGTGGGACTTGAAACTATAACCAGCCATGTATTGGCTTCGAGTTTTTGTACCTTATAGCCTTGTCCGTATACTAAAATGCTATGACAGTTCTTCGGCATTTCTACAAGATTTTTGAATAGTTGAGCTTCACATGCTGCACTATTATCTATCGGATATGCATAGAGGTTGGAACAGAGCTTCTTAAGAGGACTTAGTTGTTTGCATCCTGTTAGGTCCTTGATGGGTACGTACATCAAAGAATCATCATTTTTCGCGATATATTTTTGAGAAAGTGACAGTATGTGATGCAATCCAGTTCTATTATCTAGGACGGGAATTGGGTACAAATGGTATAAGGTGTAAAGTTGTTGTTCTACCAGTGGAATCTTTAGAACGAAAACAAGATCTGATTGTGTCTGGAATGCTTCTAATTCTATTATTTCTAAATATTTAGCAATTTCTGAATGTTTTACCGATAGGGGTAAGTTATTCTTGATTAAGTTCTGAGATATTTCCTGAAGGGATGCAATTAAACTATCTGGTGTAATGATTGATGAGTGAATAATTTTTAAACGTGCAAATGTAATAGAATTTAGAATATCATTAATGTTATCTTGAAGGTACATATAACTTTCTAGTAGGTTTTCACAGATTTCAAAGAAAAACATTTTGGCTTCGACTAGGGCAAGTTTGTCTCCTAGTTGGTGAATCGCTCTCTTAATTTTGTTTATGTCGTCATTGAAAGCTTTTTCGTCAATTTGAAGTTTTTGAATTGTTTCGTTAAATGTTTTTATAACTGACATAGTAACAGAAATTTAGTTTTTTAGTAGGTTTTCCACTTGACGTTGGTCCTGGTTTAATTTATTAATACTCTCTGTGTAGAATTTACCGTCAGAGGCGTCGAGGTTGCCAGTAATTGATTTAAATATGCTACCTAGTCCGTCTATTATTCCGCGCTTATAGCGTTTTGTTCCTACTAGGATTTCTTGGAGTTTTTCTTTAATTGAATTCGAAATTTGTATCAATAGCGTGACATGTGTTTTAACTTCAGAGTGAAATTTCTGCATGCTATGGTAATTGTTATCAAGCATGTTTGTTATCGCCCTTAAAATATTATTGTTACTGTTGAACGCATTTTCAATACTTGATAAATTTTTGTGTACCAATAGTGTCCACTTGTCATTGGAGACTATTAGTTTTGATTCGTCATGATAGTAGACTCCTATCGTATTTTTTACTGGTGTTATTTGAGATTGGGAATATGCTGTTCCGATCAGCATAGCAAACCTGTAAAATGATTAATTTTCAGAATACGGTTTTAGTCGATCGAAGTTTGCTTTGGTTTTTTGTTTTGTTTTTGTATTTAAAAGAGTGGCAGAATTGTTATATATTTCTAAGATTTCAAAGGGGCCATTGAATTTATTTCGCAATTTATCTTTAATTTGGGATTCTTTTAAATACACTTTGTCTCCAACTTTATATTTAGGAAGATTTTCGGAGACGTGTTGATCAAAACGAACTTTTGCTTTTTGTTTCTGCGATTCGGTTTTGGCTCGTGCTACCTTATAATAGTGAGATATACGATTGTTCAAATCTCTGACATACTTAGTGATTAATTCTTTTGGATTATATAGGGTTTCGGGTGGTCTACTAGAGGTATGACCAAAAACAAGTTCATACGGCGTGAATCCGTGTGTTTTGTTGGTTGAATTATTATAAGAAATTATCGCGTATGGCAATATATTGAAAGGGTGTTCGTTGGGGTTTTCGATCATGTGGGCTCTAATCATTTCTAAAAGTGTCGAATGGAATCTTTCGAGCGATCCATTTGACTGGGGGTGTCCTACGCTAGAATAGGTGAGCTTTATATTGTAAAGAGTGCATAAATCTTTAAGAAGAGCGTTGTCGAACTCTCTTCCATAATCACAATGGATCCTTAGGGGAGTTCCATAATGTTGGAAATAAAGCAATAAGGTGTTTACTACTGCTTTCGCACTTTTATCATTAATTGGGTAAGCTTGACTAAATTTTGTAAGCTCGTCTCTAATTGTAAGGGCATAGTTTCTGGTAGGCACTTCTAAGATATCAACATTTATTCGCTCGAAAGGAGTTCTAGGAGTTTCTGTAATGACTAGTGGCGAGTCTAAATTTTTACGACATACTTTAACTTTTTGACATACTTGACAATTTTTGATAAGAGTTTCAACATCTTTGGTTAAGCCTTTCCAATGATATTTTTGTCTAATGCGGCGGATAGTTTTGTTTATGCCGCGATGAATATTAGCTTTACCGGAGCGATATTGATTCAAGATGATAGGAATTCCATCTGGTTCAGGTGTCTTTGTAATATCTTGACACACTATTATTTTTACGTCCTTTTCCGCTAAAACAAATGACAAGATTTCGAGAATTGGTAATTCTACAATATTTTCAACATAATATGTTTCGGATGATTTAAATATGTCTTGACATTTATATATTGAGGCAAAAAGATATTCTAATACAGTATCAGGATTATTCGGAAGAGGAACAATGAGGTATTTCCTATTTCGAACTGATCTACTTGATAAAACATTTATTTTTAATTTTTGAAAATCTGCGTTCTCTTCGAAAAGGTCTTCTAGAATTTGATTATGGGTTTCTCTTATATTGTCTTGCTGGAAGACTGTTAAAATATTTTTGTTGCTTCTATTCAGCAATTGATTATTAGAATATTCGATTTTAGAGTAATCTATAAGAGATCTCGTTTTGTATAATTCAACGAAAGTTCCAAATTCTTGATAAATGTTATTAGTTTCGTCATCGTTAAGTTGTTCGTCATTTTGTGAGTCGATTTCGTCATCGTCAGTTGTTTGGGTTGGATATATGGGAATCGGTGATAAGTTTGCTTGGGATTGAAATTTTGAAATTTCTTTAAAATAATTAATTTTTATCCTGGATAAGGCGTCGGCGTTCTTATTAACCTTGCCTGGTTTATACTCGATTGTATAGTCGTATTCCTCGAGCTTGAGGCGCCATCGAGCTAAACGACTTCCTGGGTCTTTTATCGAAAAGAGCCAAGTGAGTGGTCTATGGTCAGTTATGAGTTTAAATTTCCTGCCGAAGATGTATGGGCGAAAATGTTTAACTGCCCAGACAATAGCGAGAAGTTCTCTCTCTATCGTAGAATACTTCGTCTCGGCTTTGCAAAGGGTCCTAGAAGCAAATGCTATAGGTAGGTCTTTACCTATAGGACCTTGGGAAAGTACTGCGCCGATCGCAAAAGCGCTTGCGTCTGTGGTAAGTACGAAGCATTCTTCAAAGTTTGGGTATGCAAGAACAGGAGTTGTGGTTAGAGCTTGTTTCAAAGTTTCGAAAGACGTTTGACATTCGGAATCAAAGATGAAGGGAGTATCTTTTTGTAACAGTTTAGTTAATGGTTTTGATATCTTGGCAAAATTATGAATAAATCTGCGGTAATAACCTGCAAGGCCTAGAAAGGATTTTATGTCTTTTTGGTTGGCGGGTTGAGGAAATTTTCTGATACATTCTATCTTAGACGGATTTGGCTTTACACCTTCTTTTGTGACTAAATGACCAAGATAAGCTACTTCCTTACGTAGGAATTCACATTTATCTGGTTGGATTTTCAGATTTGCCTTTTGTAACCTTTTGAAGACTTCTGTGAGCCTGGAAGTGTGCTCATGGATGGTAGGAGAGTAGATGATGATGTCGTCCATATAGACGAGACACCTCTCATTTTGTATACCTAAAAGAATGTTATCCATCACTCTTTGAAACGTTGATGGGGCATTCTTAAGACCAAAGGGAAGTCTTACAAATTCAAAATGACCGTTTTCGACAGTAAAAGCGGTTTTTTGAATATCTCTTGGGTCGATTTCAATCTGGTGAAAACCAGAGGCCAGATCAAGGGTTGTAAAGTATTGGCATTTGCCAAGTTGATCAAGAAGGTCGGAAATATTGGGAAGTGGGTATTTGTCTCCTACAGTCAGCTCGTTGAGCTTTCTGTAGTCTACTACAACTCTCCATTTCTGCTTGCCTGAAGCGTCAAGCTTTTTGGGGACTACCCAGATAGGAGAAGACCATGGTGAATTAGATGGTCGGATAATATTTTCATCTAACATTTTGGATATTTGACGTTTTACTTCCTCCTTATGGATTTGAGGATAACGGTAGGACTTAGTAAACACGGGTTTCGACTCGTTTGTGTCAATGGAGTGTTTTATTTCGTTAGTAAAAGTCAATTGATCCCCTTCAAGGTAGAAAATGTCAGCAAAATCTAGACAGAGTTGTGTTATTAGGTCTTTTTCTTCTTCGTTGAGATGGTCTAGGCGAAGTTGTCGTTTTATTTCGGCATGTCTGTTAAGTTGGGTCTCATAGACACATTCGTTAATATTATTTAGTGAATAATGTTGGAGTGGCTCTAATTTCATTTCGCTAAAATCGATTGTTTTTGGTATTGCATTCGCATTTAACACGGAAGCAAGAAATTCACCTTTATGGTTTATTTTGACTACCGCGTTGGGAATATGTACCTTTTCTATCTCTGATGCTAACAGTATAGCATCTGTGTTACTAAGATTACATTTAAATTTAAATATTTGTTCAGTCCGGGGTTCTATGGAAATGTTATTATTTGTTGGATTGTTTGTTGAATTTTGGTACGTTTGCGGTGTGATATTTTCTGTGGCTTTATGTAAAGGAATAGTCTTGAAGTTTGTTATAAGTTGTTTATTTTTTAGATCTACTATACAGTTATAGTGCTCTAGGAAATCTGAGCCAAGTAGACCATCAAATTCGATATCAAGATTACAAATATAAACTTTATGAGGATCAGTTGCTGAAAAAGGTACTAAGGTGTGGATTCGTTAATGTAAATTTTTTGATTTGTAATGCCTTGGATGGTTACATTTTCGGGATATCTATACCGGAAGTTTTTACATGTTTCTGGTTTAAAAATCGAAATTCCTGCACCTGTATCAATTAGTAGTTTAAAAGTATTACTAGAGTCGTTAATGTAAAACAGATTTTTTGAGTTTAGTGACAAAGCTGGACTTACAGAAAGTTCTGTTCCGGAAAGTTTAAATTGGGGTTGAAATTGTCCAAATTCATTGCGCGAATTTGGGCTTGTAGTTTCGCAATACTGTGATCTTGGGTTTCGATATTCGGTGGGTCCGGTTGAAGGGGTTGGCCTAATTGAAAATTTTGGTTTGGATATTGTTCGTTTGCGTTGTCTTGAGTGGAATTTTCATATGGGTTATTATCAGTATAATAACTCTGGTTTGTCGCTTCGTCATAACTATTAGCAGTATAATAGTTTTCGTTCTGGTTTTGGTATTGGTAATTCTCATTATACGGGTCTTGGTTATTATCGTTATACGAGCTATTAACAGTATAATAGTTCTGAGAACTATTAGCGGTATAATAGTTCTGAGGAGTTTCCTGCTGGGGTTGGTCCTCTTTATTTAAATGTAATGTTGGTCTACTAGTTGAAGGTTGGTAATTTGGATTTGGTTGAATTGTAGGAGGTCTATTACCACCAAAATTCGGATTTGGCATGATAACCGGGGGTCTTTGTTGAGGTGTTTGACTATGTTGTATATTTGGGTAAGTTCTTTGGAACTGTTGTTGATGTGGGGG
This sequence comes from Rosalia funebris, assembly GCA_037954035.1. NCBI lineage: Eukaryota > Metazoa > Arthropoda > Insecta > Coleoptera > Cerambycidae > Rosalia > Rosalia funebris. The sequence goes on along the minus strand of JAZFAV010000036.1, from coordinate 19,063,426 downwards.
TTGATATGAGGGCCTAGAAAAATTTGTCTGTGATGAATTACCAAAATTATGCGGTCTTTGGCGACATTCTATATTAGTGTGACCTATTCGCTTACAAATAGAGCACTGTTTAACTGGTGTATTCGGTCTGCGTTGCATATTTGTATTTCGGTTAAAATTACTTTTTTGGTTTTCGAAATAATTAAGTTGAAGTTCGCGTTTGATTCTAGAAATGGCTGTTAACATATCAGGTGGGTTGCTAGCTCTGACAGAATGTCCTATTTTAGGTTCTAATCCTGTAAGTAATGTATTTAAAATCATAGCGTCTGTGAGCTGAGTTTGGGCTTCTTTTTGTTCGTTTGTCAATCTTTGTTTATTAATGGAGGCGTTCATTTTTGCCTCATGCGTTTGTAAGCGAGAGATAAAAGTAAGAGGTGATTCACTCGACAGCTGCCTCATCCTTTGTAAATCTTGGATGAGAGCAGTGAGATCGCGCGAATCGCAAAAATGGCTTTCTAGAAGCTGTTTGATTTCAACTAAAGTTTCGGGATTTCTAGAATTTATTAATTCTGCGGCACGACCCTTTAGTTTGTTTTTTACGTGTAGCGTTACAAGTACCTTTTGATTTCCTACTGCCATATTATATGCAACATTAATAGCATTTAAAAATGAATTTAAAAATATTTGGTTTCCGTCGAATTCAGGTATTATCAAAAATATTTCGTTTAATTTATAAGGTTCTACATTTTGTGTTTGTTGTTCCGGTGGAGGTACCATCCTGGATCTTAATCTCATAAACTTTTCGATTTAATTTATTAATACTAATGTGAGCTTAATATGATACGAAATAAAAATATTAAAAGGGAAATAGAACTGAATTTGTAATATAAATGTTACTGTTTCGCAAATATTTAAATGCAATAAAAAGCGAGATGATTCTTAAATGACTTACGTTAATGTTATCCACATTCCTCGGGGCGACCGGAGAATCCTACTTCGTGAACGTTGTTACACCGGGTTAGCGCTGGCTTGTTCCCAATGCCGAAGAGACCTGACGGACGGTTGGAATAGTGGCTGCTGTTGTTTTTTGTAAATTTTCGTAGCTTCTTTTCTTCTTTTAAAGGTTTTGGAAAACCACCGCGCCCAGTTAGTTTCCGTGTTCTGAACGCGTGCAGAATCCTACCACGACTGCGCCAATTTTTAGATTTTCACTTTCAAAAATGACTTTTTAAAAAATAACTATAAGTTTTAAAATTGACTGTTTATTAGACTGTTTTATAAATATGTTTTTATGACTTGAGTTTATTCTGAACTGTCGTAATTTTGTACGAACATAATATTTATAAGCTTTGGATTGCCACGTAAGCATCAGCAGAATTCAAAGTGGCGTGATGCTTGCGTGTTCACAATAATATTGCAAGGAAGTTGTTATCACTTTTGATAAATGAAATACAATATTGTAATATGATATGCCTGAGACTAGCTGCTGTGAATATTTGCATATAACATATATATATATATATATATATATATATATATATATATATATATATACATACATACAGTTGATTAATAATGTTATTGAGGTACCTATGTCGAATATGGCCAGCCGGAAAATATGGCCACACTCCTTTCCTTAAGACAAATATCGGTGGGTCGACAACAATAAGTATACATGTTAGATGGTTTATGTGTGCGTGATGGAGTGACGTAGTTGCCGTAAGTTCTTATGAATTTATCGTATTATAATTAGATTGTACTGTAAAATATTCATTGTATTTTAGTTATTAGTAACCGTAGATGGCATACCCATGCATATCTTCTAGCTTTTTTTGAATATCTTAGGTTGTGGTAAATTTAACAATATAAACAGGTGGTTGAAAATATTGTCACTTGGCCATATTTTCCTTATGAAATTTTTTGATGTTTAACTTAATTTTTATTTTACTTTCATTTCTTTATTTTTGTTATATTTTTTGAATTTTTAATTATTTTGGTTTTATGTCATGGCGCATGGCGCCACGTTACAAATCCAAAAAAATGCGAGGTACTTGGAGTCAAACTAACATGAAATCGGCAATATCAGCTATTAATAGTAGTGAAATGAACATTTTAACAGCATCCAAATATTACAACGTTCCCAGACGTACACTCCGACGATATCTGACAAACAAAAAGTACAAAAAATCAAAGTTGGGAAGAAAACCACTTCTTCCGAATCTTCGCCAGAGAATTATTATACCCAACGATCCAAGCCAGACAGGTCCAGTTACTGATAAGCACAGTTCTTCTATTCATTAAATCCTTTCAACTCCAGAGAAGGCATCAAGTCCACCAACTGTTCAGAGAAAAAAGGCTGTCGATAGTCTACTCCTACAGTTATATATATATATATATATATATATATATATATATATATATATATATATATATATATATATATATATATATATACAGTCGCTGATATGAGGCTTTCTATCAAATGTGCATCATACATCCACGAAGAATGTATTGGGTTTACTTTTAAAGACAACAAGAATGAGGCTATTGTCTAATTGTAAGTACTTAATGAGTTAATTCTTAGTTTTACCTTAAGTACCTACCTTTACCTTAAGTACCTACCAAATATAATTAAGTTTATTTGATGTTGATCTCAGAATGTGCCATTATTAATTTATAATTATTAATGTTAAACTAACAAATATTTTGTGTTTGAAGTTGGTTTTTGCATTAATATTATGTTTTTGTTAATTTCCTTTAAATATTTGATTTGTTCAAATTATACGAGTTTCACATTCTAGAAATTTATTTTATTTAAAATACCAAAACTACTTATAGATAGAAATTACTTGTGTATTTAATTCATTTTCAAAATTCATATCGTTATTTATATTTATTATTCATATTTTATATTCATATCGTTATTCATATTTAATTCATATCGTTAATACGGCCACTGTGTTGCCATATTTAACTACACTACCGAAAATATGGCCACTTTCCCAGTTTTTAAAAATGAATCACTTAAGTTCAATTCTATTTACAGAATTATTTATTTCTGTTTTCTTTGTACCTATAATATGTTACCTAAACAGATACACTACGAAATAAACAGGGATCGGTAACCTCAAATTTTAAACAGTGCGAGAAAACTGATATCAAACCTTAAGGTTGACCATATTCCGACACAGGCACCTTAGTATAATCAATATTATGAAAATTTTCATTATTAATATTTTCGAAATGTACGATTTATTGTCTGTGGATAAGCAAGAATTTTGTTGATTATCCGTGGTCTCTACGGATAAACAGTAGCAGTAAATACTGGGATTCTTGGTGGGACGTAATATTGCAAATGTAGTTTTATAGAATTAGTCCCCGTAACCCGATATAGAAGTGTGATATCCTGTGCGTGCATAGAATGCGCCCATAGCAGGATTATTATAATTTTTCTCGCGAGATGTCTTTTTTGTTTTGTTTTTGTGAGGTGTCTTTTTTTGACAGATTTCGCGAGGTATTTGTTTTTTCGCGATGCATAATTCTTGTTTCCACGATGCATCTTTCTATTTCTCTGATACGTATATTTCTTTGACATATTTCGCTAAGTGTCCTTTCTTGCCTTCCTTGCACATCCTTACATCTTACATCACAAGCATATAAAGTAATCAACTGCAATATTACTACTCTATAATGTATTTATAGTTTCTTCTTCAGTTAAATCGGTTTCCGCTGCTGTTAACAACATCGAATCTCATCAAATTATAAATGCACAACCAACGAACGATTGAGAATAAGTACACTATAATTATAATTCCAAGAACACCACTTATGATCTGTAAAGAAACTTGGGACGACGATAATTTCAACATCTGCCTCCCTATTCTGCAACGAAGTGTTTGGGAGAAAAATATTATTCGGGGACTTCTCATTACAAAAGACAGAAGAATGACTTCGGCAAAGCTGAGAGACGAGGCATCGAAATCTAGGTGATCATCCAAATTCAACAACACCATCACGAAGCCCTATCAAGAAAATTAGGACAACGAATCTTGTCAACATTTAAACAATTACACCCCAATTAAATGCATTACTAAAATTATTTACTTCCAATCGTTATTTATTTTTATTATCGTAATGTATATTTAATGATGATATTTCTTTTAATGTATTTATAAAACGGGTTTATGAACAACTTTATGCAATGTTAAAAATATTTTACTCTATTACCAATATCAAATATATAACGGCGACGTCTTGCAAATATATAAGGGCGACGTCTTGCAAATCATAATAACAGGTTCTCTATATTCTCGATATAATTTATAGACGTCACGGTAGCACACCCAGACTCCACCTCATTGCTGTATCTAATCAGAATGCTCGGAGAGAAATCAAATTCGGTGACGTAATTTTCTATCGGTCATTTTCCCTAACGGATATATGCATGATGGCTGGGCAAGTCTTGAGTCAGTTAGTACCGTCAGTTGGTCAGTCCATTTCAGTTACTAGAAGTCAGAACCATTTCAGTTAGAGAAGCCAGCTACGACTGACACCGCGAAGAACGCCATCCCTACGCCCACGAGTTTTCCATGTTAGTGCCCAAGGACTAGGAAGGAAGGAACAGCAAGAGAACGCACTGATGGAGATGCGAATAGGCAAGAAAGCTGCTGGCCCACGCAGGACCTGGTCTCCACCTACACGGGAACCATGAAAGGTCCAAGAGAAAACAAAAAGAAGAATGAGGAAGGAGAGGGCTCCATCCCCAAGTGGTCCGTCCCCAAATAACAACAGCGAAGCGCGATGAACAGGATCCTGGAGGCATCGCTGCGGTGACGAAAGATCTTCTACCCCAATCCAATTTCTCAACTGGACGAGTTCATGCCGGTACTATTGCTAAAACACCAAGAGGCGTATCGTGGAGAGAGAGAGCTCTAGTAGTTGCAGCTACTGAGCCGAGTCAAGGTTCAACCCATCATGTTTATCATCCATCCAAGGGTAGGAAGGGGTGAATTAGAGCTGGAAATGCTTGCGTTTCCAGCTCAAGATGGCTCTTCTTGAAAAGAAGAACCGCCTTGAAGAGGGGGCGTAACGACTCGCTTACGCGTCTATTTAACTAGGCGTTTAAAAGTAATTATTGTTATTATAGTTTCAGCTACAAATCCTGATTTTTACCGAGCCGTTTAACACAACAAAAATAAAATATTTTCACTACGTTCATTTGTCGCTACAAAGTTAAACAGTTCGTTTACACACAAGTGTGAATAAACTTGGAACAACAACAATTTCGAGTATTGTCTGCCAATTATGTAAAAAACTAAATGAGTTATTTCACCACCTGTACATTGTGAGTAATTTTTGTATTAATAATTTATCAACTGTAATTATCTTTATATTACATGTGATTATGGAAAATTTGAGTTTTTCTGTTATTGTTTGCACGTATATGTTATATAAAATATATTGTATTGCATTCATTACTCAAAGTAGTTCTCACACTTCTATAACTTTATTATCAGGTAACATAAAACCTTCAGTATGTTATCTGAAAGCCAGACGTAACTTAATACTGATACGTGTCTTATCATATAACTATATACATTGTAACCAACGTTTATGATAATTTGCTGAAAGCTTATAAATGTTCTTTCTTTAAATTAATCTTTTGCCAATTATATTTTAACTTTACTTTCAACAATGTCAGCATAACGAAACTTATAAAGTCACAGCAAACCCGTTGCATGAGCAGTATAATTTTAATATAGCTTTAGTATAATTTTAGTATTAGTATTATTGTTATACTTACACATCTAAATTCTTGTTCGTCCGTTAAATAAAATAAATTGTTTTTAAAAAGTTTAAATCCAAACTAGTGATTTAACAAATTTGGCGCAGTCGTTGTAGGATTTCACGCGTTATTAGAACACGGATTTGCCTCACTAGTAACGTGGAATTCCAATTCCGAAGTGAAATCAAGAACAAAGCTCAAGAAGAAAAGAAACACGAAACAAGAATACTTCAAAGAAGCAACTTCGAAATACGAAGACTTCAACAAAAGAAACAAGAAACAAATCTACAAAGAAACAAAGAAAACAACAGGGGAAATCGCAGATAGAACACGGACCTGCCCTCACTGTTTATGATTCTCCTCTGCAAGCCATCCTTCCCGAAGACACCCCGCTTCCAGAACACGGAATTGCCTCACTGGTTGTGGACTCTGGCCGGAAGACGAATGGAAAAAATTTGGTAAGTCAAAGAATTGACACGTTACCTTTGAAAAATGTATTTATAATTTTAAGAAATTATATAGGATATAGACCAAAAACTATTATCCTTCCCATCTGAAAATTTATTTTTATTTAATTGTATTTAATTAAATAACTTTACAATAATTAATTTAAACATAATAATTAATTAACTTATAAAAATGACAAACGAAGCTATCTTAGAACCTTACAAACTGTCAGAAATTTTCTCAATTGTTCCGGAGTATGACGGAAATCAAATTTTCTTGCAAACATTCTTAAATGCTATTAAATGCGCTTTCGACATGGCGGTCGATAATCAAAAAATACTTTTAACTCTCCATGTTAAAAATAAATTACGTGGAAAATCCGCTGAACTAGTAAATTCTAGGAACCCGTCAACTTGGGAAGAAATCAAATATCTATTAGAGACTCACTTTGGAGACTCTAGGGACCTTACGTCTCTAATTCAGGACTTGCAAAGAATTAATCACAATCAAACGAATCCGCTTTAAATTTTGTATCCCGCTTGCAAACGCATAATGCGAAAATGCATGCAGCGATTCAGAAACAGCATTTAACCGCTGATCAAAAAACCGCACAATCCAATTTAATCGAGACAATGACTCTTAACACTTTATTGACAGGGTTGGATCCAAAATTAGCATCTATAATAAGAGCCAGTAATCCTATGGATATGCTTCAAGCAATATCCAGGATTAAACGAGAACTTCAATTGTCACACTTTGAATCTCAGAAATTTCAAAAAGCGAACAAACCATTACCACCTAATTCACTAAATGCTAAGAGGATATGTACATATTGTAAACGTAATGGTCACACAATAAATGAGTGCCGAACGAAACAACAAAATTCTTCAGCACCTTTCCAAAATTTTTCTAGGCCTAATTTTCAACAAAATTTTAATCAGGCCCAATCATCTAATTTAAATCAAAATTATCAGCGACCTCAATTTAATTCAAATGGAAATAATAGACCGACGAATTCAAATTTCCAACAAAATAATTACCAGCAAAACAGTTTTCAACAAAACAGGCCTTCAGCTATTAAACCGAATCCCAACTATACAAACCAATCAAGACCACCAATAATTCGGCCAAATCCGAATTATAATCAACAAAGAGCTCATCATATGAACGCTCAAATGAACCAAAATTTTGATGATACGGCTCATCAATACGATTCAAAATACACTGATGATACTGCTCACCAGTATAACTCACATTCACAATATACTGATGATACCGCTCATCAATATAATTACAATTGCGATCAAAATTTTGAACAATATCAAGATTCATATTCGGATAAACCAACATATCAACAAAATTATAATTTTTCAACAGACCAATTTAATTATTCTGATACTGATCAGGATTTTCGGCAAACTACTCAAGCTCAAGATCATCCACCGGATCAACAGCTATGCGAAATAACGGAATTAGAAAACCAAATTCAAATAAGGAATTTAAACACCAACCAACAGCAAGACAAACAAATATTCCTATAAATAGAGGAATATCAAGTGCCCTTTTTATAGTAAATCCCAAAAACTTATATTACATTGAAGATGCTACAAAAAAATTTAAAATATTATTAGATACAGGTGCCGGACTATCCATATTTAAGCCAAAAACTTGTGAAAAATATTCTAAACGTTTTCCCGAAAACGTTATAACACAGGGAATTACCGATCAAAAAATTCTAATTGATGAATCTACACTCGTTCCGTTTACTCTCAACGATCCTCACAAAGTTTACATTCATAATATTGATATTGAATTCGACGGATTACTAGGATCCGATTTTCTAGAACATTACAACTGCATTATTGACATAAAAAATAGACAATTAATTACTAACTTCAAAACTGTACCTTTATTCAAAGCCACAGAAAATTCCACTAATGTACAAAATAATAAAAAACAAAATGTTCAAAATAATAAATTTCTCAACAAAATTTCTATCAACCCTCGTACAGAACAAATTTCAAAATTTCGATGTAATCTTGTAAACACCGAAGCCATATTAACAGCTATGGAAATAGATAAAGTACGACTTCCTAATGCACTAGTCAAAATTAACAATAAAGGAGAATTTCTTGCCTCCGTATTAAACGCAAATGCAGTCCCAAAAATAATAGATTTTTCCGAAATTAAACTAGAACCAATTCAAAATTTTTCATTAAATTATTTAAACGAATATAACTCTGAAATTTATACAGATAGACGCGAAGTAATAAAACAGCAACTTCGTCTTGATCACTTAAATGAGGAAGAAAGAGAAATAATTACTCAACTTTGCCTAGACTTTTCAGATATTTTCTATCTCGAAGGAGATATTCTGACATTTACTAATGAGATCAAACACACAATAGACACCAACAATGCTAAACCTACTTTTATAAAGTTGTATCGCTACCCTCAAATTCACAAAGAGGAAGTGAAAAAACAGGTATCGAAAATGCTAGAACAAGGTATTATCAAACATTCAAATTCCCCTTGGTCTTCACCGATTTGGGTTGCCCCCAAAAAGCTTGATGCGTCAGGTAAACAAAAATGGCGTGTCGTAGTTGACTACAGAAAACTCAATGAGTTAACTATAGGAGATAAATACCCTTTACCAAACATTTCTGATCTTTTAGACCAGCTTGGCAAATGTCAATATTTCACCACCCTCGATTTGGCCTCCGGTTTCCACCAGATTGAGATCGAACCCAGTGATATTCCAAAAACTACTTTCACAGTCGAAAACGGTCATTTTGAATTTAATAGGCTTCCATTCGGTTTGAAAAATGCTCCATCAACCTTCCAAAGGGTAATGGATAACATCTTAATAGGAATCCAAGACGAGAGATGCCTCGTATACATGGACGACATAATCGTCTATTTCCCAACAATCCAGGACCATGTTTCACGGCTTACCGAAGTCTTCAAACGTCTTCAAAAAGCTAATTTGAAAATTCAACCGGACAAGTGCGAATTCCTTCGTAAGGAAGTTGCATATTTAGGTCACCTCGTCACCAAAGAAGGTGTAAAACCAAATCCAATTAAGATCGAATGCATCAAAAATTTTCCCCAACCAACTAACCTGAGAGAGATTAAATCATTTCTTGGCCTCGCCGGATATTACCGACGATTCATTGATAATTTCGCCAAAATTTCCAAACCTCTCACTAAATTACTGCAAAAAGACACCCCTTTCAATTTTGATTCAGAATGTTTAAAATCTTTTGAAGATTTAAAACAAACCCTTACGTCAAGCCCCATACTATCGTATCCAAATTTTGACGAGCCATTCCTACTCACAACAGATGCGAGCGCTTTTGCGATCGGCGCTGTACTCTCGCAAGGTCCAATAGGTAAAGACCTACCCATAGCTTTCGCCTCCAGAACTCTCTGTAGTGCGGAAACAAAGTACTCAACAATAGAACGAGAGCTCCTCGCTATTGTTTGGGCCGTAAAATATTTTCGCCCATATATTTTTGGTAGAAAGTTCAAACTGATAACAGATCACAGACCTCTTACCTGGCTTTTCTCTATTAAAGACCCCGGTAGTCGCCTAGCACGCTGGCGCTTAAAACTTGAAGAGTACGACTACGACTAGAGATTGAATATAAACCTGGCAAAATTAATAAAAATGCGGATGCCTTATCCCGTATCAAAATTAACCATTTTCAAAAATGTGTGGATTTCAAAAACAAAATTTTAACATCAAATACAGACGACGAATCAATTAGTTCAGAAAATACCGAAATTTCACCAGAATCAATTTTACAAGAATTAAATACATTTGTTCACTTATATAAAACCCAGTCATTAATAGACTATTCAAAAATTAAAATTACAAACAATCAATTATTAGACAAAGGACATAAGGACATAATAACGTTTTTCCAAAAGGACAAACTCGAAGACTTACGTTATAAAATAATTGAAGATATTTTCGAGGAAAAACCAAATTTTATCCACAATAAAATTAATATAGTCACGAGTAAAACGGTGAAAAACCGAAAATATTATATTGTTTTGTTACCCTTCGACACCGAAGAGATAATCGAAACAATGTTTATTACTCTTTACAAAGACAAAGACATTTTCGAATCTTCAAAAACATATTTCATTGAAAACAATTTAGAATTGCCAATACTCGAAATGTTGTCATTTATTTTCACTGAAAAAGATTTAAACCTAGTTAGTTGCCAAAACATAACTAAGACGCCTGACGAAGATCAAATTCCGATAATATTAGACCAAAACCATACCGGAAAAGCAAATTTGCACCGCGGAATAAACGAAACCATTCGGAGAATAAGAAATAAATATAACTGGCCCGGTTTAACTAAAGACGTAACTAAATTCATTCAAAATTGCGAAATATGCCAGAAAACAAAGACTTTACGGAAAAACTTAAGCAATCCCTTAGTGATAACTGAAACACCAAGAACACCATTTGAAAGAATAAATATCGATATACTAGAAATTCCAAAAAGAAATTATGTCTAGGGATGAACTAACCAAATTTACTCAAGCGTACCCATTAGAGGATAAATCCGCTAAATCAACAGTAAATACACTACTTCTTTACTTTCAGCATTTTGGTACTCCGCTTCGTATACATTCGGATTACGGTAAAGAATTCGACAACGTACTACTCAAAGAACTATGTACCTTATACGACATAAAATTAACATTTTCTAGCGTTAGCCACCCTCAATCAAACGGATCTGTGGAAATATTTCACTCCACACTTTTAGAGATGATTCGTACTAATCAGGCTGAAAACCCTAATGAACATCCACTAAACGTAATTCCTTACGCTGTTATTTGTTATAATAACTCGACGAATAAAACACACGGTTTCTCTCCATACGAGCTAGTATTTGGACATACGTCCAGTCGCCCACCTGAAACTTTGTATAACCAAAAAGAGTTGATATCAAAATATATACGAGACCTAAATAATAGAATTTCATACTATTATAAAATTGCACGCACAAAAACTGAGCTTCAAAAAGAAAAGGCTAAATTAAGATTCGATAGAAACGTCCCAGAACATCCTACACAATTTAAAATAGGCGATAAAGTCTATGTTAAGGAATCTCAAATTAAAGATAAATTACATAATAAATTTAACGGTCCTTTCGAAATAATAAAAATCTTTCAAAATTCTGCTATTTTACTAAGTCTCGAAACGTCACAAACGACAAAAGTCAATTTCGACAGGATGAAACCATATTTTGAGAATTAAATTATTTTCAGGTTTCTTCTGCTGATTGGAGCAGCAGTATCCAAATACACCATTACTCCAATAAACAACACCATTGGAATATATTACCATCGAGACAGCGAAATCGTTGTAACAAATAAACAATGGACTCTTCTGGTTCACAAAAACATTTCATCAATAAAGAACACTTTTGAACATAACGAGAAAATGCTTGAAATTCTCTTACACGCTATTAACCCCACATTTGAAAACATGAACCTTTTTCGAGGTGAAGTAAAAACACACATCAGCTTATTAACCCAAATTTCAAATTCAATTCAAGAAAAATTAAGCGAAATTTATTTTGATACTAAACGTTACAAACGTGGAATTCTCAATGCCATTGGTACAGTATTTAAGTCAATTACAGGAAATTTAGATTCCGAAGATGGCGAATACTACATGAATTGCATCAATAAATTAACTAATGACGAGCATCAATTAGAAAATTTAATGAAAAATCAAATCTCAGTAACAACATCCGTCATAAAGAATTTTAACGCTACCATACAAAAGTTGCAAATTGATGAAGCCACCTTCAATAGAGATATAAAAATAATATCAGACACAATTTATAGGACAGCAGATAAAATTAAAGTAATTGAAGCAAAATTAAGATTTTTAGAAAAATGTGAACTTCTCATGGAAAGTTACCTGTATATCGAGAATCAATTAAATGATATTCTAAATTCAATAACTTTCGCGCGATTAAAAATTATTCATACGTCGATAATCAATCCTGAAAATTTGATAACCTCGCTTCAGGAAATTTCACAAAATTTACACCAAAACAATTTACCACTCATTATAAAATCTTCCAATATTGCCAAATATTTGGATATTATGGAATTAGAAGCATACCAAACTGATTCAGACTTGGTATTTGTATTAAAAATCCCTCTAATAGACCAACAAAGATACACCCTTTTTAGATTATATCCAATCCCTATCCTAAATAATAGAACTGGTCTATATCATGTTTTATCTTCATCACAAAAATACTTAGCACGTGACGTCGATTCTTTGATGTACATACCCATCAAAAATCTAAAAGACTGTAAACCACTTTTCTTTGGCACAAAGATATGTTCCAATCTTTCATGTTTGCATATCCCATCGACGACAATGCTATATGTGAAGCCCAAATCCTGAAACACTTAAAAACTTTACCTGAGAGCTGCCAAACTTCAATAATATTTGCAAAAGGCTACAATGTCCAACAACTAACGGACTCATCATGGCTAACAATTACTTCAGAACCACTTCCAATTACTGTAAATTGCAAACAAATAAACACCAAGACAGAGATCATTTATAAAAATTCCATTCTTAAATTGCAACCTGGATGTAGTGCTTTCAGAGGAGTGACAAAAATACCCTAAAAATAAAAATAAAGCTGACCCTAAGAACTTTTCGCAAACTAGTGTTAGTGATCACCCCATTTTAATTCCCTTTAATTGTTGTCAAGGAATCCCCGATGACATCCAAATCCCAAAATTAGAACCATTAAAATTGAATAACTTAAATGTGGAAGACCTCGAGATTGCCAAACACAAATTGGACGAGTATTCTCGAACGTTAGACGATTTGATCAACGAACCATTTGTCACCAAACACATCTCTTGGTTCACTTATTTTATCATTGCACTAATAGTAACTCTCATTTTGTTATATATTTTATGTAAATGCCGAAAGAGAAACAGATTAGCAATCGCCCTCACAACAAATTCACCACCACCTCCACCTGGACCTTCTAAACGCTTAAGAGAATCCTTCAGGAGCATCCTGCCCAGAAGAAGACCATCGATCAGATCCAAAGATGAAACCCCAGAGGAAGAAATCGAACTGAACTAATGTTTCTCAGTTATAAATCGGTTTCAAAGACTCTATATATTTTAATTTTGTAAATTTTATATTTAAAAAATATTAATTGTATAATTTAAACTTAACTTAAGGCTTCATATTCTCAATTAACTTTATTATTATTATATAACTTCAATAATCGTTAAATTCATAATTATTAATTTCAATTTTACTTATTTTTGAAAAGTTGCTGCATAACACCAACTTTTTGTTAAAAAGGGGAGTTGTTATATAAAATATATTGTATTGCATTCATTACTCAAAGTAGTTCTCACACTTCTATAACTTTATTATCAGGTAACATAAAACCTTCAGTATGTTATCTGAAAGCCAGACGTAACTTAATACTGATACGTGTCTTATCATATAACTATATACATTGTAACCAACGTTTATGATAATTTGCTGAAACCTTATAATGTTCTTTCTTTAAATTAATCTTTTGCCAATTATATTTTAACTTTACTTTCAACAATGTCAGCATAACGAAACTTATAAAGTCACAGCAAACCCGTTGCATGAGCAGTATAATTTTAATATAGCTTTAGTATAATTTTAGTATTAGTATTATTGTTATACTCACACATCTAAATTCTTGTTCGTCCGTTAAATAAAATAAATTGTTTTTAAAAAGTTTAAATCCAAACTAGTGATTTAACATATATGTGCATTGTTTAATATTGTAAAGTAAAGCTTTTTATTATTATTATGCTTAATATCTGAAGTAATACGATTCATAAAATTATTTACTTCCAAGTTTTTACTACTCCATTTTTGAGCAAATTTAGGAATACTTCTGTGAGCACACGTGGCTCCACATACGCCTATTAATAATCGTGATGGTTTTTGTATATATTAATTTTAAGTTGTGTAAACATTGTACAGTTGTAGAAAGTAGAAACCTTTGTATATTATGCTAGTACTTGGAACCAGGACACATCTGTTTCTTAGGGTAAAAATGCGATTATTTCAGGCAATAAATTTGTCTTTTTATTGCTGCAGTCATCCACTTGTTAAAACCTTTGCAGAGTAGGTCAATCGTTTATGACAAGCGGGGCGTCTAGTAAAAACCGCACCATACTATCGGTTTTTGGGATTTGTCATTGATTTCAGTCAGTCAATTTCCATATCTCGCCCCAAAATATTTTCCTCTTTCAATACTAGCCTTCTCGCTATTTATTCATCTTCTGAATAAACGTAGTTATAGCAGCAACATAACCACTAGTATCATTTCACCACATGCACCTCGAATACCACCATACTTTTAATTTGTTACCAGTCTCAAATATGTAAATGAGTTTTACCAAGAAATTGTTATACGATCTGGTAGGTCTGATATCCACTATGTGCAAGACTGATTAGCTAGATAGGGAGGCGATTATGGGTAAGTAGAGGGCTTATGGGTAAGCTGCCGGTGCTTGTTGCTGGCTTCCTAGTGATGCGGGTGTAGTCTATGTGGTGGGGGACCAATAGGAAGCCGGAGCAATGGAGTACTAGTAGCAATACAAACGAAATTTATCTAAGAAAAGGTGAGTTATCTCTATGTTGACTTCGTTACAGTCCACAATTCATCATTGTTTATATTTTCCCTAATTAGATCAGTTAATAATAATATTTTAGGTGCATTGGAACAGAATTGAATCATTTTTGTAGTGTCGGAGAAGAAATTTTTGTCGGGAGCGCTCACGCCGGTACCACCACCACACGTCACCGAGGGGCGTGGAGTGGAGACGCAGCTTCAGGAAGAGGAACGTGTATGTCGAGCCGAGGAGTAACCATCTACAAGGAGATGAAAGCGAGATGGAAGAGAAAGACGGAGCGCGAGGAGGAACCTTCTATGAAGAGGAAAATACGCGACGATGACATGGCGCTCGAGTAGGGGCCGTGAAGCAGGAACGAAACGCGCCTGTATAACGGGGGCTCGCTCGACGGCAACCAACCCTGGACTACGACTATGAAAGAAGAGCACCCGGAGCTTAAAAAACGAAACGAACGTCCTTGGCGGCCGAGAGAAGGATGCAATGGCAGACCAGATCCCCGAACACATCCTATGATACATTCGAGGAGGATTTAGGAGGGAGGCCTAGCGGAAGCAGTTCGGTTCGAGAACGTGTGTTCCTACAGGAGCGCCCGATCCTAGACGCTAACACAGCGGTGTTAACGGCTCGCCAACAACTGGTTGAGCAGACACGACCTCGCCACACTGAATGCGTAAAGCCAATCTAACATTCTCCAACCTTGACTACGAACATCCCGAGACATTATTAAGGGAGCTAGAAGGTTTCATGGAGGAGGAACGGACACCGCTTAACAGACGCGTGGGAACTGCATGCAACTGTATTCGGAGAGAACCCAGGCAGTGGGCCGACCGCTTAGTAGTACCAAATGTAGTGTGGGAGGTATTATGGAAAAACCTCGTCTCTCGGTATAACTCCCGCAGGCGCATATCCGGTCTGACGCAGAAGTTGTTCGGTGAGAAACAAACCGACAAACAGGGCGCCTTCTAGTTCATCTCGATGAAGATGTATAAGCCCTGTATAATCGTTTGGCTCCGGACACTCCAGAAAGGGATAGAGTGGACACCATCAAGGACCAGCTACGATGAGATACCCGCAGGCTACTCTACGCGGGACACTGCGAGACGATTAGCGAGCTGATCGACGTAGCCACGAGGATCAAAGTAGACGAAGAGGTGAAGGCTCGCCGAACAGGAGGCCCACCTGTCGAAAAGGCGACGGTAGGAAGAGTCATGACGTCGGAGGGACACAACGACGGAAACCACTCCCAAGCTCGAGGAGGCGGCGACACCGCGGGCGCAAACACCACCAAGCGGAAGGCGATACCGGAGGCGAAGATCACCACCACCCGTCGTAGGCGATCGGAACCATCGCAAACCACCGCAACAACAGGAAAAACGACGCGATGCGCCACCACCCCAGAAGAAGGAATGGCGCCGGGACCCCCAAGGGAGAGTGCCCGCAACGACGGAAACTCACCACCCGCGACCTCCAAGGAACCATGGAGACGTCGCGAGGACCGAAGAGGACCGCAGGGACTGACCAATAGCTGCCAGGGAAACGTGGTCGATCCCAAGCATAATCTTCGGGACCAATAAAGAAGAAAACACGGATGAGGATTCAGAAGAGAGGCAAGAAGAATATGCTACATCTGAAGAATCCAGCCAAGAAGATGGTGAAAATCCGGAAAGAAAAAAAGAGATCCACTTGCCAGGTCAAGACACGAACCCGATCTGAGAAGATGGTTTCAGGGAAGCGCAGGAACAAGACTCCGGGCCAGTAGCAGCTACACAAGGAGGTACAGATGCCCCTCACGTGCCCCTTGAACTAGGAGGTACGGTAGTCAAGGCACTGGTGGACACATGTGCCAGCGTAAACCTTGTGCGGACAAGTCTGGTTGCTGGACGGCTGTAGCGTACGGTTGGCACAGAGCTGATGCTAATCACTCGAGGATCATCCAGTTCCTTCGAGATAGACACACGAGTTGCTGCAGTCCTCGTGAATCTGTCCGCTCTGTCGATGACTTGCACGAAGAAGCCACACTAGGATGGCCGTTCATGGATCAAGAGGCAGCGACAGTGGATTGAAAGAGGAAGACCTTCACGTTCGGGACTCGTCGAAGGCACACGGTGTACTGGAGTGGCCTACACCATCAGCCAAGAATCGCACTGACGCGATTCTTGGCTTGATGAACGAGCTCTACGAATGCATTAAGGACATCATTCCGGAGTCCCGTCGAGAGGAATACCTGGAAGAAATCATGAAGTTCGTATTCGACATATTCTCTGAAGAACCCATCCCAGCAACAACAACATCGACGCAGGATGGAACTTGTAATGTTGTTGATTCCTGGTGCAATATTATTTGCTATTTTCAGTGCCATGTCGAGTTCCTCTATATTAAATGGGTTATCTAACATGTTATTGTAATGTTTACTTAATAGATAACTGTTATTAGTAACTGTGGAGGGAGCTATTTTATTTAAATGTTCCTCAATTAGCGTTGTTGGAATAGGACTTTTATTAGCGATGGAATTCTTATTAGCAATTTTTAAAATATGTGTCCATATTGTAAATATCGGAGTATTTCTATTAAGTCTAGATACAAAGATTTTTCACCTATTTCTTCGCTTTTTGTGAAACAATCTTTTAGCCTGAGCATCTAGTTTTTGATATTTTAAAATTAGATAATGCTTTGTACGATTTTAGAGCTTCAAACCGTTCTTTTGTTATATCAGAGTTATATCACCAAATTGGTTTACTATTTTTAGGCGGTAGTGGTCTTTTTATAGGGATTGAAGCATCTGCAGCATCATAAATACTTTGTATTAAATAAATTAAGCTTTCGGTGTTACTTGCGACGGTAATACCACTCGAAAGTAAATTATCTAACTTAATAGCGAAAATATTCCAATCGGCTTTTGAATCTTTTCATCGGGATGACTTCTATCGGGTTTTGATGAGAATTGTCTTACATTTATACAAATGGATATTTTTATTGGGAAATGGTCAGATCCGAGATTGTCTTCCTATATATTCCACGTAGATTTAACAGATAATGATGGGGTTATAAGAGTCAAATCTACTCTCGAAGGATTTTGGTTAGAACGAGTAATTCTGGTAGGGTTACCATCATTCAGAACTATTAAATTACAATGATCAAGAGCATATACCAATCGCTTCCCTTGGTCATTATATGAAATAAATCCCTATAAGCGATTTTCGGCGTTAAAATCACCACGAATTGTAACTTCGCCAGTAAACTGAGAAAAAATAATATTCCAGTCATTAGTAGTTGCTTGTACACTTGGTGGCTTATGTAAAGACACGATGTATACATTACTTAAATCAAGTTCTATTGCACATATTTCAATATTATTATTAATTAAATTATTTGTTAAATTAGCTTATTACTAGGCTAAACCATTGGCTATTAAAATACCTACATCTCCTTTACTATTTTCTGTACATTTACAGATGAAGTTATAATTTAGAAAATTAACCTAAGAGTTTGACCTCAACCAGAATCCGACAAGATTATAATGTCTACTTTATTGTTATTTAAAAAAATTTACAAATAATGCTTATTTGAATTCAGTGAGCTAGCATTCCACTGAATTATTATTAGTTCGCTATTGTTAATATTTGTACGGTTCATCGCTAAGTTGGTCACTGTTATCACAATTATTCATACTCAATCTGTATTTGTAAGTAAAGCTCTTAATAACTCCTTAATATTAAGCTCATTGACGACATTTACGTTACTAGTTGATGTTAAAAGATTGTGGATTAGATCAATTATAAAGTTAAAAATTTTCTCAACTAATGAGTCTTTGTAAGATTTTTTTTGGAAAATTTCCTCACGATAAGGGTTGGGTAAAATAGAGTTGTTTCCTTTTAAGGGGGGAGGTGTATTATCTCTTGCTGGAGACCTTCCAGCTTTAAGTTTCTTTACTTGGGTATTATTTATATGTCTAACAGGTCTCCTTTGATTATAACTATCGTTGTTATTATTATTACTACTGTTATTTATCTGATTAGTGGAAGATAAGCTAGGAAAATTCACTATGTTTGACAAAAGAGTAAATCGGTTGTTAGTGACTATTGCAGAATATGACAGGTATTTAAAACACTGTACAACGGGATAAATGTACGGTTCTAATGGGAAATTACAAAGGTTTATTCTAACAAACTTTGGAATCTCTGACCCCAAAAATGTTAAAACAACCGTCTGTAGTTTAATAATTTTGCTCGGGCCATCTTTATCAATAGTTCTGCGAATCATGCGTTTAACATCGACTACCTTAATACTAGAATCAATGTTTGATTTAATAAAATCTTCCTCAAAATATGTATCGACCACACATATTATACCCTTTTTTTGTATAAAATATTTTAGAGTGTATGATGATATTAAATTTTTTGAGGTTAATAATTAATGTTTAACTAATAAATTTGCTGCTTTAACTGTATTTAAAACGACCTTTACTCTATTTAATTCAATTGGTTTAATATCTACATTATAATTTTTAAAAGTTTGATTACAACAGAAATAATGTACTGCTCTTACGGGGAAGAGTCTACCTAAATTGTTTTGCTCATGTTCTACATAAACAAAGTACGGCCACCTTTCAAGGGGCACCATTGGGAGCACTATATATATATATATATATATATATATATATATATATATATATATATAGATCTCGCTGGAAGATCGACCATTACACCTCTCTAATCTATCATCAGCGAGCCAATCCAGTGGAATGGCGCATATAGGAGCTGAATATCAGCATGAAGCATACAGAAGTCACAACGTGGAACCTAGAGCTCCCTCAGGCTCTCTTCATCCTACGCAACCGCACAAACGCGGTCACGGGACAAGCACCAGCCGAAATCAACCTTTTAGCCATCCTGGCAAAACCGGGAGAGTGGACTGTGCTTACCACTGTGCGACCGCCTCCCTCCCAAACCACTCAGGTACTCCGGCAAAGGATTGACAGGGCACGTGCACAACAGATCGTCTACGCATGGAATATCTACTCAGAACATTGAGACGTGGCCGTGGAATTTCGGCCAGGACAACGGTCTATGGTGCGTGAATTCCGGCAAGCCAAAAATCCGTTCCAGGCAAAATGGATTGGGCTCCACGAAGTCATAACTCACTACAGGAACAACACCTACAACTTAGAGCGAGATGGACTGCACATCAAAGTACACATCGATGACCTCAGATCCTCTCCGCCGGATAATCCTGAATGGGGATTGGCAGACGACGATTCCGATGAGAACCTTGGCGAACCAGAAGAGGACCAGGAGGCAGGAGGCAGGAGGCGCCCAGGTGTCGCACCGAAAGGAAGCCCCGCTCAACGCACCAGGGACCAGACTCCCTAGGCGCAACGACCCCAAGGGTAACCGCCAGCGATAACCCCCCGTAACCCGACTTGAGGTTGAGGCGAGCGATTCTCTAACACCAAGGTTAACCAGTCGATTCCCTAGGTATACCTGCTCTTGTGTATTCTTTTCTGTTTCAGGCTCCTTTATGCTAGGTTGGATCAACAGCCCAATCATCCTAACTACCTTTGTGTTAGTGAGCAAGCTGAAGATGATGCCCGGAAAATAATCATGAAAGTTGCGTTTATACTTAGGTAGGAAAAGAGGGACCCTCATGAGTTTCTTGTACGTTCTTCTTATTGGTGATAATCGAACTTGCGGATCCAGATTACCTTGTCCCCACAACCAAAATCCTAGGCCGAATGTCCCCACAGCGGCAAAGCCGTTAGTACACCGACGATCCCTAAAAGAGACTAGGTCACAACTAAAACTCCACAGCTCCCAGGTATTCTTAGGAGGGAGGTGTCGAGGAAACAGTGTTGGATGGGTCATTTTAATTTGTAAAATTTCTCGAAGTAGCTATAAGCTTCGCCCATTCCGGGTATACTCTCGGAGACTCAGGAGAGAAATCACGCCACTAGTGACGTCACTATTTCGCTAACGATCGTTTTCCTGGAGAGCATAAGTACGGGAACGGTTTGGGTGGCTCGATCTTGCTTAGCTTCCATACTTCGAGTAGTCTGTTCTAAATAGAGCACTCAGTCTAATCCACGTCTAATTTTTCCTTGATATTCCAAACAATATGAACATACATCCACTTGTGGGGCGTTAAAATCAATATTAAATTTAGTGAATATAAATCAAAAATACGATTCCTTGCATTGAATTTCTGGGTATTTAGTATTATAAAAGGCCCATAATTTTCTTATTCAAAAATCACTGGAAACATACTACCTTTGGGATCTCCCTCTGCAATAGCATTTTTCTATTACAGTAAGAGATTTTATAAACTTTACAATATTTTCTCTAACATCTTGGGACTTAAGTGAACGGTGATCACCTCCACAATTCTCTTTAGGTAGTTCATTCTTATGCGGGAACCGACCAAGCACACCTTCTACTCGGTATCTTTTCAAATTTAAAACGCCAAGAAAGGCTGTCTTACGAACCGAAATAATTTCTTATGATTTCTTGCGAATATAATAAGTAATGGCCATTGTACGTCGTCTTTTGGAAAATTCATTTCGTACCCGGTTAATACTTCTAACTGTTGCATACTTCAATATAAAAGTGTCTTGTGCAACTGAATGTTTATAAAATGCTTGGTGAAACAATTTAATATCTTCCATTGAGACTGCCACACTTTATTTTATGTTTACAAACAGGGTACTATGGCAGCTGTGTTTGGTGGTACCTAATAAAATAAAATAAGGATGCTATAGCTACTGTATAACAATCCGTTATTTTAAACGTACCTGTTTCCTTTTTGAGTATTCTTTTTCCACTTGCCTTGCTTGCTCTTTTTCCTGGCACACTCAGGTGTAACTTCAACAACTTGTATTTTATACAAATTGTGAAATAACGCAAAACCTTTAATTCGCAGTAACACTGACATGCACAAACTAAATACCACATGAATAAAATTCTAGGTTAGGTTGAATAAATTACTAGAAACGCGCCAATGCATCCAATAGTTGGATTTAGTCAGTCTTGTTCATTAGGTACATATAAGGTTACTAGGTATATGCTGATTTCATATGGATTTAGTGGGTTTTGTTATTGAATGGATTTAGGGATGTTTGACTATCACTTACATATGGATTTAGTGAATTTTGAATTCAACGTTAGAAATCTACGGTGTCCTAAAGCAAGATTAATCAAGGTTTTGAAACATCTGACAATCAGATGGCGTTACTAGTTCGATTTATTTGAAAATTGGATTTAGCGGATTTTGGAACTAGGCGACTCTACTACTTATAGTTTGGAACTATATATATATATATATATATATATATATATATATATATATATATATATATATATATATATATATATATATATATGTTATATAAAATATTTAATTGTATACACTTTAGACTTAGAATACTTAGAATAATTTCAGTTAGGTACCATTTACATTGTATCCTATCTCAAGTAACACAATCTTTGCTTTTTCTTATCAGTTGTTTCTCATAGTTACTTGATACTATTCGTGACTTATCTTATTCTCAAAAACAAAGACTTGCTTATGGTCAGCAACTCACGCCTAACTTCTAAGAATACTCATGGCTAAAGCCATTCCCATGCAGAGTCAGCACATGACAGTTTATATAGGCGAAAGCGTGCGACCAGAAGTTAGTATCCGGCAGACCGGCATAGTATCCGGCAAACTAGCATAACTCATTTCAAACCTCCGGTACTCACTTAATATTATTGTAATTTTAAATCCTTTATAACAAAACGTTCAATTGTGTATTTCAAAAATAAATTGTTTTTAAAAATTGATTTTTATCGACCACGATATAAAAATCTGGCGCAGTCGGTAGGATTTTCACACGTCGTTAGAACACGGACTTTCCTCACTATCGTCGTGGAATTCCAATTCCCAAGTGACTACAAAGAACCTCAAGAAAGAAAACAATTTTTACGAAGAACGCAAGAAAACCCCAAGAAGGAAATCGCTCCAGAACACGGAATCGCCTAACTGGTCCGAACCTCTTGAAGCCCGGAAAAATCAGCTGTTCCCAGGTGACCCAGTTAAAACACGGAAATTGCCTCATTAACTGCGATATCCAGGCCAGCGTCCGGATGAATTTGATTTGGTAAGTGCATTCATATAGAATTGTCACGCCTTATCTCAAACTTCTCAAAGTGTATATTACATTATACGATTATACTGTTAATCGTCACATTTTAATTACGCGATTATACCGCTAATCGCATTACTTACATTTTTATCTACATCTAAAAATAAAGTGGTATAGTCCAGTCGCTATTGCTCCTATATTTACATTACTCCCTAATTTTACATTTAACGTGAAAAAATATAAAAACCTATTTTTTATTATTTTATTTAAATTTTTCTAACCGATTTATTAAAAATGGCAACTGCCAACGTAAATAATCAAATTGAAGAACAGGTAGAAGCTTATAAACTTTCAGAAGTATTTTCTATTGTATCCGAATATGATGGAAATCAGATCTTTCTACAAACATTTTTAAACGCTGTTCGTTGTGCCTTCCAAATGGCTGTAGGCAACCAAAAAACATTATTGACCCTCCATGTCAAAAATAAGCTTAAAGGTAAAGCTGCTGAACTAATTAATTCTCGCAACCCTGCAATATGGGACGAGATAAAAATTTTATTAGAAACTCATTTCGGAGATTCTAGGGATCTCACATCCCTCATTCAAGACCTTCAACGTATTTCACAAAATCAGAATGAATCTGCTTTAAATTTTATTTCGAGACTTCAGTCACTTCAGTGTTCAGAAACAACCATTGACACCAGAGCAAAAATTAGCACAATCTACTTTAATAGAGACGATAACATTAAATAATCTTTTAACAGGGCTAGATCCTAAACTTGGCTCAATAATTCGTGCTGGCAATCCTTGTAATATGCTAGAAGCAATATCTAGAATTAAAAGAGAGCTACAGCTTTCGTATTTTGAAAACCAAAAATTTTCTCGTTCAGTAAATACATCTCAAATTAAGAAGCCTTAAATTAGTGTACAAAAAGTCTGCTCGTACTGCAAACGAAACGGACACACTATAAACGAATGTCGCACTAGACAAGCTACCCACCAATTTAATAATAATAATTCTACGAATTTTTCTAATAACACTTTTAGGCCAAATTTTCATCAACCAGGTCAACAAACTTTTCCAAGACCTACATTTACCCAAAATCAACCTAGGCCGATGTCTACAAATCAGCCAAATAATAATTTTCAACAAAACAAATTTATGCAAAATAGACCGCCAATTTTTAGACAAAACGCAAATTTTCAGAGACCCTCCGTGATAAGATCAAACCCAAATTTTAATCAACAACGTACGCATCATTTAAATGAAACTGTGGATGATACTGCTCATCCGTACTATGAAACATATTACACAAATGATACTGCTCATTTGTACGAAAATGAACAATACGGAATGACGAATAGTCCTGATTATTCAAATTCAACTCAATATTTTCAGCCCAATTATCAAATTGATAATTACGAATTTAATTATACTGCTCAAAATCAAGAGTCATACGACGCTACTTTTAACGATAATACTCAAAATTTCGATACTACTCAATATCCTGAAAATTCAAATACCCAAAATTTTCAATTAGACCCCCAGTCTTACGAAGACCCGCCGAATCAATCAACCGCCTTAGAACAAATTCAAGCTCAATTTCAAACGATGAACTTAAATCAAAATCAAGACAGCCAAGAACAGAAATTCATGTAAATAGGCCTTTACTCACCGTAAATCCTCACAACCTATATTATATAAAGGACATAACTAATACTTTTAAAATTTTAATAGATACAGGAGCAGGTATTTCAATTTTTAAGCCAAAAACATGTCTAAATTATAAAAAAAGGTCCCCTGAAAACGTTGTTATACAGGGTATAACCGATCAAAAACTTCTAATTACTGAATCAACATTAATTCCATTCGCTGACAACGATCCACACAAAGTATATATCTACAACCTTGATATTAGTTTCGATGGTTTACTAGGCTCTGACTTCCTAGAGCATTATAATTGTGTAATTGATTTCAATAATAGACAACTCATAACGAACTTTAAAACAGTACCTCTATTTAAGGTCGAAGATCCTTCTCAAGATTTTGATTTGCCGCCCTCCATTCCAAATCAGACTAAAGAAGTGACTCATCCTCTTCCAAAAATTTCTAAATTCGATCAAAAACTGACTACAGTTGAAAAAAAAACTTTTAGTTTTCCAAATTATAATCAGACATCTCCAAAAGTAATCCAAAAACCTTCCAAAATTCAAAATAAAATTTGTATAGGTCCTCGAACTGAACAAATTTTCAAATTTAAATGTAATCTTGTTAATACTGACGCAATAATATGTAATCAAGAAATAGAAAAAGTTCGTATACCGAATGCCCTTGTGAAAATTAATAACCAAGGTGAATTTTTAACAACAGTTATCAATGCTAACGCTATAGCAAAAACTATAGACTTCTCCAAATTTGAAATAGAACCTATTCAAAATTTTCCAGCATTTAACTTAAATGACCAAATTCAAAATTCAGGTCAATTTATTGATAGAAATTTTGAAATAAGAAAACAATTAAGACTCGAACATCTAAATAAAAAAGAGAAAGAGTTATTAACGGAACTCTGCCTCAACTTTTCAGACATATTTTATCTCGAAGGAGATAACCTCACTTTCACTAACGAGATTAAACATTCAATTGATACCGGAAATTCGAAACCCATTTTTACCAAATCTTATAGATACCCGGACAGCCACAAGGATGAAGTAAAAAATCAAGTATCTAAAATGTTGAATCAAGGTATAATTAGGCCATCAGTTTCGCCATGGTCCTCCCCTGTTTGGGTTGTCCCAAAAAAAAATGGACGCCTCTGGTATACAAAAATGGCGTGTTGTGGTGGATTACCGTAAATTAAATGAAGCCACAGTAGGTGATAAATACCCTTTGCCCAATATTTCGGATATATTAGATCAACTCGGTAAGTGCGAATATTTTACGACTTTAGATCTCGCCTCTGGATTTCACCAGATAGAAATTAATTCCGAAGATATTTCCAAAACTGCTTTTTCTGTCGATAATGGTCACTATGAATTTGTTAGAATGCCCTTTGGATTACGAAACGCCCCTAGCAAATTTCAACGTGTTATGGACAATATATTATTAGGAATTCAAAATGAGCGATGTCTCGTCTATATGGACGACATTATCATTTATTCACCCACTATTCAGGAACACATGTCAAGACTTACAGACGTATTTAAGAGACTACGAAACGCGAACCTCAAAATTCAACCTGACAAATGCGAATTTCTCCGGAAAGAAGTCGCATATCTTGGACACATAATAACCCCTGACGGTGTAAAACCAAACCCCGACAAAATTAATTGTGTTGCAAACTTTCCGCAACCAAAAAATCAAAAAGATATTAAATCGTTTCTCGGACTCGCAGATTATTACCGCCGATTTATTCCAAATTTTGCAAAATTATCCAAACCAATGACAAAATTACTTCAAAAAGATGTTCCGTTCCTTTTTGACAGTGACTGTATTACTGCATTCGAACAATTGAAAGAAGCTTTAACCACTACCCCTATACTAAATTATCCAAATTTCGATGAGCCATTTGTACTGACAACGGATGCTAGTGCATTCGCAATTGGCGCAGTGTTATCTCAAGGTCCTATCGGTAAAGACCTCCCCATTGCATATGCTTCAAGGACATTATGTCAAGCAGAAACTAAATACAGCACCATTGAACGTGAATTATTAGCTATTGTTTGGAGTGTAAAACACTTTAGACCGTACCTTTTTGGCAGAAAATTTAAACTCGTCACAGACCATAGACCTCTTACATGGCTTTTTTCGATTAAAGATCCAGGCAGCCACCTTGCGCGCTGGCGTTTAAAATTAGAGGAATACTCCTACGAAATTGTGTATAAACCAGCTAAGATAAATAAAAACGCGGACGCACTATCGCGAATAAAAATTAATTATTTCAGGAATTGTGCAAAATTACAAACAAAAGTTTTAAATTCAAATTCTGACAATGACGATAACGAATCTATCAGTACTGACGAATCCCCTGAGATAATTGTAGAAGAACTCCAAAATTTCGTAAACTTGTATAAAACT
Source organism: Rosalia funebris (assembly GCA_037954035.1). Classification (NCBI taxonomy): domain Eukaryota; kingdom Metazoa; phylum Arthropoda; class Insecta; order Coleoptera; family Cerambycidae; genus Rosalia; species Rosalia funebris. The sequence goes on along the minus strand of JAZFAV010000036.1, from coordinate 19,036,321 downwards.
CAATCCCTAATAGATTACAACAAAATCCAATTTACTAATAATCAGTTATTAGATAAAAAACATAAAGATATTGTTACATTCTTTCAAAAAGATAAATTAGCAGATTTACACTATAAAATTATCGAGGATATACTCGAAGAGCAACCCGATTTTATGAATAACAAAATTAACATAGTCTCTAGTAAATCCGTTAAAAATCATAAATACTATATAATTCTTTTACCATTTGAACCTGATAGTATAATAGAAACACTTTTTATCACATTATTCAGAGGACAAGACAATTTTGAAGAAACAAAAAATTATTATATTGAAAATAATTTAGACCTACCAACTTTAGAAATGTTTTCCTATATTTATTCAGGTAAAGACATAAAACTTACTATTTGTCAAAATTTAGTCAAACGACCTGACGATGACCAAATACCAATTATAATTGATCAACATCATTCAGGAAAATCTAACCTTCATTGAGGAATCAATGAAACCATTAGACGAATTAAAGAAAAATATAATTGGCCCGGTTTACTAAAAGATGTCGAAAAATACATTCAAAATTGCGAGACATGTCAAAGAACAAAAATTTTAAGAAAAAATTTAAGTAGTCCTCTAGTAATTACGGAAACCCCGAAAACACCGTTTGAACGAGTTAATATCGACATTCTAGAAGTCCCCACTCGGAATTATGTTTTGACCATCAGAGACGAATTAACTAAATTTACTCAAGCATACCCGCTTGAAGACAAAACCTCACGATCGACAGTAAATACTTTACTTGTTTACTTCCAACACTTTGGCACACCCCTTCGCATTCACTGCGACTATGGAAAGGAATTCAACAATACCCTGCTTAGAGATCTTTGTACCCTCTATGACATTAAACTGACGTATTCCAGTGTTAATCATCCGCAATCCAACGGATCGGTTGAACGTTTCCACGCAACCTTATTAGAGATGATTAGAATAAATAAAACAGAAAACCCTCACGAACACCCTCTAACAGTACTCCCATATGCTGTAATATGCTACAACAATTCCGTCAACAAAACCCATGGATTCTCCCCATATGAATTAATTTTCGGTCATACTTCAGGCCGACCTCCAGAAAAATTATATAATGAAAACCAGTTAATTTCAAAATATATCAGAGACCTCAATAACAGAATTTCTCACTACTACAAAATTGCCCGTGAAAAAACTATACTGTCTAAGCAAAAATCAAAAACCAGGTTTGACAAAAATGTCCCCGAAAATCAATACGAATTTAAAGTCGGAGACAAGGTCTACGTGAAAGAGTCACAGATCAAAAACAAACTTAGCAATAAATTTAACGGTCCCTTCGAAATTCAAGAAATACTTAAAAATTCTGCAATCCTATTAAACTCTCAAACGAATCAAACAACTAAAGTAAATTTTGACCGAATGAAACCCTATTTTGAAAATTAAATTTAATTACAGGTTTCTCCTGCTGATAGGGACAGCAGCATCCCAATACTCAATAACACCCATAGAAAATACAATCGGAGTCTATTATCACCATGAAAGCCATATTTATGTGACAAACAAGCATTGGACTCTCCTTGTTCACAAGAATATTTCAGCTCTAAGATTAGCTTATCAACATAATGAACATATTCTTGAAAATTTAATACATGCCGTTAGCCCTATTTTTGAAAACATGAATTTATTTCGAGGCGAAGTAAAGATCCACATCAGTTTATTAACACAAATTTCTGGTAATATTAAAGAAAAATTAAATGAAATTAATTATGATACAAAACGCTATAAACGCGGTATTTTAAATGCTATTGGTTCTGTATTTAAAGCAATCACAGGTAATCTAGACGCAGAAGATGGCGAATATTAGACAAACAGTATTAACAAATTAATTACAGACGAACATCAAATTGAAAATTTATTAAAAAATCAAATATCCGTAACAACATCGGTAATAAAGAATTTCAACACAACTATTCAAAAATTACAACTAGACGAAGAAACATTTAACAGAGACATTAAATTAATATCTGACACAATTTACAGAACTAAAGAGAAACTCAAAATTTTCGAAGTAAAATTAAGATTCCTAGAAAAATGCGAAATATTAATGGAAAGCTACTTGTACATTGAGGATCAATTAAATGACATATTAAATTCAATTACATTCGCGCGTCTAAAAATCATTCATACTTCTATTATAAATCCTGGAGATCTGATATCCGCATTACAGGAGATATCTCAAAACTTGCATCAAAATAATTTACCACTTCCAATAAAATTATCTGATGTTGGTAGATATCTAGATATCATAGAACTATCAGCATTTCAAACCGATTCAGATTTAATATTTGTTCTAAAAATTCCTCTTATTGATCAATAAAGATTTTCCTTATTCCAATTATTCCCAATGCCTATCCTCAATAATAGGACTGGTTTATATCATGTTTTGTCAACCAATCAAAAATATGTTGCGCGAGACGACGATTCTATAATGTACATTCCTATGTCAAATCTCGACGGATGCAAACCACTCGTCTTTGGACAAAAACTGTGTTCAAATTTGTTCGCCTACCCCATTGATGACAACGCCATCTGCGAAGCCAAAATTCTGAAGAACACCAGGACCCTTCCGGAAAATTGCCAGACATCTTTAATATTTGCAGAAGGATACAAAGTTCACAATCTAGAAGACAACACTTGGCTTATAATCAATTCTGAACCCCTTCAAATAACCATCTCATATCAAAACCGAAATTCCAAAACTGAAGTCATTTTCAAAAATTCTATTCTCAAGTTACAACCTTATTGTAGTGCTTTTGTTGGTGTTACCAAAGTCCAAGCAAACTCTAGAGACACTACTGTAACTCATGATGATTCTCACCCTATTCTAATCCCTTACAACTGTTGTGACAACATTCCTAACGATCTGCAAATTCCAAAATTAAAGCCTTTAAAATTAAACAATCTCAACGTTGAAGACCTTGAAGTTGCAAAGCACAAATTAGATGAATATTCCAAAACCCTTGATGATTTAGTCAACAAACCTTTTGTCACGAAACACATTTCTTGGTTTACCTATTTCATAATTACTGCCATAATTCTTCTCGTCATCCTATACTTCACATGTAAATGCAGAAGAAGAAGAAGACTTGCTATTTCCCTAACGTCAAATTTACCTCCACCGCCTCCTGGACAATCAAAACCCGTTGGACGACTCACCAACTTTATTTCAAGAAGAAGGCCCGCTATCAGACCAACAGACAGTTCCCCAGAAGATATTGAGCTAAATTGAGACTTTATAGTGATTTTGGAACTTTAACATTTTATATTTTGTGACTAGTGTTCAAGTGAACTGGACTTATGTGATTATTATTATTTTATTTTGTTCACTTGATTTTATTACAATTTTACCTTATAGTATTATATTGCTTATTGCATTTATGTTGCACTTAATAGCAACTTTCATATTTTTGGAACATTCTGCTTATCCAAAAGTTGCTGTATACCACCAACTTTTCTATAAGGGGGGAGTTGTTATATAAAATATTTAATTGTATACATTTTAGACTTAGAATACTTAGAATAATTTCAGTTAGGTACCATTTACATTGTATCCTATCTCAAGTAACACAATCTTTGCTTTTTCTTATCAGTTGTTTCTCATAGTTACTTGATACTATTCGTGACTTATCTTATTCTCAAAAACAAAGACTTGCTTATGGTCAGCAACTCACGCCTAACTTCTAAGAATACTCATGGCTAAAGCCATTCCCATGCAGAGTCAGCACATGACAGTTTATATAGGCGGAAGCGTGCGACCAGAAGTTAGTATCCGGCAAACTAGCATAACTCATTTCAAACCTCCGGTACTCACTTAATATTATTGTAATATATATATATATATATATATATATATATATATATATATATATATATATATATATATATATATATATATATTGTTGAGGCCACTTTAGGTCAACGCGGATTGTTTTGAATTTAAATATGTCGCCCCACACAGTTGGCAATTGACAGTTGGCAATTCTGCAATATTCCCCTAAATTTTCCTAGTTCCTAGAATTCATGGTTTCCTTTCGAGAACGCACGTGTGATCTGTAATCAAATATCATCGTTGTGAGATCAAAAACCTAAACAATCTTTCAAGTGACTATACGACCGACATATATTCTCAAAATTAGTGCCACGAATATTCTTCACGGGGCCCCCACCGTTCAGAATACATGAAGAACTAGAAATCGACAGCCACCAGCCATTTGGAGTTTCGTGCCTCGCTTAATTTACTCCTCCATTCATGTACGTTGCCAATTGTACAGAATCTAAGGTCCTCCGTTCCAAGTTGTATCTTTTCGTAAGGCCTACAGCCGACCATTTTTCGTATCTACCCTTTCAGGTTTATACATATATATATATATATATATATATATATATATATATATATATATATATATATATATATATATATATATATATATATATAATTATATAAGTGAACAATGACTCACCTCCTTTTTATTTTATTGAATCATAGTTTAAGACACGTAATACAAAATTACAGGAATGAACTAATCATAATGCTGAAAAATCAAAGTGATAAACCTAGTTTATATAAAGCCAGAAAATGATTCATTAAAGTCAAGTATTATACAGTTATTGTTCAGTTATCATCAATCTGTATTTTACTCAAATAAAGTATTAGTGAAATTCTTCAGCATAATTTATTGTGTGTGACAAGAGGGCTCAAAAGATCCTTCAAAAGATAACGTTCCTCATCACCCGAGCTCCAAGGACCGCATAAAACAAACAAGTAAGTCCGAGTTTCCTAATACTTTCGCACCTTCCCTATCTCTGAACAAAGTTATGCTAGTTAAGGGGCAATCCTAGTTAAAATTTTTGAAAATATTGTCCTAAGAATCAGGTACAATTTAAAATTGTCGGTAGGTAGGAATTTTGTTTTATCTGACATTGATAAGGCTTAATTCACTAGGTTAAGACAAATCAATTTTCTCAAGCGAAATAAATTTAATTTTTCTTCAAGATACTTAATTCATTAAGTTAAGAAAAATCAATTTTCTCAAAATAATTTTTAAGCGATTCAATTTTTCAAGATATAATTTTGAGATTTAAGAGTGTAGTTTAGATTTTTGTTTTATTTTGTTGTTGAGTGTAGGTACAAACAGGGTTTTTGCGTTCATTTTTAATGAGCAGACCTTATCCAGTCACTCCACCCCGAAATTTAAGTAGATATGGAGAATTAGAACATCATACCGAAATGGCTCAATTAGATTTACAAAAAGTTAAAAATCTTTCTGAATTCCCTGTTTTGATGGCGACGAATTAATGTTACAAAATTTCTTCGACGCAGTTGATAACCTTTTAGAAGCGAATCCGACTACTGACCCATTTCATATAAAGATTTTGCTAAGCGCGGTTAAAAATAAGATAAAAGGTAAAACGCATATTCTACTTTCGAGCCGTCCTGATATCACGACCTGGATTCAAATCAAAGCGCTATTCATTCAAAACTTCAGTGATAATCGTAATATTTTAACATTAGAACAAGAAACGCAATATATACGGTATAATCCAAAAGAAACTCTATTAAATTTCGGCAATAGATTAATCGAATTAAAATCTAAATTAATAACAAAAATTCACTGTCAAACATGTCCGCTGAAGAAAAACTGGCCGTATATGCCTTTATGAAAGACACATATTTAATAAATACAAAATGAATTTACCCCCAAATTAGGAAACTATTTTACGAAATAACCCTACTATTTCAACACTAAAAAATGCTATCGCTTCTATTGACGAGCAAGTGAAATACAATGAATATAAAAGATTATTTAGGAATTCAACAACGCCCTTTTCAAAAACCTCAAGCTAGTCAAAAATCTTTTCAAAATTTTCAACCGAATTTCAATCACAATTTCAACTCAAATAATGATCAATTTAAACCGAGGCAACTCCACTCGCAGCCAATACATGTGTAACCCAGACCAATCAATCAACACTTCCCTACTAATTCTCAAGTTTTTGACAAGCCCCAAACCACTAACAAACCTTCACAAGCATCGTATAGACCTACACTTATAAGGTGTATCCACAATTAACCTCCCACAACAACGCTATAGTAGCACAGTAACACAGTCACGCATTACAAACCAAGTGACCCCGCGAAATAACCAAACTCCATTGAAATACATTTCTGAAGAATTATACCATCACGAAGACGAACGAACAGAATATGCACACCTATATAATGAAGAAACCAACGAAATTAACACCAATGAAGGCGTTTATTGTGAAGACTAATACGAAGAATGGAACTTTCAAGAAACACCTGAAGGCCAATTAAATTATCAAGACTCAAATTTTCAGAATATAACCAGTACACCGGATCAGACGTAGATCATAACACTATGTTAGCTAACTGCTTACGTCCAAATTCATGACCCCCCAATGAAATTATTAATTGACTCCGGTTCTTCCAAAACTTTAATACGCCCTGATATTATTGAAAAATACTTTCCTGAAACAATTTTTAAAGAAAATTCTACGATTAAAACATGTTTAGGTCAAAAACAAACTCAATTTTGTGCAGAAATTCCAGCATTCCAAGAATTCAAATCTCCAGAATAAATCAAAATAATTCTTTTAGATTTTCATAATTATTTTGATGGTTTAACAGGTTTAGATGTCATCACTAAATTCCACATTCTATTCGATTTCTCAAATATTATATGTTATGGAAATAATTTTCAGATTCCTCTTCATTTTTGAAATCCTCATGATACTACAAGTCGTATCATTTGTAAAAATGCCGTACGTATAAATGCCCATGAAGCCATTTGTACAACTGTCCCAATCAATATCGAAACTGGTGAAATCTATATCCCTGAACAAAATTTCGGAAAATTAACAATTTCTTCTACTATTACTACCGTTGAGCATAATCAAGCTCTAGTCGAGATTCACAATCTTTCAGATGAAACAGAAACTATATACATGGAATACCCTACAACTGCTTATCCTCTTGAATATTATGAAACTAAATCTGTCATTACACCTTCTCGAGAGTCCAAAGAATATTGTACCAAAAACAAAAGCATTTCCAAATTAATTCGTACTGATCATCTAAATTACGAAGAACAACAAAACATAATTTCTCTTTGCAACGAATATAAAGACATTTTCTTACTTTCTGATGAATCCCTTTCTTTCACAAATGATGTCAAACATAAAATTCGTCTTTCTAATGATACCCCTCATTAGAGTCCACACTCGATCGTATCGATTTCCATATGTTCATAAACAGGAAGTTCAAACCCAAATCAACAAAACGCTAAGTGAAGGAATTATTTGACCTTCTTGCAGCTCCTGGGGGTAGTCCCATCTGGATAGTACCAAAAAAGATGGATGCCAGTAGAAAATTAAAATGGTGTCTGGTGATAGATTATCGAAACATTAATAAAAAGACAATTGAAGACCGCTATCCCCTTCCTAATATTACCGATATCCTTGATGAACTTGGTAGATGTAATTATTTTACAACCCTCGATTTGGCACAAAGATTTCATCAAATCGAGATGGATCCAAATTCCATAGAAAAAACAGCGTTTACAGTTGAGAATGGACATTACGAATACCTTCGAATGTCATTCGGGCTCAAAAATGCACTCGCGACTTTCCAACGTATCATGGACAATGTGCTTAGAGACCTCCAGCATAAAATTTGTCTAGTATACATGGATGATGTTATCGTGTTTTCTACATCTCTCCAAAAACACATTCAAAATTTAAAACTCGTTTTTGAAGCTTTCCGGAAAAACTCTCTTAAAATTTCTCTTGGAAAATTTGAATTTCTAAAGAAAGAAACAGCTTTCTTAGGCCATATTATTACCACAGAAGCTATTAAACCCAACCCTGATTTTTATCAGGGTTGGGTTTTTTATCAGGTATCAAACCCATCACTCGTTTTTCAATTCCTAAAACAACCAAGGAAATCGAACAATTTTTAGGTTTAGTAGGTTTCCATCGAAAATTTATCGACAACTTCTCCAAAAGCCTCTCACAAAAAGTTTTAAGAAAAATGAAAAAATTATCCATACCCCTAAATTTATCAATGCTTTTGAAAAATGCAAGAATATTTTTACGAATGAACCTGTACTCATCTACCCCGACTTCTCCAAACGCTTCGAATTAACCACAGACGCGATCAACTTCGCAATTGGTGCCGTTTTATCCCAAGATAATAAACCTATCGCATAAGCATCTTAAACATTGATCCCTGCAGAAATAAATTATAGCACGATCGAAAAAGAACTCCTATCTATCGTTTATGTCGTTAAATATTTCAGACCCTATCTGTTTGGAAGAAAATTTGTCATATATACGGACCACAAACCCCTACAGTGACTCTTCTATTTAAAAGACCCGCAATCACGTCTAGTACGTTGGCGTTTAAAGTTAGAGGAATATGAATATGAAATTCGATACAAGAAAGGAAAAGCCAATTTTAACGCAGACGCTTTATCCAAAATAAAAATCCAAGAAGAAGAAGCCCATGCTCTTGAAGACAATTTATCTATAATATATATCTATAATCCCGAAGAAAATCAAGACGATATCTCAGACTTTCTACACAACATTGAAAATATTCCTAGTCCAGATCCCGAATAACTTGAAGAAATAACAAGAAACTTATTTGTCACTGAAAATATATGTCACACAGCAGCTGAAAATCCTCTTTGTGTACCACCAATCACCGAAAAACCCGGCAACGCCTTCGACCGACAAATTATAATTACCGAATCGAATACCCTCGCTGCACGATTCTTACCCTCTTTCGAAAAACCCTTCGCAAAGAGTTGGCACTTTTTAACCTTCCATACAAGTATATCCGACGACGAAATCCTTCTTCATCTTAAAAATTTTATTAATACCACTCAAAATCATTGCCTTTATTTTCATAGCGACCCTATCAAAGAAAGACACTCAGAGTATTAAGAAAAATTATTTTAGTCCTCAAACTAAAGTAATAATATCAAATTCCTATCTCGTTGATATTTTTACAGATCGTGAAAAATTAAACGAAATTAATTTTTGGCATGAAACGAAAACTAGCCATCGCGGAATTAATGATACAATTAAACGTGTTTCTTAAAAATTTTATTGGCCCAACATGTCTAACGACATAAACCGCTATATAAACCTTTGCGACACTTGTCAACGCACAAAATGTGACCGTAATCCCCAACATATAAAACTACAACATACTTCTACGCCAAGTAAACCCTTAGATGTCCTATATATCGATTTATTCCACATTCAGTCAGAGCTTTATCTCACTATCTTTGACCCATTTTCGAACAGTACAAGCCCTAATACAGTTCACTTCTTATTTAGCCACTCCCTCTCAGATCATTGCCGATGCTGGTAAAGAATTTGATAATCTTCTTCTTAAAGAATATTGCAAATTACATGGTATAGAACTCCATATTACTTCTATTCGAAATTCAAACAGCAACAGTCCAGTCAAAAGATTTCATTCTCCTCTTCTCGACTCCCTTCGAGCATTAAAAGTTGACCATCCAAATAAACCTGTGAATTATCTAATGACTCTAGCTGTCTCATGCTACAACAACTCAGTTCAATCTGTCACCCAATTAACTCCTTTCAGCATTATACTTTCTCAACTTGATAAAAATAATTCCCCCAAATTATGTAAAGCTAGAATAACCCAAGACTATATAGACTCGACCAAAAATATTGCAAAACAACTTTATCAAACGGTGCAAGATCGAATTGAACACCGAAAGCAACAAGTCCTTGCTAATAGAAATAAGAATTTAGACGGTCATCAACCGACATCTTCACAGGCATATCTAAATGTAAGAACCCCTCGTGACCCTAAGATTAAACCCATTTTCAAACATGTCACTGTTCATGAAGATAAAGGTCTCACTGTTCATACATCCAGTGGAAAATTCCATAAAAATAAAATCAAAAAGAAAAGAAAACTAAAACCATCCCAATTGTTCCAGAATGAAGACGCCGACGATTCCGATACTCCTCTTTCTGTTTTGCAAGTGCGACTCGCTGGAAATAAGCCAAATCCGAAACTCCCTACTCCCGATACTCCTAGGACCAACTAAAATTATAATACATTACCATTCTTTCGTACATATAATTGATTTACAAAATATAGAATAATTAGCAAAGCTCTACGCTAACTTGATAATAATCAAAGAATAGCCTACAAATCAAGATGCATATATTAAATGGTTGCAAGCTGAATTTATTTTAAATAAAACATACGATAAATTTCAAACTATTTATACAGATAATAAAAGAAGTAAACGAGGTTTAATTAATCCTATTTGCTCGATATATAATTCACTTTTTGGACTAATGGATGATGACGATAGGCAGAAAATTAACGCTAATATTAAAATTCTGTATGAAAACCAACACTCAATTGTTTCACAAATTGAAATAAAAACTACTATTCTTAATAATCTTATAAACAATCTGGAAGGCAATCAAAATTATAGATGCAAACAATAATCGTACTATCACGAAACTTAATTTTGTAATCCTACAGGACCATATCCAGGATATAATTAATAATATCAATTTTATTCAAATTTACCTCTCCAATATAGAAAATGTTCTCTTATTTGCTCTTTTAAATTTAGTACATTCGAATATAATAACAACAAATGATATTACAGAAATTATTGAAAAACTTAAATTACTATATAAGATAAATCAGTTATATATATCTTTCATATCTACTATTATTTTAACCTTTTTAAGATTCAGACATTTATTGAAAATTCAAAGTTACATATTAAAATTTTAGTTCCAATTTTAAGAGAAAAATCTTACTCTTCGTTCAGAATAGTCCCACTACCTTACAAAAACCTTACAATTTTACCTCCACATCCTTACCTTATACTCGGTGAAAATGGACTAGAACACTTATGGATTGACAAAGATCTACCTCATCTGAATCATACTTACCTGTCAAGAGACATCCTGGACATCAGTAGCCATTGCATCATAGATATCATCTAACAACATCCCAATGCCATTTGTGAAGCTGTACCAGCGCATCAAACACAAAACTTGCTACAAACTCTGCCTAATGGTCAAATTTTAGTAATCCCTACCATGCCAATCGAAGCCAAAGAAAAATTCTCTAATCTTGAAGTCAAAATGTTACAAGAAATGTCGATCATTACACCAAAAATAAACTGTACCCTTTGGATCGATCAAGAAAAATTTTACATGTCTCCAGTAGCTCTTCCTAATTCAGTTACTTACCTATTGCCCAAACCATTAATGAACTCAAACTATACATCTTTCCATTTGGATAACGTCCCCACAACGAACTTGGAGGAACTCCACCAACAAATTCGCAACCTTAAACATATCACTTTACGAGCACCTGATCTAGATCCAACTACCCACTCTTGGATCACCAAAATTACACTAAGCATCATAATAATCCTGACCATAACCTTCACGTTTTTGGGCCTTCGAAGACTTTATAAGCGACATAGGACCAATCAACTTAAAGTAAAAATTTCAACCCACAAGGACCCCATATGCCTCCATCTAAGGCGGGAGGAATTATATGAGTGAACAATGACTCATTTCCTTTTTATTTTATTGAATCATAGTTTAAGACACGTAATAGAAAATTACAGGAATGAACTAACCATAATGCTGAAAAAGCAAAGTGATGAACCTAGTTTATATAAAGCCAGAAAATGATTCATTAAAGTCAAGTCTTATGCAGTTATTGTTCAGTTATCATCAATCTGTATTTTACTCAAATAAAGTATTAGTGAAATTCTTCGGCATAGTTCATTTTGTGTGACCAAAGGGCTCAACAAACGAAACTATATGTATAACAACGGCAACACCACCAGAAGAAATTTAGCATATTAAATACAAAAATTGACTTAAAAAATATATTAAATGTAGTTAAGGGCTCTAAATATTAAGTAACACAACAGACCTCATTTAGCTATTTACTATCACATAATCATGATAATGTCAGGGGTTAATTAATATTCCTATATATAAATTGGAATGCCAATGGCTTTAATAGCAAAATAAGTAAGCTAAGACACTTTTTAGAAACATATATAATACATATAAGTCGACATACATAATATCGACATAAATCGATATAGGTATCACTGATTGTGAAACAAAGCTCAAAGAAATTGAAAGTATATTAATTGTGAATTACAGGGATATACAAGGACGATAGGTTAGGTGATAGGGGAGAAGTACTGCTTTACTGCTCGTAAAAAAGACGGTGCTGCACCCCGCCTAAACAAAATAAACAACGTACAATAGTACTACAATTATCTGATGGCACAACTTTAAGGGTAATACAATTCCCCAAGGATCCAATTAATAACTGATTAGCTTGATCTCGTGCTTGCAGAACCGAGGCTAATGCTGGCAGATCTTAATGCAAAACACAAAAACTGGTGCAACTACACTAATAGTAAAAATGGAATCACATTGAACCAATATGTTATGAACAATAACTTAGCTATAATGGTCCAACACACTTAGATACACTACCCACCGAGTAACACGACAGCGACTTACATTGAAAATGGTAAAAAATTACTCGTGCAATATAAACCCAACAGTGTTCCATTAATTATCAAGCGACCATAACCCAACATACAGATAATTAAAGACACATATGAAACGCCGTCGTGTTTCATATACGACGAGACAAATATAATATGATTACAAAACAATTAACGAGACAGTTTAGGCGATAGATGCAAGAAAACACGACGATAAACAACATACAAACCAAACGTAGACAATGAACTGCAAAAATTCATAACAATAGTAAAAACCATATACAACTGAACAACGAGACAGATATAGCAAAAACCATGTACGGAAAAAATATCACTAGACATACAAAAATATAAGAAGACGATACCAGAAATACAACAGGTAAATCGATAAACGGAGACCGCCCGACTTATAAAACACCATAAAACGAAAATTGGACAAATACAGGAAGGAACAATGGGAACAAAAATAATAAACTTGAAACAACAGGACAATACACTATGAAAAATTACCAAATTGTTACGAAAACAATATACACCAAATGATAGACAACGAACAGACAATAACGGAAGACGAACATAAAGCTGAATTAGTTAACAATAACATACAAAGAATACGTACTACTACATTGGACGATACAGACGAACAAAAAACAATAATAAGACAATCACGACACATACAGGACGTCTACTTTATTTCTAACAGGTCATTAACCAATATACTGACGACACCTACGGAAATGAAACAATCAAATAAGTAGAGGGCGATAGCTGGTTCTAGAGTTTCCCCCGCCACTTCTATGACGTCACTGTTGACCTTGAGGAGTCACCCTGGTCAAGGTCAAGCGTCGAGGTCATCTCGATCAAGGTCGCCTCAAGGCCATCCTGTAAAGGTCACCCCATTCAAGGTTATCTCTGTCCAGGTCGCCCTGTTCAAGGTCATCTCAATGTCATCTCTGTCCAGGTCACTTCAAGGTCATCGTGACCTTGGTCGAGATCACCCCATCAGTATTTTACCAACGTTGTCTACGGTATTGGAAACCATGGTTCGAGAACAATTAAGTAATTAAAGGGTGTAAAGTTCAAAAAGGAAGAAGGTGTGGGAAATCTCAAATTAGACTCGAATATACAGTGTATCTCTAATTTTTATGCAATGAACAGCATATTTTTATTGAAAACGCGTCATAACTATTTAGACCTTTCGAGGAAATATATGAATGATAAAGTTACCCTGCAAACTATCTTTATCCGGGGGCAGTTATCAAATTTTATTTAATGTGAATAAGGTAACCACACATAAGTTAAATATACGTGGATATAAAAACACTCTTAGATTATAATTTTATTTATTTGATGTAAATATATAAATACACCACCCTATTAATAAGATATTGAACATTTTCTCCGCAGACTGCTCTTTCTTTTAGAGATCGGGATAATATTCTGATATTTCCATGTTTATTCGATAATTTCCATATCACGCAGCGTATGTATATATCGATCATAATTCATACCTAAACGCTTGGGAATTCTCATCGCATCAACTAAGTCGCCGGGGTCAGTATCCGAGTTCCATTCTATTACATCATCATCCATCCTCTTTGATGTTGCATTATCAAACTTGTTGTACTCGGAATTTGTAGCAAGTAGTTGTTTTGATGGTGCGGATGTTATCGAGTTTTCCAATTCTTTATTTGCTTTATACTCGGTAGGAGACACATATTTCCCTCTAGCTAAGACTTACATATTTTCGGTCGGATCTTCTTTACACATCTTCATACTGCGACTCTTTCTTTTCGCTGGAAATAATTTTGATATAACATTCTGATATTTCCACGAGCTGTTGGGCTTTATTCGATACACGTTTCCATATTTTCTCATATGTGCATTAGTTAATATTAGAATACACTTATAAGATTATATATCTTCGCCGTTAAAGTTCTGCGGCTTCCGCTTTGTTAATAATTCTATTAGACCTCTTGTTAGATGAAATTTTGATGTTTGCCTCGATATGGAGAACATCTTCTTTAATCTATACCGGTACTTTACCAATCATAAGACTTGATCCATTATGTTTTAGTCCATAACAACAGGTGTCAATATCCAATAGAAAAGACATGTTGCCTAGACAGAAATTATAGGTACGCTGTATATTCGAGTCTAATTTGAGATTTTCCACCCCCTCTTCCTTTTTGAACTTTACAGCCTTTAATTACTTAATTGTTCTCGAACGATGGTTTCTAATACCGTAGACAACGTTGGCAAAATACTGATGGGGTGATAGTCAGAAAGATCTTCTGGATTATTCCTTTTGGAACAGGTGTCACATGGAAATATTTCCAAGCCACGGGAAAATATCCTGTAGTTAAACACTTATTTATGATAAATGTAAAGTGCTCACTTAAAGAGGGGAAATACATATAACAAACCTTTTCTGATTAATATTATCAGAATCTTTGGCGTTTGTTTTAATTTTATAAACAATATTTTCTACATGACTTGTAGTAACCGTAATAAAATCAAAATTATTGTTGAACCCTGGAAATGTTTCACGATATTCATCAAGAATTAAATTATTATAAGTATTGTTAGGTTGTTGAGGTAAATTATCGATTAATAAGTTATTAAATAAGTGAGGGTTTACGTTGGTAGTATTAATACCTTTAGCTTCTGTAATATTTAAATATTGTAACGAATTTACTAGAAAGTTCTTTATTTCTCGAACACTTATTTACAACTCAACTATTCACAAGTCAGACTAACTAACTAACTTACTTTCTACTTTAGCTTTATAAACTAATTTTCGCACTGTATATCACTTTCGCACTGTATATCGCTCACTATCGCGGTCAAAATTTACTCCTGGCCGGGCGACACAATTCTTATATAGGCAGTGGAACGTCTCTCCAGGCGTTTCTAGATAAAGAATTTTAGCGAACCTTCTAGTATAGAACGCACTGGAAATCCGAGCACAGCACGCTCTCGAGGTTTCGAATATTCCTGGCGTTTGGGATCGCTCGAGGCGTTCATGAAAATGCCCCCCTCCTAGTACTGATCGCCCCGATCAGTAGATCGCCCTCGGAATGGTGACAAGTGGTCGACGTGAACAACTTTCATTTTTGTGCGTGGTCCTTTTTGTATCCAGTAAACTAGGTCATTAATTCTGGTCACAATCTTGTAAGGACCCTCCCAGTATTTCTGCAACTTCGGACATCGGCCCTTTTTGCGAGACTGACTGTATAACCATACCAGGTCGCCTTCTTGAAAGCCTTCAGTATTCGTCCTCGTTCATACATTGTCTTCATTTGGTCGCACCTTGTCTTCATTCGGTCGCTCTCCATTCTGGTCTTTCGAATTCGGCGCAACTGACACAGTTCCTGAAAGACACCCGATTTAGTGCGTGGAAATGGCCCGGCGACGTCGATAACAATTCGCTCAAAGGGAGCACCGACGTCGTATTGTTTCATGCGTCCCCGACGCCGAGTGTTTGGGCTCTTGCTGCTAGTGCAGACGTCGCCTTTCCTGCACCTATCTTCTACGTCTGACCGGCTTCCTACCCAGTAGAATCGTTCCTTTACCCATCGTTTTAGCTACCCCAAAGTGCCTTTCTCCAGTTCCGCCGTGAGCAGTTTCCAAAACCTCGGCCACTCTATTCTTGGGTAGTATGATCTGTAATCGATTCCTTGCACCATCCGGAATTTCCCAAACTGAGGAAATGGTAATATAGTCCCATTGAGCCCAGTAACATTTCGTAATTGCGCCGAGGTCGCTGATATCCGCCCACAATGGTCTATTCTCTCCTGTTTCTTTCCGACGCATTATAGGCCTAATATGTTCGTCGTTCTTTTGATCCTCGGCTAGATTGGCATCCCAATTTTCATCCGGCTGTACATTCGTTAGACAACAAGTCATTTGAGGGAATCCTTCTTTTTGCTCCAGATTCAAACAGTGCTGGAAGTTATCATTTGCACATGGCCTTCTAGACATGGCGTCAACATTGTGGTGATGTTTTCCAGCTCTATGCTTAATGGTGAAATCAAAGATTTGTAATCGCTGGAGCCATCTCGCAATTTTCCCATCTGGATTTTTGAGTTGGAGTAGCCACTTAAGAGAAGCGTGATCAGTTCTTAACAGAAATCTTCGTCCGTGCAGGTACTTGTGGATATGCTCCAAAGTCTTCACTACGGCTAGAAGCTCCCGTCGAGTTACACAGTAGTTTCTCTCGAGTTTGGACAAGGCTTTACTGAAATAGCCAATTATTTTCTCCTGTCCATCCTGTTCTTGCAACAGTACTCCTCCAATTCCCTTGCTGCTGGCATCGGTGTCTACGATGAATGATTTGTCAAACTGTGGATAGCCTAATATTGGAGCTGTAGTCAGTTTTTCCGACTGCCTGTCTCCGCTGCTCGCTTGATTCCCGTGAGCTCGGCAATCACGTCGAAGATGTCCCATGCGCCGCAATTCCAGCGCCTTAGTCTGCGTGGCTCTCGGTCTTGTAACACAGTCTTCTTCAGCTCTAGCAGGAAGTTACCAATTTGATCCTGCTTGGTCTCTTCCTCATCGTTGACTTTGGCCATGCGCACCCGCACGTGCCCTTTCGATGCTTGCTTTGCGGCCTCAAACTCTAGGGCGTGCACTAATACTTTACTGGGAGTGTCATGTCGTGACATTCTCAGCACCTGCTGCATGTCCGGGTCCCTCAAGCCATCGATAAATGTTTTCACGCACAGTTGATTTGCAAACTCCTGAGGTGCTGTTGGGTATGCCAGCTATACTAGTCGCTCGACGTCTGCCCCAAATTGTTGCAATGTCTCGCTGCTCCTTTGATTTCGGCTCTTCAGTTGCATTTGGTAGACTTGTTGCATGTGTTTGTTACCGTAGCGCATCTCCATACGATCTACTATTGTTGTAAAATTCTGTTGACTTTCCGGAATAGATTGGAGTATATCAAGAGCCTACCCTCTTAAGGCGACGATAAGAGCTATAGCCTTTTCCTGATTGTCTTAATAGTTTGCGCAAGCAGCAGCCTCAAATTGTCTTCGATATACCGACCAAGGAATCGAACCATCAAAAGTTGGTGTTGTCACTCTGGCTGGCTGTTGGACCCCAGGTGCAGCACTTGTAGGACGTATTCTTAGTTGGTTGACCTCCCTTTGGACCTCTTCCACTTTTGATGCTAAGGACTGATTGGCTTTTTGTATCTCGTCTATTTCTTCTTCCTGTTTAGCTAGCCCCGATTCTAGCTTCTTTTCTGTTTCTTCCCGTAAGACTTGGAGGTACATCGCGACTTATTCTTTTATCTCCTCTTGAAACATTCTCATGGAGTTGTGTACAGCTTTAAGTTCGTCTTTCATTTCCTCTTGGTTTGCTTTCATTTCTTGTTTCATTTCATCTTGTCTTGCTTTCATTTCATCTTGCCCTGTTTTCATTTCTCTTTCATTTCATATTGTCCTGATTTTATTTCTTGTTTCATTTGATCTTGTCCTGCTTTCATTGCAGCTAACATTGCTAGTAGCTCATTCATTTGTTCCTCCATGGCCGCGGATTGGCTTCTAGTTCCTACTGGCATCCAATTCGCTTTTCTTTAAAAATTTCCCAAAAACCCAGTATACGTCTTGTTCTTGACGAGACAATTCCGGTGATGCGTCACACTTAGGGGTTTTCTTGGCTGCTATCGAAAATTCGAGAATGTTCTCTGATTTTATAAAAAGGACAAGAGGAGTTCAGTGATGTGTCACACCTGTGGGTTTTCTCGACTGCTATGGAAAATTCGAGAATCTGACCTTCTTGAAACGTCGATATTCGACCTCTTCACGACGAGATGAGTTCAGTGATATGTCACACTCGTGGATTTTCTTGACTGCTATGGAAAGTTCGAGAATGTTCTCTGACCTTCTTGAAACATTGATATCCGTTCTCTTCACGACGAGACGAGTTTAGTGATATATCACACTTGTGAGTTTTCCTGACTACTATAAAAACCTCGAGAATGTTCTGTAACCTTCTTGGAACGTCGATATTCGACCTCTTCACGACGAGACGAGTTCAGTGATATGCCACACTCGTGGGTTTTCTTGACTGCTATGGAAAGTTCGAGAATGTTCTCTGACCTTCTTGAAACATTGATATCCGTTCTCTTCACGACGAGACGAGTTTAGTGATATGTCACACTTGTGAGTTTTCCTGACTACTATAAAAACCTCGAGAATGTTCTCTAAGATATGCCACACTCGTGGGTTTTCTTGACTGCTATGGAAAGTTCGAGAATGTTCTCTGACCTTCTTGAAACGTCGATATTCGACCTCTTCACGATGAGACGAGTTCAGTGAGATGTCACCTTGGTGATTTTCTTGACTGCTATCGAATATTCGAGAATGTCCTCTGATCTTCTCGAAGCGTCGATCCTCGATTTCTTCAACTAAACCAAGTGTTCCAGATCTTTCTACCCCGTTCTATCCCACTTCTGACACCAATGTAACGAATTTACTAAAAAGTTCTTTATTTCTCAAATACTTATTTACAACTCAACTATTCACAAGTCAAACTAACTAACTGACTTACTTTCTACTTTAACTTTATAAACTAATTTTCGCACTGTATATCGCTCACTATCGCGGTCCAAATTCAACTAACTCCTGGCCGGGCGACACAATTCTTATATAGGCAGTGGAACGTCTCTCCAGACGTTTCTAGATAAAGAATTTTGGCGAACTTTCTAATATAGAACGCACTGGAATTCCGAGCACCGCACGCTCTCGAGGTTTCGAATATTCCTGGCGTTTGGGATCGCTCGAGGCGTTCGTGACAATATTTTAATGTTTTCTAAAAACTATTGAGGCCGGTTCTAAATTTGAATTGCAAAAAATGCCTTTTCTCTGTTAAGTTGTCTTTAAGCTCACATTAAATTGTTGATTGATTAACAGAATTTTAGTTTTCTTTTAGTATTTTATTGTTATCTAATAAGTTATTTGTGGCTTGTTAAACAATGTTTATGCATTTAATAATCCCTGTTAAAATCGAATACATGCGGATTGCTGCATATGGTTAAGCACTAATGTTGTCTGCGGTTTTGTCCTAGTATGCAGATTTCTGCAGTATGTTTAGCAGTATGCAGAAAGGTATTAGTATAAATAAGGCACACACAGATTATCTAAAAATTCTTTATTATTGAAAATTTAAAATAGAAAACAGGGGGTAATAATTTTGTTTGCGAGAGGTTTCAATGCCACGTATCAGAGTAGGTAGTATATTAGGTTGAAGTTTTAGACAAGCTTAAAATCTAATTAATTAAATTTATCAAAATTCAGTATTTCAACTGTTAATCTATCGGATATTCCGGAATATTTTGGGCATGGTTACTGTCTCTCTGAGCTAGTGTAAAAGTTGACAATATGGCTCATTATATTTTCTACATGGGAACAGTATCGACTTTAGTGTCTATCAGACTTCCGTACAAAAGAAGCTGTCACTATAAGGAGTCAGGTATATCGGACATGAGTGCCCCAGTTGTTGAAAATCCAGTTAGAGAACAATCTTTAGATGATTAATTTAAATGTGTATCCGGTAGAACTCTTTAATTTAACAGATATTAATGATAATGATAATATGACTATTCACGAAAACACGCTAGTACTATTTATCTCTGGATGTCCGTAATCTTTACCTCGTCCGTCTAAGTAGTGGGTTTTGAACGCGAGAGGCTGTAATGGTTTAAAATACTCGAGGTGATGATTATATGATGTTCGTTCTAAATCGGGCTTTCGACTGATCGTTAGTTTATTTTGTGGTCTATATTTCTTCATTCCGCGATAGTCATGTGAACATCTTATGTTAATTTGTTGCCGCTTCCGATTTCATGCGTAAAATTTCTTCCATCGGATAGTTAGTCTATTATACCATATTATGTCTTACATTATATTCTTATATACCACCTATATTACCATATACTTTATATCCTATACTTGAAAATTTCTTCAATACAGTGAAAGTACTAGTTGCGTGAAGCCTTTAGGCTATTTGGTTATCTAAGTATATTACTGAGTTTTATCTAGTAGAATATAGAAAAATTCGTAATCGTCAAAGATGTTGTCAAGAGAATAAAGCGTTTTTATCTGACTGGTCGTACTATCAAATTTAAAATAAATCCTGTACCATTTAATAATGAGCCTGTGTCCCGGATAAAAGGAAGCCATAAATCAGACGAGACGCAGTTATACTTTTGCCAGAAATTCGGGTACAGATTAATTGTATGTAGAGAGAACGTTAAAACCAGATTTATGAAACATCTTACTGAAGTGAGAAAAAAGATTCAAATAGGTGATTATTATCGCACACAATGGCCGTGTGCTCGATAACCAGTTTATTTTCAATTATATGCTCGTTAATATAGATGTCAAACCCTGAATTAAATATGAGAGGAACAAAAAAAATGATTTCGATGAAAATACAGAATATTAAATTTCTAGATCCCCTTAACTATTTTCCACTGGCTGTTGTGAATTCACCAAAATCATTCGGATTAGATGATACCGCTAAGAAAGAGTGTTTTTCCCACCTATTTAATATAATAGAAAATTCGCGTTACCTAGAACTACTTCCAACTATCCAATTTTATTCCCTTGACAGCATGAACCACGAGCATCAGTCCAAGTTTTTACGGTGGTATGATGCACACAAGTAAGATGAATTTGATATGGAACATGACATTATTAAATACAGCATATCTAACATGGAAATTTTGATTCTTGTCTATCTTAAATTCCGAAAGCATTGCATTCTATAGATATTCTCAACAATGTACGTTGACCGAAAATTACATAAAGCAAATATGTATTTTCTCTTGCAATCTCAGATGATCGTCTGGAAAATGGATCATAATCGTATATCCCACTAGATAGAAGTACCTCCATAAGAAGGTTTTCAAGAATTAATTAACTGAGTCATCATTAATACTAACTATTATATTTTAATCGGATATTGTCGTGGATATTGTGAGCAAACTTTATTTGTGTCCCGATTTCTGATATAATACAATATGTAATCAATATTTTATTTACTATAAGCACAATTCGATGAGGATCGAAGGAGTAGGGCTTTTGTAGATGGATGGGGACATGCAAACATATATTCATGCTTTTTATCAAAACACCTAGTTATATTGATTTTAAACAGAGAAATTCTCATATACGTAATACAGGTAGAAATAGTCCTTCTTCTGTTCGTTTCATGCTGGCGTATAACTCAAGAAACAAAAAAAAATTAGACGGTTACATTTAAACGGGGCGGCCTATCAAACGTTCTCATTTGGAACTCAAACCCCAGAATATAATAACCACCTCAAGACTGGACCCCAGTCGAATTGCCCCGACAGATGCCCTAGGAATACATCAGGAATTACTCAGAAATTCAGATCTTATGAGAACGAGAAAATAATAATAGCTATTCTTCTCTGAATCAATGACACGCGTAAAATGTTCATGATAATTCATGCCGAAGAATTGTATACCCTAATGAATACTGGAAAATGATTAGTATAATAATACTATTACAATATAATGATAATACTATAAAACATACAATCAGACTTTTTCGATGTACGACCTAAAAATCTTATAAATTTTTGTTAAATGTTATATTATAAAATTGTGTTTGTGCTTATGGTCCTCTTTACTGTAGTCCATGTGTTTAGATGGATGATATATTTTAAGAAGGCTATTAATATGGCATGAAGAGAACACCCTGTAAAATTCAAATCATCAAAATTTTCTCTGTTCTAACTATAGACCTCTTCTTTTTGTTATTTGTAATCCTTTCCTGAACCGCTTCGGCTTTGGCTCTGGTAGTTTAGTAGTTTTAGTCTAATTTATGTGATATGTTTCATATTTCATATGGTCAAATGAGGGGGTATGCATATGTAACTGTATCTTTTTCAATTTAGAATAAATACCATATTTTATCGAAAATATACTTCCAATGGCTTCAATTTACCGAGCTTTTTTCTGAATATTAACTTTTTGATGATAATGTGATAGTAAGGATTATTAGAAAGTATATGTAATAAATATTATATTTATTTATCATATTATTGTTTCGCTGCCATTTTCTTATATTTTCATTTCAATCAATTTTCAATAGAGAATCGGTACACAAAATACCATATTTTGCATCAAGCAATTCGTATACCAAAGTTTAATCTTATACGATAAACGTTTTAAAATACCGTGCTTGAGAGCATCTTGAATGTTGTCAACAACATACTCCATTCTAACACAAACCATCCATTATCAGAAAAAGTAAGTATTTAATCATTTAAATATAATTAAAATACAATTTAAGTTTAAAAAGATCACTCTGTAAATACGACACCCCAAGTACTGTGAAAATTTGAAAAGACCTCCCTGTATATGAACAGATATTTGAACCCCTTATTATAAAAATTAAAAATTACGTAAACAATATGTTTGTCATCTAATCGACATTATTATTCAACGGGGAATCTTGTCTACATAAGGATCCATTATACAACTACCCACGTCGGCTATTACAGATTTTAAAGTAAAATGTACCCTAATATAAAGCACCTGTTATAAAAAAATAGTAATTTAATCATTTGAATAAATTAGATGAAATTAATTAAATTTGAATATAATTAAAGCTTAAATTTAAAAGACCACCCTGCAAATATTACGACCAAGTACTGTGTATGTTTAAAAAACCACTTCGTATATTAACCGATTTGTATTTGAGAAATTTTAAAGTAATTATGTGAGTGACGTCATCAGTTTTTTCTTTAGTGCTGCCACAGTTATTATTTTCTTTAGTGCAACTATACTTCCGAGTCTCGTCCTCTAATAGCTTAAGACCTCGATAGCTCATCGCTAAAAGCGTTAGGCTGGAAACCCAAAGTCTGTGAGTTCGAATCCTAACATAACCGGACTATTTATTTTTTAAATAATGAAATAAAATTGAATCCTCTAATTGTCACTAATTGATATTTAATCATTTGAATAAATTAGATTAAATTAATTAAATTTAAATGTTAATTTAATTAAATTTGAATATATTTAAAACTTAAATTTAAAAGACCACCCTGAACAAGAGTGAACCTTACAATGTGCTGTGTGTATGATGCTAACCGAAACGCGTCCACACTTTTAAACAAAATATCTCATCTGTGATTGGTCCCGATGAAATCGACTTTGAAATAACCGCCACCAAATGACTTTCACAGGTGATATTGATCAAGGTCACGATAACGTTGAGGCGACCTGGACATAGATGACATTGATATGACCTTGAGCGGGGTGACCTTGACCGAGGTGACCTTGAGGTGATCTCGACCGAGATGATCTTGAGGCGACCTTGATAGAGATGACTTTGATCAGGGTTACCCCTCAAGGTCAACTGTGACGTCATAGAAAGTGGTGGGGGGAACTCTAGAACCAGCTATCACCCTCTACTCAAATATTTACCTAATGCAAAAGGAGCCTTATGATTATAAGGCTCCTGGGCCCGATAATATTCCCAATATAGTTATAAACATAAAATATAGATATAGTCATCCTGTACATTATTAATTTATATGTTAATTATGTACGAACTATGTATATAATTAACTCGATCATGAAATTGCAGTATTTCTCTGAAATCTGGAAAGATGCTACCATCCTTCCCATACTAAAACCATGTAAAAACCTTTCCACAGAACTACTACAGGTCCATCGCCTTAACGAATGCATTTTCTAAGATCGCGAAAAGAATCATACTCTCTAGACTAAAAAAAATACTCGATCATAAGGAAATTAAATCCTGATAGTCAGTTCAGAAAAGGTCCTGTCACAGTTCCTAGATAAAATAATATAAGACGCGATGCAATAAGAAGCACAAAAGCGCTCTTTTTAGATGTGGAAAAAGCGCTCGACACCGTCTGGAATGATGGACTGCTGGCGAGACTGGATAATTTAAAATTCTCCAAGCAGGGGTCTCACTGATCAAATTGTATTTGTACAATGTCAAATACTGTACCGTATGCAGATACAGTGTACGTCGTGGACACTCCCACGTACCCTGTAAATTAGTGTGTCATCAGTGTAACAAATGATGTTGATATTAGGATACCATCGTTCAATATGCTGATGTCACATTATCATCATGTTCAAACCGGTTTCTATAAAATCAAACACCAAATAAACAAAACAACATAATTTTAAAAAATAGAATTGATTATTGATTAGTTTATTTAATCTTGTTAAGATGATCCTTTCCGTGGTTTTTGATAATAAGTTTAACGGAGATATTGGTCTATATGAGCTAAGGTTTCGTGGTGGTTTGCTTGGCTTTAGTATGGCCATAACCGTCGCTTTTTTTAATTCGTTTGGAAATTACTGTTGCTTAATTATGCCGTTTATTATGTAAGTTAGTTACACTACAGCTTTTTTTTTGGAAGATTTTTAATTAGCTTGTTTGCTATACTCGTGATCATCCGCGTGCGTAACGCTATCTATTCGACTTAAACCCTATCAAAAATGAGATAGGAATACTAAAACAGCTATATATAAATATAACTATTACAATAAATGAAACCCTCAATCAATCATACTATTTTAAGTTAAGTAATTTTGATAGAGCTCTGAAATATCAATTAACATTATCTGAACAAAAATTCAATTCTCTAAGCCCTACTGGTTGAGTTAAACCTGGTCTTATTGATGGATTAAGCACCATAATCAAAAGTATTTCTGGAAACTTAGATACAAATGATGCTGCTCGTTACTTTCAAGCAATTTCCGACCTGCAAAACAATAAAAAGAAAATCACTTAAAAATTGAACAGACAAATTTCTCTTACTACTCAAATGATTGATAATTTCAATAAAACAATGACATTAATTAGAAATAACCAAATTGTAATTACTTCCGCTTCAAATAAAATGAGAAAAGAATTAAGTAAATGTATTTTTGACTTTAATCATTATCTAGAAACCAAAAATACCTTAGATCAAATTATTTCGATATTAAATCTAATTTTCCAATTATTAAGTGATGTCGGAAATTCAGTCACTTTCGCCAGATTAGGCACATTGCACCCTAGCAGTTTGAAAATCGATGAAGTAGAATCAATTTTAGATATTATTCTAAAATATAATATAGTCAATCAATTACTTTCTCGACGTAGTTCATTTCCTAATTTTTACCCCCAAATATTTTCCTATTACCATCTTTACTCGATTCCTACCCAAAATCTCACAACAATTGTTCCAAAAAATACCTATCTGGTTATGAACGAAAATCTCTACGAGTATACATCGATACCTTGTATCAAGTTACACCCTGTTACTATTGCCCTGAAAATAATTTAATCAACGGGATCAATAAAGAAGATTGCATCTTTGAATTATTACGACTGAAGTCCACCCACGAAAATTATGTAGTTACACCCCTACAAATCGCTGATACTGTAGTCCAAAAATTGACGAATCAGATTACATAGCAATTTTTCCAAAACCCACTAAAATATGAACAGTATGCCAACGTATGGACCTTACAACACTACACACTATCTTATCAATCTACCTATTGGATGTCAGTTCCAAACAAATGAATTGATTTATGTTCATGAAAAATAAATCAGTGAAGGCCAGCCAATGCTTCTACCAGAAATCATTATTAAACATAATTCACCTGTACCTTCTTCAACCAAAATAAATTTAGAAGACGTCCAACTTATCAAAATTCATGAGTTACAGAAACAACAATGAAGTCTGACAGTTATCGATCTCACTTCAAATCTAACTAAGAGGAAGGACGACCAACGAATCAGATAGTGACCAATCGCAATCCAGCACTTCGGCATCTTGCACCCCTTGAAATATACTTCAATTTAGGGATGGAGGAATTATGTCAGCCACCTTACAACTGCGCCAGCAATTCTTATCTCAATTACCAGAGAAATGCTGAGAACAACATCTTTAAACCTATGCTTTACTTTTTATTCATATAGTTAGTTCTGATGTAACATTCACGTTGTAAAGACGTACTTACAATAATTATTTTAATTAAACGAATATTCAATTGTGAAAATTTTGTTTTTTTTTAAACCAAAAATCGGCGACGAGGTATATAAGTCATATAATTTAATGGTTTGGTTATTAATACAATAGCATTTATTTTTAAATATAGTAATAAAAGCAATAATTATTATTTTTAAAGGCATTTCAGCAAAATCTCAGGCACGTGTAAAATATGGTTCCAATATTTTATTGTTCCAATTTGAAATAAGGCGTTTCAAATTGGAACAATAGAACAATGTTTGAAAGAGTGCCTCTCATAATTCTTTAATATTTTTGTAAAGCAGTTTTTCCTAAATCTTTATTTTAGAAAATAAAACAATCATGCTCTACTTCCGATTAACCTTGTGTAAAGACGAATTAGCTCCCTCTGGTGATTACTACTTGTGTAGCTATCAATTAGAACCACTATGTAGAAATCGATATTGGATTACTTTTTGTTTATTATGAAATACATACATATATTAAAAATACACTTTAGACCCTCATGCTTTCATTCGAGGTGTTATGAATTAAGAATTCCCTTCTTAAACTAAGTTAAAATGTATATATCAAATATAAAAATATCTTCAATCCATAGGTTATATGTTTTTAGCTTTGCCATGTTTAGTTATTGTTATGATTTCATTGACATAAATTAATATAGTGAATCTTCTAAGTAAGTATCTGCTTTAACAAACCCACTGTTGAAGATAAATTAAATAAAAAATAGTATTAGTATCAAAAACAGAACATCCCACATTACTTTCTATAATACTGTTTTTTTAAGTTTGAATGCAACTAAACTGATAATCTTCGCCTAAGTTTCGCTGGGGAGGGTTAATGAACCAAAGGATACAGTAATATATTAAAAATTGCAGCTACGGCATTGTCGTAGCTACCTCTATAGGAAACTACTATAGGTCACACATCCATGTTCTGGACGCCGAGCAAAGTGCTTGGGTAATTAACTCGGGGAATGTCAACCTTTAATTTCACTATTTTCTTACTTATACAATAACAACACATAAATGAAGGGTTCGGGTGTAATGGTAACTGACAATTTTGGGAATTTTGAGTTATTTGGTGTAAACAATGGTATGTGCGTTCACGCGCTCTTTTATAGTGGTTAATTTAATTTTATGCTAATAGAGGCGCTGTTGCACTCATTGAAAATTATGGTAACTGTCAGTGTGAGCAAGTAAAATAATGGTATATGTAGTCAACATGGCGGCACGGCGCCGGCATAGACTCGCCTTTCAGTTCTCCTCGGTTTTATCGTCGGAAACTGAATCAGATGATGAAGATAATGACCCTACTCAAACGTAGAGTCATTATTTGATATGAAGGATCAAACTTCTTCATATCTAGAAAAGAAGTCGCTTTCCCAACGACTGGCATTAGGAAATACGACAAGAAAAATATTCTAACTTTTAAAAACAACCTGCATGTAAAAATGGTACCTGCAGCACATACCATTTTATACTTACGAATATTTTTAGATACCAATATTTATATGCGAAAATGCAAGTTTACTGGTAAACTGAATGCAGTAAAGTCATGCCTATCTTGGATACCAGAAGCATATCACCAATACTACAATAATTTAGTTGAAGGATGAGTACTTATATGTAAAATTTTTGCTAATAAAAGTTTGTCTAATTATGTGATGTTTACTACAACTTATTACGATGGTATCTGCATGGTATCTCCCATTGAAAAAGCATAAAGCAAAGTAAACAATGGTATCTACATGACTTTCGAAAAAAAATGTATATAAAAGTAAAAACAAAATATGTACTTTCGTCATATATTTGCCTATATTTCATCCTAAAGACTTCATCATAGCTTTCTGTAAATTTTAAATATTAAAAATTGATGTAAATATAAATCTGAATTCAGCTCAACATTTAAGTAACCTATCTCCAAACTTAAAAAATGCCTGTTACCATTGTTTATACCCGAACCCTTCAAATATTCACTTTGATTTAAACAATAATTTTTAACCGAACTTACCTTGGATAGTTTTGTATCCGCAGGTACATTGGGTATGCAGTCCCTTAAATCAGCATATGCATTATTGATCGATTGTGTTCTCCTTCGTTCTTTTTTATTTGCAGTTGATCTTCGTTTTACGACTCGTACATATGGGCCTGAAGTGTGAATATGCGTCGCTATATCTGAATCAGAATTTATTGCTGGATATGCTAAAATAAAATTACGGAAAGTTACAAAAGAAAAAATATAACGTGTATATAAACATATAATAATATAGTTTAATAGTTATTACATTATTCACTAATCAAATAATATTGCCTATTTCTGCTAATTATAGAAAAGACATGACACTGAGTGAGTATGGTACTATAATGGTTTCTATATGATTAAATGACATCAACATTATTTGATAGTTTGGTGATCTCTGAAAAAGTAATACCTATTAAATAATTAAACTATTTTTCCATAGATAATACTAGGTATTCTTGAATCTGTGTGCAATTAGTTTTTAATAAACCCTTATATTAGTAACTTGTGTTCTTACATTTGTAAAGTATTAAATGAAAAAATTAAACGAAACAAATTTATTTAAAAAAATCTTCAATAAAGCGTGATATTTAATAAAAAGGAGCTGCTGTGTAAATACACGATTATATAGAGTATATTATTATCTAAATTATTCAAAACAGTATGCAATACAAAAGCAACAAAATTTATATAAAAATCATATATGGTTCTTTACTGAGTCAATATAACCATGTGTTCATACGATTCTCGTATAAAAAATGTCGGTTTGAGTTATAATTTTTATTCAACGTTATTATTTTCATGTTGCCTTATAATTTATCTCATATACGTATCTGTACTAAACTAAAAACTACTATCTGAACTACACTAAAAAAAATTACTCAGATATTATATATATATATATATATATATATATATATATATATATATATATATATATATATATATATATATATATATATATATATATATAATATATATAGATAATGTCTAGAGTAGTGGTAACCAATTAGAGAATTATTCTAATATAGGGAATTCTGCACTTCTAATATAGAGGATTTTAGTAGTGTCAAAGGGGAATAATTATATTAATAAAATTGTCAATTGTGTGTCCGTTAGCTGTACACAAAAGACAAGCCCTAAGGATAATCCGCATGAACAAAGGAAATTTCCTCCTTTTGTACATCCATCATTGTAAACCTGGACGCCTAATTTCCATTTAGTAAGCCGCTATTTCTTCCGTTTAGTTCATTTCGATTGCTAAGGAGACAAGTGTGCTCTTCTTTTGCGAGAAAAAAGACTTGGAAACCGGGGATTCCTGTTGATCTTCCTTAGTCCTGATTTGATGACCCCTCCCGGCTAAGATCTCTTCGGTTGCTTTTCTTGTTCTTTCTTCGCTGACTGAGAACTCATCTAGACCAATATCCATATCCAGCGCCTCCCCTTTAGATAAATAATTTACGCAGGTCAGGCAGAACTAGTGCATTGTTGTCAAAATTTCCATTATTAAGGACCGAAGTGTGCGGAAAAACGTCACGGAAGGGCGTTTCTGGGCATTTCTAAAGCGGTCAATAGGGTGTGGTACGACGGCTTATTAATCAAGATGCTCGAGGTGAAGTTCCCATTGGTCACGTTGAAACTAGCGACATCGTACCTCTAGCCAGGCGAAGTGACAGGATAAACGTAAGTGATTATCTTATTATAGTACGCTAGAAGCAGGAATACCGCAAGGAACCGCCCTATCATCGCTCTTATTCTCGATATGCATGGAAGACCCCTTGCGAGCGGATCACACTGCTATGACGTTTTACGTTGACGATACCGCTTTATCGTGACATCGTGATCTCACTATCCGTGGATATCGCACATAGGACGAGATCCACTCACTATCCGTGAATAGTGTACATAGGACGAGATACCTCCAAGAGGTCGCGCTGAGACCGAAAGACTAGTGCTAATGATGGAAGGTAGTCATAAATGTCAAAAATAGCAAGGCCACCCTATTCAGAAAGAACAAAACCAAACCCGTAGAAATGAATGGATACAATATCGAATGGCATGCCTTTGTAAAACATCTCGAAATTACTCTGGACAAGTCTCTGACGTAGAAGGACTATATCAAGAAAACGACAAGAGGACTCAAGAGCACCTTAGCCAAAGTAAGCCCTTCATGTTGAGAGACTAGGACGCTCTCAGCATGAAGAATATGCTACTACTGGTCAAGCAAATTTTCGAGGCCCAGCTATACGCCTACTACAGTATGTCGAAAACAGCGCTGTGACGAACTGTGGACCCTGCGTTCGTAATTTACAAAGACATCTGGAAGAATCAGGATCAAGGAAGGTTAGGTTAGGCATGGACTCACCGCTGTTTGTAACCGTTCCCATTGTGCGAATGACATCCTTTTGTCGTAAGGGAGTGAAACTAGCGGAGGAAACGGCGCAACAGGCCTACCCTCAAATGAGGCGGTCTATGTCTACAGTGATAAGACAGGTAAAGAACAGTAGTACTGCTTAACTTAAATTAAATTATCTTAAGTGGTTATTTAGCATCAGGATGAGCATGCTCGATATTTAATATTAAACCAGTGAACTCAATTTTTTAGATTTTTTTTTATTTAGGACTATGCACACCATAATTTATTATTGATTCTACATATTTGACGATCTATTGAAGCTAAGAATAATCCATTTGTTTTCTTCTATTTTTTGAGCCACGAGACCATTTGAATTTACTGGAGTACACCAGCATGTTATACTATTAAAAGTTTTACTTCACATGGAACATCGTCTTGAATATTTATTATGTTGGCTTGATAGGAAAAAGTTATTTATAATATAGAGTGTCTTAGTTGGAACTATAAAATTTGAATTGCGCGCCATTTGTGTTCTGTCAAAGATAGGGTGTTACTATTTAACGACTGCCACCACTCCAAAATGTGCACCAAACCGTAAATCTGGTTTGATGTATTTCTTTTTCGTCAACTGCATATCGATTTTTAACACCCCAAATTCGACAGTTTTGTTTGCTGACGTATCCATCAAGATCAAAATGTGCTTCATCGCTGAACACAATTTTGTTGCAAAAATCAGCACCACTTTCTCTCTTTTCTAACATCCAACTAACAAATGTACGACGTTGCAGACAGATGCAGATCTTTCTTTAAAATCCAATGCGTGGTGGCTTTTGACAGATTCAATTATTCTGCATGACAGTTTTATTCATTATTCAATTAATTATGGTGGAATTAATACACAAATGGTTTTTATAAGTAGCAATAGTTTTGGCTTACAGACTTTATTACTATAACTGCTTGTTACGTGATTACAATAGAATATATGATTTCATTAAGCTGACTATTATTATTTTTATCTCTATTTGATAAATGAAGTTTACAACGTTTATTGCTATGAATTTAATAGCAAAGAGTAAGCAAAAAATATAAATATACGAGGGCATCACTCCTCCCCTATCAAATTGCATCACTCCTCCCCTATTTCATTTTATCAATTCATCATTTTTCATGTAACAAAACTATTGTAAGAACCAGATTTCAGTCAATCTATGTTCAGTCTACGTTCAATTCATGTTAAAATTTGTAATTCGTTGAATAAAGTCGTTTGTTGTTTTTAAAAAAGTGACTTTCAAAAGAAATTCATTTAACTGGCGCAGCCGGTAGGATTGTCCGTAAACGTTACATCGCGTATTCGTTTGTGAGTTTCAACTCTTAACGGACAGTAATCCACAAAAAGAAAGTTCTATTTTCGAGTGTTGCATCGTGCAGTCCGGTGAAAAGGAACCCAAGAAAACAACAGCGAATTCAACAGCAGATGGAGGAGAAATTGCCACCAAGCGAATACCGGTAAGAGCCATTCCTTTCTCTTTCCAATTACATGAACAAACGTAGATTCCCTAAAAGTTCTTTGCATACGATTCTTTTAGGTTGGACTTATTGTAAGTCGCAATTTTGAAAAATTTAAGGCATATAAATTTTTAAAATTATAGATAGCTTTAATACTTGTAAACAAATTTTGTGCAATGACCCAATATTACAGTATCCAAATTTTGAAGAAGAATTTATCTTAACGACAGATGCATCCAATGTAGCCCTAGTTGCTGTCCTATCGCAAGGAACTATTGGTACAGATAAGCCAGTGGCATTCGCGTCACACATCATAAATGAAACGGAACAAAAATACTCAACAATTGAGAAAGAACTATTGGCTATCGTATGGGCTTGTAAACATTTTGGCCCTTATCTATATGGTAGACAATTTACAATTATCACAGATCATCGACCCCTAACATGGTTATTTAATTTAAGAGAGCCTAATTCAAAACTGGTACGTTGGAGTTTGAAATTGGAAGAGTATGACTATAAGGTTATATACAAGAAAGGTAAATTAAACTCCAACGCAGACGCCCTTTCAAGAATCCCACTTAACATCCATGAAACAGAATCAATGGACAATAACCCAAGTGACATTCAAGAAACACTAAAGATGTTACAAGAACTGGCAGAAATGATACCACCACTCGAATAACCCAATGATAATCCTATAAAAGGACCAGCAGTAGAAAACCTTCCTGGAACATCGGCAGAAAGAAAACTAGAAAATATTGAAAAAAGAAAAGGAAAAATTAAAATACATTCGGACATCATATTGAGACTTCCAGAACAAGAAAAACAATCAGACGAAACACCTCATTCGATATCCGTGGAAACAACTAATAACGGAATTCCCACTTTACCAGAAATTATCAATAATAAAATTAATCAAATTCGTGTTTTCAAAAATAATGATAAGAAATTAGCCGTTCAAATTGAAACCCATGGAAATCAGAAAATTTATAAAGTAAAAATACCACAAGAAAATAGCGTAACATACATAAAACAATTCTTAAAAAAATATTTAAAGCCAAAAACTACTTACTATGTATATTATAATGATCAAAAATTCGTAGCCATATTTAATCAAACGTATTCAAAATTCTTTACAGGCCAAGGTCCTAAATTAATTCAATGTACTATTTTAGTAAATTCTATATATGATGAGGAAGAAATATTAACCCTGATACGGAACCATCATGAAGGTAAAACCAATCATCGCGGTATAGATGAAACCCTTAACCAATTGAAAAGAAATTATTGGTGGAAAAACATGAAGGAATCAATTTCAAAATTTATTAATGATTGCGTTATTTGTCAAAAATGCAAATATGCTAGACATAATCCTTATGTACCATTAATTCATATCCCAACCGCAGATAAACCGTTCGAGACTATCCATGTCGAGGAAACGGAATCCTGGACCTCGATTTAATTTATACTTTCGCTCGAAGTGACGTATTAGCCACGCCCCTCTGGATATACTCAGATCGACCCAGTCAAGCGATCACGCCACCCTGACGTCACTGTCAGCGTGTACGACTGAGCCGGATCGGAGTGTATAAATATCGGAGGTTTTGGCGAATTCGATCTTGCTTAGCTGCGCTTCGAGTGACCTGTATCTAATACATGCGAATACTTGTACCAAGTTAAGGTTTTCAGTTATACCTGCGACCTGGATATTTTATGTGGCCCTGTCCATAAAATTTCTACGACATAAGAATACGTTTGCAAACTCAACACAAAAGAGGTTTTAAATAACCGTTCATTAAACACAAGTACCTTAGCAAAGGGGTACTGAAATGCCACGGTTCCATACCGTTGGATCGACGAGGACCCGCGCCCGTCCGCGCCTATTTTCATTCCTCCGAGGGAAACAAGCGAACGAAACTTCCGCGTGCTTTAAATCGTAGTGTTTTTGCACGTCCGCCAACGACTGTGTGCGTCAGTGAACGTCGCGTCGGAGTCCACGGTTCCTAGGTCCCGAGTCTGGGATCGCCGTCGGTACGCCGGGAGTGCGCGCCTGTTAGCAGATCGACCGGAGGCCAATAGGGTGATCAATCTAGACGAATTGGATTGGGGTAAGTCTGTTCCATTTTAATTCGCCAGCTTGCAAGCCCTACCGCTCGACACTGTGAAGAGACCCCCCGGAACAACACACGCAGATAGATTCCTGTCCCCAGTAGGCTTTAACGTAGTATATTACAACACGTAGGTTTAAGAAAGCGAAGGTTCGATATTTATAAGAAATTGTCTCGAAAGAAATTGTCTGAAAGAAATTGTCTTTATAAATTGTCTATCCCGTACCGATCGATAACCATATTTACGATCCGCCCATTGGTTACATATTTTTACATTCATACGAGGTATATCAAAAAGATCGATATACGAGGTACGGTCGGAAAGTTTGAACTTAGTGAACGCATCCAACGATGGAAATGCGTCGAGGCAGGAAGCCAGCGGAGCCCGAGCGAGACCCGGCTCCTGCTGCACAAGGGAAGCGCCCCCACGCTGCGGGAAGAGAACGGGAACCTCCCCAAACACCGAGGAGCGCCAAACAACAGCGGTCCGTGCCTGTACCAAGGAGCAGCGCTGCCAGCCGGATCCAGGAGGCATCCCAGCGGGCCTCAAGGACGTCCACCCGATGTCATCATCGGGAGCGCAATTGGAGGCAACGCCGCGTCGTGTCGAAAGGGGACACGACGCGAAGGGGATGCTCCAGGAAGAGCAACGTGTACGTCGAGTCGTCGAGGAACCCTCCGTACTACGTACACGGGCACTCCCATCCCCTACCATCTTTCACCCCCGTGGGGACGAAAGCGAGATGGAAGCGAGGGATGGAGTGAGAGGAGGAGCCTCCTATGAAGAGGCGGGCACGAGACGTCGACATGGCGCCCGAGCAGGGGCCGTGAAACAGGAACGGTTCCTGGTCAACGAAAGCTCGCCGGACGGCAGCAACCCCTGGACCAAGAAGAAGGAAGAGCTCAACGAACGGGACGGAAGTCCCTGGCGCCCGAGAAGCCATCCAGGATGCAGTGGAGGACAAGATCCACCTACGCATCTGAAGATGAAGAAGACGAACCGTCTTATGAAGAATTCGAGGAGGACTTAGGAGGGAGGCCAAGTGGACGCAGCTCGGTACGAGGGCGAGTGCTACCACAGGAACGGCCTTTATTGGACGTCTACACGGCGGTGGTAACGGCGCTCCAACAAGTGGTCGAGCAGACTCGACCTCGCCGACCTGAATATGCGAGGCCACCCACAGACCTAACGTTCTCCGCCCTCGACTACGAAAACCCGGAAACGTTCCTCAAGGACATCGAACTCTTCATGGAGGAAGACCAATTCCCGTACAGCAGATACGTGGGAACGGCACGCAGCTGTTTGAGGGGAGAACCCAAACAGTGGGCCGAACGCGTAGCCGGCCCTGGTGTGAGTTGGGAGATATTTCGGAAGAACTTGGTTTCTCAGTATGACTCCCGAACTCGCAAAATAGAGCTGAGGCGCAAGCTGTATAGGTAAATGCAGACGCAAAAACAGGACGCTTTCGAGTTGATCTCGATGAAGATAGCCCTGTTCGATCGTCTGGCTCCCGACACAAGCGAGGAAGAAAAAGTGGATACCATCAAGGCACAGCTGCGACGCGGTACCCGCACGCTGCTACAAGTAGGTCACTGCGAAACCCTAAGTGACCTAGTCGACATAGCCGTGGGCATCGAAGCCGAAGACGATGGGTCACCTCAACGCCGAACAGGAGCCCCACCCGCCGGGAAGGCGACGATGGTAAAAGCGACGACGTCGAAGGACTTCGACGCTGGGAACCACTCTCGCGCGGAAAGCGTCAGGAGGAGAAGACACCGCGGACGGAGGGAACCGACGACGGAACGCGAGACCGGAGGCAGGGGACCGCCCAACGAAGATCGACGACACAACGAGCCCACGAGACGCCCGGAAAACCGACGCGACGCGCCACCACCCCAAAGGCGGGAATGGCGCCGGGACCCCCCAAGGGAAGGGGCCCTCAACGAGAGAAATCCACCACCGGCGACCTCCGGAGAACCGTGGAGACGTCGCGAAGACAGAAGACCGCAACAGCCGACTACCAGCGGACAGGGAAACGCCGGCAGGGGCGAGGAAGAGGGCAACCCTCGACCCCGAGCGTAATCTTCGACAAACAATGGAAAGAGAAGACGGACGAAAGATCAGGAGAAGAGGAAACCAGCGGCGTAACATCGGAAAAATCCGAGCAGGAAGATATGAACATGATCCGCGAAGAAGGTTTCGGGAAAGCGCAGCAACAAGACCCCGACTTAGTGGCGGCTACAAGAGGAGCTACAGACGCACCTCACATACCCCTTGAATTGGGAGGTACAGTAGTTAAGGCACTGGTGGACACTGGTACCAGCGTAAATCTAGTTCGGACAAGTCTCGTTGTTGGACAGTTGCAGCGTACGGTTAACACAGAGTTGCGATTGATAACTCGTCGATCATCCGCCAAGGCGACCGGCTCCATAGAGATGGAGGCGCGGGTTGCTGTAGTCCACGTGCACCTATCCGCTCTGACTGTCGACGACCTGCACGAAGAAGCCATACTAGGACGGCCATTCATGGATCAAGAGGACGCAACGGTGGATTGGAAAAGGAAGACCTTCACGTTCGGAACTCGTCGAAAGCACACGGTGTACTGGGGTGACCTACACCATCAGCCAAGGACTGCGCTGAAGCCTGACGAGCTTTACGAATACATCAAGGACAACGTTCTGGAATCCCACCGAGAAGAATTTCTGGAGGAGATAATGAAATTCGCCGACGTATTTTCCGAAGAGCCTATTTCTGCAACGACGACTTCGACGCAACATACCATCATCCTACGCGACTCAGCTCCGGTACGGATTCCTCTGTGTCGATGCAGCGAAGAGAAAAAGCGACAGATCAATGAGGCATGCCGGGAGATGCTGACGCAGGGAGTTATTCGACGCTCACGCTCGGATTACAACTCTCCAGTCTTATTGGTCAAGAAGAAGGGCGGCCAAAAGCAACAGTTTTGCGTGGACTATCGGCAGCTGAACGCTAAAACGGAAGCAGAGGTTGGAACTCTACCGCAGATTTTCGACACCATCCGCGAGTTGGGAGATGCGCGTTATTTCTCTACGCTCGACCTGAAGGCCGGATACTGGCAAGTACCAATGGCTGAAGCGAGTAAGAAATATACAGCCTTCTCAACACCCGACGGAGAGCAGTTCGAATTTGAAGTAATGCCCTTTGGACTGAGGGGCGCACCTGGAACATTCCAGAAGTTGATGAACGAAGTCTTGGAAGGATGCATCCACAAATTTACCAAGGTATACCTGGACGACATCGTGGTATACAGCCGAAGTCAAGAAGAACACCTGTATCATCTAGGCGTGGTTTTGGAGAGACTTCGACTACACGGCCTCCACGTATCGCCAGGGAAATGCAGATTTGGGGCAACTCAAATAGACTACCTAGGCCATACGATTACGTCCGAACGTAATGAATCACAAACCAGATGTTTACAGAAGATCAAGGAATACCCAGTACCACGAACAATTAGAGAGCTACGATCGTTTCTTGGCACTGCCGGCTGGTTACGGGAGTACGTACCAAGATTCGCTGAAATAGCTGCGCCTCTAACAGACGTACTGGAAGGGACCCGAGGATTTAATTGGACCGCACGACAACAAGTGGCTTTCGAGGGGTTGAAAGATGCCTTAGCTAACCACGCGGAGTTGCATCGACCGACACCCGGCGTGCAGTTCTGTCTGAAAACAGATGCAAGCTCTGTGGGGATGGGCGCGGTACTCTTTTAATGGGACCAGGAAGTCGACGACCGGCGTCGGCTTATTGCGTGTGCGTCAGCCAAATTCTCGAAGACGGAGACCCGCTACCACGTGAACGAGCAAGAGCTCCTTGCGGTTACGTGGGGCGTGAGGAAGTTCAGGCAGTTCCTGGAAGACCAGCCCTTCACCTTGTTCACGGACAGTAGGGTGTTACTGTGGCTGAACAGGTACAAAGACGAGAATTCGAAGTTGATGCACTGGGCGATCATGCTGCAGGCATACAACTTCACGGTGGTTCATGTACCCGGCAGGTGCAATGAATTACCGGACTTCCTGTCGAGGTATCTTGAACCAACGCAACGAGACGAAGAGGCAGAGGAGGTCGACGAAAGGACTTACCCGACCGTCTGCGCAGCTGACGAAGAATCCGACGCAGACGACGGAGCGCTTGAGGAACAGGCGCCTGATGAAGCGCCACTCGCAGAAGCCGAGGGCGATGCACAGCCAAGGGGGGGAGGAAGAAGAAGAGGAAGAACCGGAGGATCCGCCCAGACCACCAGGTCCCCTCTTTGAACTCGTCGCCGAAGAGCAAACGATCAGGCGTGCCGACTCGACATGCTACGGCTAGAAACCGTACAGAGGAATGGCCCTCAAAACGCGGAAGAAGAAAAAGTTGCCCGAAGCCACTTGGATTAAAGTTGCCGAAGTAGAAAATGGATTGATATGGAAGAAGAAAGGTGTAGATCGGCGTGCGCTACTGGCGTGCGGCGTGCGACGTGCCATGTCACATGCGAGAAAGGGTATTAGAGGAATACCACGACTCGCTACTGGCCGCGCATCCAGAGCGAAGGGAGACACTTCTCTCGATTCGCAGGATGTATGATTGGCCGGGAATGGCATTATCAGTGAAGCGACACGTTAGAGCTTGCTTGATATGCAATTCTTCTACGGCAAACCGGCAGAAGGCTGCGCCACTACGACCACGGATTCCCGAAGCACCGTGGAGGACGGTTAGCTTGGATGTACTTGGGCAATACCCCAAGACGAGACGAGGCAACGAATACATTCTTGTGCTCGTTGACCTATTCTCTAAATGGGTGGAGGCCAAAGCTACTCCCCGAGGCAACCAAATCGAATTTCTGGCGTTTCTGGAGGAAGTGTTCGCTCGCTGGGGATACCCAGAATCCATAATAACGGACAACGGTGCGCCCTTCAAGGGGCACCATTGGGAGCGCTATCTGGCAGCTCGGAAGATCGACCATTACACCTCTCCGATCTACCATCCACGAGCCAATCCAGTGGAACGACGCGTGCAAGAGTTGAAGAAGATCCTCAGGGTGAAGCAATTAGGAGTCACAATGTGGGATCTGGAACTTCCCCAGGCTCTCTTCACACTACGCAACCGCACAAGCGCGGCCATAGGACAGGTACCGGCCGATATCAACCTTGGAGCCATCCTGCCCAAACCAGGGGAGTGGACGGTACCCGCCACTGTACGACCGCCTCCCGATCGCACTGCGCAGGCACGCCAACAAAGGATTGACAGGGCACGTGCACGACAAATCGTCTACGCGAGGAACCTCTATCCGGAGCATCGAGACGCGGCCGTGGAATTTCGACCAGGACAACGAGTCATGGTGCGTGAATTCCGGCAAACCAACAATCCGTTCCAGGCAAAATGGACGGGACCTCATGAAGTCGTAACTCGCCACGGAAACAACACCTACACCGTGGAGCGAGACGGTCTGCACGTCAAAGTGCATATCGACGACCTCAGACCCCCTCCGCCGGACAATCCTGAACGGGGCGTTGAAGACGACAATGCCGATGAGAACCTTCGCGAACCTGAAGAGGAAAACGACGACGACGACGCGGAAGGCGCCCAGTAGGAGCGAGCCCAGCCAAGGTGTCGCACCGAAAGGAAGCCCGCGCAACACGCCAGGGACCGGACTCCCTAGGCGCAACGACCAAGGGTAACGGCCAGCGATAGCCCCCCGCAACCCGAGTTGAGGTTGAGGCGAGCGACTCTCTGAAGCCAAGATTACACACACTCTATCAAGTACAGCTGCTATCGTGTATTTTCTTCTATTTCAGGCTCCTTTACGCCAGGTTGGACCAGCAGCCAAGCATCCTAATTACTTTTGTGTTAGCGAGCAAGCTGAAGATGAAGCCAAGAAAATCGAGTCGCGAACGTTGCGTTGTATGCTAGGTAGGGAAAAGAGGGCCCACAAGAGTTTCTTGTAAGTTCTTCTCATGTGCGATAATCGAACTTGCGGATCCAATTTTACTTTTACCTTAACCAGAATCCTAGGCCAAAGCCCCAGCGACCAGTCGCGGCCGACCCCAACGATTCCAAAGTGACAGGGGCGCAACTAAAAATCCAGAACTCGCAGGTATCTTAAAGAGGGAGGTGTCGAGGAAACGGAATCCTGGACCTCGATTTAATTTATACTTTCGCTCGAAGTGACGTATTAGCCACGCCCCTCTGGATATACTCAGATCGACCCAGTCAAGCGATCACGCCACCCTGACGTCACTGTCAGCGTGTACGACTGAGCCGGATCGGAGTGTATAAATATCGGAGGTTTTGGCGAATTCGATCTTGCTTAGCTGCGCTTCGAGTGACCTGTATCTAATACATGCGAATACTTGTACCAAGCTAAGGTTTTCAGTTATACCTGCGACCTGGATATTTTATGTGGCCCTGCCCATAAAATTTCTACGACATAAGAATACGTTTGCAAACTCAACACAAAAGAGGTTTTAAATAACCGTTCATCCAACACAAGTACCTTAGCAAAGGGGTACTGAAATCCCACGGTTTCATACCGTTGGATCGACGAGGGCCCACGCCCGTCCGCGCCTATTTTCATTCCTCCGAGGGACACAAGCGAACGAAACTTCCGCGTGCTTTAAATCGTAGTGTTTTTACACGTTCGCCAACGACTGTGTGCGTCAGTGAACATCGCGTCGGAGTCCACGGTTCCTAGGTCCCGAGTCTGGGATCGCCGTCGGTACGCCGGGAGTGCGCGCCTGTTAGCAGATCGACCGGAGGCCAATAGGGTGATCAATCTAGACGAATTGGTTTGGGGTAAGTCTGTTCCATTTTAATTCCCTAGCTTGCAAGCCCTACCGCTCGACACTGTGAAGAGACCCCCCGGAACAACACACGCAGATAGATTCCTGTCCCCAGTAGGCTTTAACGTAGTATATTATAACACGTAGGTTTAAGAAAGCGAAGGTTCGATATTTATAAGAAATTGTCTCGAAAGAAATTGTCTGAAAGAAATTGTCTTTATAAATTGTCTATCCCGTACCGATCGATAACCATATTTACGATCCGCCCATTGGTTACATATTTTTACATTCATACGAGGTATATCAAAAAGATCGATATACGAGGTACGGTCGGAAAGTTTGAACTTAGTGAACGCATCCAACGATGGAAACGCGTCGTGGCAGGAAGCCAGCGGAGCCCGAGCGAGACCCGGCTCCTGCTGCACAAGGGAAGCACCCCCACGCTACGGGAAGAGAACGGGAACCTCCCCAAACACCGAGGAGCGCCAAACAACAGCGGTCCGTGCCTGTACCAAGGAGCAGCGCGGCCAGCCGGATCCAGGAGACATCCCAGCGGGCCTCAAGGGCGTCCACCCCGATGTCATCATCGGGAGCGCAATTGGAGGCAACGCCGCGTCGCGTCGAAAGGGGACACGACGCGAAGGGGATGCTCCAGGAAGATCAACGTGTACGTCGAGTCGTCGAGGAACCCTCCGTACTACGTACACGGGCACCCCCATCCCCTACCATATTTCACCCCGAGGGGATGAAAGCGAGATGGAAGCGAGGGATGGAGCGAGAGGAGGAGCCTCCTATGAAGAGGCGGGCACGAGACGTCGACATCCACATGGATATATTTTACTATAACCAACGTTCATATCTTACCCTTATTGACAGTTTCTCAAAATTCGCCCAAGCAATGCCTAAAACAGGTCGAGCAAGCATACCAATAGCTAAAAGCCTTATTCAATATTTTTCCCAGTTTGGCACGCCCAAAACTATAATAGTCGATAATGGATCAGAATTCAAAAATAATGTAATTCAGGATATATTAAAACATCATAAAATTAATACCCATTTCATCACAAAAAACCACCATGAATCAAATGGAATCGTTGAAAGACTACACTCAACACTTATCAAACAAATTAGATTATTAACAGAAAGTTACCCCCGTGAAAATATTAATGAATTAATGCCTTACACTATAATAGCCTATAACAGCTCAATTCATTCGGTAACAAAATTAACCCCGTTTGAAATAACTTTTGGACATACTGAAAGTAATGATCCCTTGACAAAACAAGATCCCGAAATACAATACTCGGAATATGTAAATGAACATCGACAGAAATTGGAAATCATATACCGAACTGTAAGAGAAAATATAGAAGAAAAAACGCAAGTGTTAAGTAAACGCAATACTCAAGGTAACGAACAAACTCAATTCAAAATTAATCAAAAGGTTTATAAGAAAAATCCATATGATAGAAGTAAGAAACAGAATAAATTCGTAGGTCCTTATGTAATCACGGAAATATTACCAAACAATAAAGTAAAAATTCAAAGAAATAAAAAATCTGAAATTATACATATAAAAGAACTGAAACGACCTCCTGTTGTTTCAGGTCAAAATGATAAAGATCCTCCTGACATTGACCCTAATTCAGATCAACGCTCAAGAAGTACCGAAAATAATTGATCTAAATGATTCCCCCGGAATTTTACCATTTAGATTAGGAAAAGCTCACTTGACGACATCCCGTCATACATTTCTATATAAGATAAATTTAGATAGTATAGAATTAGAAGTTAATAAACTAACAAACGCTTACCTTTTATTAAATGAATCATTACATATAAAAAATCATCAAAGACCTACTGATTTACACAAATCTGATTTTAATCAAAATTATTATCTCCTAAAAACTTTTATAGCAGAAATTCAAATAAAAACTCAAAATAAATAGTCTTTTAAAGCACACAAAAGAGAAAAAAGAGGACTTTTTAATTTTATTGGCTCAGCTAACAAATGGCTGACTGGCGTCCTAGATGCATCAGATGGTGAACGGTATGATCACCCAATAAATACATTATCAAAAAATCAAAATAAAATTGTATCAGCCGTAAATCAACAATTATCATTGGCTAAAGAATTAAATGAAAAATATCTATCTACAATCAAA
Source organism: Rosalia funebris (assembly GCA_037954035.1). NCBI lineage: Eukaryota > Metazoa > Arthropoda > Insecta > Coleoptera > Cerambycidae > Rosalia > Rosalia funebris. Next base: position 18,992,675 of record JAZFAV010000036.1, on the reverse strand, counting down.
ACTATAACCTCCAATCAAGAACAAATTCAAAACCATATTAATAATTTAATAAAAGATGTGGAATATTCTTGGAAAATTTCTAAATCTCATTGATCAAATTATAATTAATTTCACAATATTAATTACCTTCCTAGATAATCTTGAAAATTCTATAACATTCGCTAAATTACATACAATACACCCAGATATATTAACAGTCATAGAACTTAAAGATTTGTTAGATAATTTAAAAAATGTATATGACCCTCTAGAAATTTTAAATTTGAAATTTATAACTTGGTATTCAATTTTGCATGTTAATTGTTATTTTACTGATAAATCAATCGTTTTTGCGATAAACTTTCCAATTATCAAACCCATACAATACGAATACTATCACTTACATCCTGTACCAACTTCCAATAATACCTTAATTATACCTACCAACCCTATGTGGCTCTAGAAGAAAATTCTTATCAGTATATGGAGAAAGAATGTTTATATATAGAAGAAAGTTATTTGTGTAGACAAGAAAATTTACAATTAAATGAAGATGACTGTGTAACCAAATTAATACAAGGCAAACACCCTGTATGCCAAATAGTCTCAACAAAACCCATAAATTTTATGGTCACCAAAATTAACACTAATTACATCTTATTTGTATCCAGTAAAGAAAGACACATTGAAATTAAATGTCAGGAATCACAATTTATTACATTGAAAGGAAATTAATTAATTTTCCTTCCAAAAAATTGCAAATTAAATTCCGATAAGCTCGAAATATTTAATGAAGAATCCCCAGTTCAAAGTCACCCATTCATCCTACCAAATATTCAAGGAAACTTCGCAACATGGAAGTACTAACCCCTGCAAATAGAAAATATATCCCTTAGCCGCATAGAAAGACTTCAGGAACAAGTCCAAGCCATTAGGCCCCTAACGATAGAAGATTTAGAAGACAACACATCAACAAATTGGCTATTCTGGCTTTTGTTAATCATAATCATTATTTTATTAATTTGTTTTAGTTATTTACAATATGGAAAAGAACACTTATCAAAAAGTTCAAAGTCACTAACAAAATGGAGGAGGGTAACCAAGAAAAACCGTCTTCAGTGCTGTTCAACCCCGAAGCCGCCTCTTAAGGAGGGAGGAGTTATGTGCACAAAGAATGTATTATACCCACGTGGAACTCGTGGCGGATTCGATAACAATTGTTTATTATTTTGTATTTCATTTTATCAATTCATCATTTTTCATGTAACAAAACTATTGTAAGAACGAGATTTCAGTCAATCTACGTTCAGTCTACGTTCAATCCATGTTAAAATTTGTAATTCGTTGAATAAAGTCGTTTGTTGTTTTTAAAAAAGTGACTTTCAAAAGAAATTCATTTAACTATATATATATTTTAACAGTCAAAAGGGTAGGCACGCCAATGTGCAACCAATTTAATTGTATTATTGTTAGTCTAACGGAAAATAAATATATGTAAGTCAGACATTCCTTGTTGGAGAGCATAAAACGGCGAGTTCTCCTGAGTCAGCGGGCGTTATCGGGGCATCATCGCGTAACCGATTTGTGACCCGGACTTGGGAATATAATTCTTAGATATATTGCTAAGTGGGTCAGACATAGAGTTATTATTGAAGTGTGCACTAGACGCTGTGTTGAGCGAGCAGACGTGTTTTTGTAGTTCGGGTAGTTTAGCTATTAATTGGCTACTGTGAATATTGTAGAGTGGATTAAATAATCCAGGTATTTATTATACGTAGTGAAATTTCAGTTTGTTACTATCTCAAGGTAAGGTAGTAATAATAATCTTTTAAAGTAGTGCACTGTATTTTGTATAATTTATATATGTTTGTGAGAGGGTTTAATGTCCCAGTGTTAGAGGGTTAAATGTCCCAATGTGAGAGGGTGAAATGTCCCATTGTGAGAGGGTTAAATGTCCCACTGTGAGAGGGTTAAATGTCCCACTGTTAGAGGGTTAAATGTACTAATGTGAGAGGGTTAAATGTCCCACTGTGAGAGGGTTAAATGTCCCAAGGTTAGAGGGTAAAATTTTCCATTGTGAGAGGGTTAAATATCCCACTGTGAGAGGGTTGAATGTCCCATTGTGATAGGGTTAAATGTTCCACTGTGAGAGGTTTAAATGACCCACTGTTACGGGGTTAAATGTTCCATTGCGAGAGGGTTAAATGTCCCATGTTACGGGGTTAAATGTCCCACTGTTAGAGGGTTAAATGACCCACTGTTAAAGGTTTGTATATATATTAAGAGGGTTAAATGTCCCACTGTTAAGTATAGGTTTGTATATATATTTAGAGGGTTAAATGTTCCACTGTTAAAGGTTTGTATATACAAACCTTTAACAGTGGAACATTTAACCCTCTCTATTTGATGTCTATGCGGTGGATTTATGCCCTTAAAAAAAAACATTTTTTTTGTGGGCCTTGTGGGCTGGGGGGCGCTCTAAATGGTCCATACCTGTATAAATGATGACACCCCTTTCAGTAGGGGTCGTCCAAGCGAATGGAAATATGAATGAGGCGGTCCCGGTAAAGAGCCTGTCCATGCAAATGAAGGGATGTAGCTTGGCAGCATCCCGGGTAAGTCACCTTACTCCCGCATGCTGGGCTTGCGGGGGTGGTCCTTTATTTCCCTAGCTACTCGTGGGACCAAAAATGGAACCAACCCATCTTAAAACTATCTTCAAAGATAAGGAGGTGGAAAGCGGGCCTGTATGGTGAATGCCTCCATCCGCCCAGCCAAACAGTGGCTCCACTGCCGACATCCAGGCCACACTCAGGACCTTGACCTTGATCTTTATTGAGGCAAAGGGCGAGGGGAGCCTGAGCAAACCGGGGGACGAAAGTGGTGCAACTGCAAAGAAAAGAATGAGCGGAAGTCAGTGTAGGAAGCTGGTTAAAGCTAGACGTGAGGAGTGTTGGCGACCTCAATGATATTCCTGGCCTGTCCAAGCGTATGAAGGACACTGATGAAAGTTTTCCATCGACGGGCAGAACCAACAAAAAACCGAGAGGGGAGGGCCGTGGGACCTCTTCCGCTGCCAGTGGTGCTAAGATAGCTGCTGGGGGCGGGGGAGGATTGATGGTTGCGCAGAGAGTTAATCTTCTCACGGTAGTGGCAGTAGTGGAGGATTATCCAGACAGGCTCTTCAAGCGGGAGGAATTCATCGAGTTTAAAGATGCTTTCATCGGGACCATGTAAACGGTATCCCTTGAGAGTTGGCCTCGGCTCGAGACTTCCTTCTGCAGAGGAGGAGCGTTTATTTTCATTGCCTCTGACCAGGGCTCGAGGGAGCGATTACTCGGGATAGTAACTACCTTAACTTGGTCGAGGCCGAAAATAAAAATGAGAGGCGTTGAGCTGCTCCAGACACCGGTGAAGGCTACCGCTTGGATTTCTTCCAAGAAAAAACCTGGGGCGATTCTTCGGGATTTGGAGGCATTCAACCCCACCCTAAAAACTGCGGCGTAGTGAGTAATGTGCACGCAGCAGGAAGACGGGGAATCTGCTAGCACTGAGAGAAAGAAGCTCCTGGTGCTGCAGATTTCCGAGTCCCATGCCAGGGCACTCGCGGCACTGGACTACGGGTCCTTCTACCACCTCGGTCGGGTCACTTTTAAAGTTACTGAAAGAGGTAAGGAGGGTCCAAGCATTGAAAGAGGAGCGGAGAAGACACAATGGCTTTGCCGGGACTCCAAATAACACAAATCAACTTGCATCTAAGCACAGATGCCTCTTCTATTTTACAGAGGTATCTGGCTAAGATGCACACAGATATATCACTCATCCAAGAACCTTGGGTGGTGCGGGGATCTATAAAGGGGCTGGGAACTTTTCTCTGCCACAGGAGCAATAGTACCAACATACTCCAGAGCCGGCATCGTAGTGAAGAACATCAATGCCACACCCCTGTGGAAATGATCTACAGGAGACCTAATGGCGATAACTATGATGCTTGAGAACGTAGGTAAGATGGTCATAGCATCAGCCTATCTACCATATGACAGCCGGGACAATCCGACATCGAGGTGAAAGAACTTGTGGACATCTGTCAAAAAGCCGACCTGCTTTTGCTGATGGAATGTGATGCGAACTCACGCCATATGGTGTGGGGTCGCACAAGCACCAATAGCAGAGGTATGGATCTCATAAAGTATCTGGTAAGTACAGAGCTAGATATTTTTAATGTGGGAAACACACCCACTTTTCATAATGATATAAGGGAGGAGGTAATTGACATTACCTTAGGCTCCTGGCAGGATACGCGCGGAACTGGAGAGTCTGGGATGAACCCACACTCTCGGATCACTCTGCTATGAAGGTCTATCTGGGCCCTCCTCATGCTCCCCCACTCTGAGAGTGGGGGAGCATGAAAAGGCAAAATGGGTTCGTAACCCCAGATTCACAAACTGGGAACAGTTTAAGTCGGATCTTCTAGTAACAGTCTTCTAACGGGGGATACCCTCCAGAATTAGTGAAAGGGAAGTACTAGAGAAAGCAGCCTCCCGACTGAGTAGAGGATTGATAGAAGTCTATGAAATGAACTGTACACATAAACGAGCTAGGCCGAAAGGCCAAGTAAGGTGGTGGAACAATAAGCTGGAAAACCTTAGATGTAAGGTAAGAAACCTTCTCAAGGGAGCTAGAAAACGAAACAGCCGTACAACCTGGGAGGACTATAAGACTGCCAGGAATCAGTACAGGGCTATCGTTAGGGAAGCCCAAAGAAGTAGCTGAGTCTCCTTCTGTAATGAAATAAATAAAGGAGCTGAAGGTAAAGCTCCCTAATGGTAAATTCTCGAAATCAGACGAGGAAACCTTAGATGCACACAGAAAGCACATTTTTCGGGTTTGTATATATATATATATATATATATATATATATATATATATATATATATATATATATATATATATATATATATATATATATGTCGGAGACAACCCTCTGTATAGGCCCATGCCACCCCGGTTATCGAGATAGGAATGCATGGAATGCAGACATAAACACGGTTACGAGAAGACGTAAACATTACCATAAATGGTCATGTCGAATGTGTGACGGAGCTGCGGTGGGAACCTATTTCTCCCGCGGGCAGAACAAAACCGAGTTGAGGGTCCCGTGTAGGAATTCAGTTAGAAAAGACTCGAGATAGCGAGATGAGGATATCACGGGACTATTGGTGGCGGACTGCTTAGCTCCTTTCGTGCAATTTAATTATCGTTTTAATGATCTGACATTTTAGTTTTAGTATTTACTGACTATTGATTTCGTTTGTTTTGTTTAGTGACTTTTATACTTTTTCATCGTTATTGTTTAGTTGATTATTAAGTGTAATAAAGTGTGTGAAAATGCGAACAAAGTCCAGTAAATCTGCCCCAAAGCAGATTTTTTCCTGCTTGCCTCCGACATCAGAAGTGGGATCAGAACTATTACCACAATCGTCAAATAATGAAGAAGCTTCGGAAAATGGCTCCGAAAATGTAATTCGAGAAATCCAACGACTGAGGCAAGAAATAAGAGATCGACCAGGACCTTCAGCGCGCCCATCTGCCTCTATCAACATGGGACAAATAAAACTACCAAAGTTCAATCCCGCAGATAAAAATATGAACGCAGAATCCTGGTGTGAATTTGTTGATGCCTGGGTGGAATCTTTTCAACCCAGCCATATAGAAATTGCATTGACAATTTCCGGTGCTCTAGAAGGTGAAACCGCAAATTGGTTAATATCAGCCAAACCAATGAAGAAAACCTGGGAATTACTTCGTGTCGAATTCTTGGCTGTATTTCAACGAAGAGTAAGCCCAATTGAACAGTTAGCTGAAGCTGTACTAGGACGAACCGATATAGCACCTGAAGATGCCACAATGGAAGACCTGCTACACAGCATGCAAACTGCTTTCACTCTTATTCGAGAACGAGAAAGCGACGAGGCCCTAGCTGTCCTAATAGGCTGCTTTCAAGCTTCCAACCGATTTCCCTATGCCAGACGAAGATTTCAAATTGACTTGCCTAAGGATATTCGCACCTTTTGCACCATGATGGAGGGGAAATTCATCAAACGTCCGGCGCTATATCCTACTGGTCAACAAATACTAGTCCGAAGCGCCCAAATCAGTCATCCTCACATTCTGGAAGAAGTGTAGCGTCCTTTTCTGGCCGATGTCACAGCTGTTACCGACTTGGACATAAAGCGCACAGCTGTCGCCAATCCAAACACGCAACTTCAACAAGTAGTGTGAATCGACACCACCAGGACAGGGAATCAAAATCCGTTAGTTGTTTCACTTGTGGGGAAGCTGGTCATATCTCACCAAATTGTCCCAAGAAGGATCGCTCTCGGAGACCAAGCGGAAAACGCCGAATAAGTGAGAGAGGGGTGAATATTTACGAAGTTGCCGCCTTGCCTGAGGGAAAGCTACTTTTAAAAACTGGTGAGACGTTAATACTGATGTGTCAGATATAAAAAAACAAAACCTTTTCACTTTGTTACTAAAATACAGTAAATATTTTGTCAATGGCGTCCCTTCAAGACGAGTCACCACAGGAGCTTTAAAAATACGTTTAAAAGATTGTAATAAATTTGTTCAACGTAGGCCTTATCGTTTAGCACCTGTTGAACGCGAAATAGTTAGAGAGCAAATTAAAGATTTAATAGAAGCTAATGTAATTAGGCCAAGCTGTTCTCCATTTGCCAGTCCAATTATCCTTGTGAAGAAGAAAGACGGCTCAGACAGGCTCTGCGTAGATTCTCGGGAAGTTAATGACTGTACCAGACAATTATCCATTACCTTTAATCAATGACCAAATTAATCGTTTATGCGGGGCGCAGTACTTCATGTCATTAGACATGGCTGCTGGTTTTCACCAAAAACCCGTTGATCGTGAATCCATTGAGAAAACAGCATTTGTAACTCCCGATGGGCAGTACGAATACCTCACCATGCCTTTTGGTCTCAAAAATACACCCTCTGTATATCAGAGAGCAATTGACAAAGCTTTAGGTGAACTTCGTAACACTTTCGTGATTGTTTATATTGATGATATTTTAATTCCATCAAGTTCGATTTCCGAAGGTCTTGAGCGTTTAGAAATTGTCATACAAACACTTACTAAAGCAGGATTTTCATTTAATATTGAAAAATGTAGTTTTCTTAAACTCGAAATAGAATATCTTGGCTATGTAATACGAGCCGGCGAAATGAGACCAAACCCGCGTAAAGTTTCAGCGTTAATACATGCTCCAGTACCCAAAACTGTTAAACAAGTGCGACAATTTCTGGGTTTAGCTTCTTATTTCCGGCAGTTTATTTCAAAATTTTCCAAAATAGCCACCCCACTGTATCAATTAACTACTTCGCCAACAAAATCCATAAAGTGGCTACCACGACATGAAGAGGCTAGACAGCAACTTTTAAGAGCACTAACGTCGGAACCGGTCCTAATCATTTTTGATCCTAATTTGTCAATCGAATTACACACCGATGCTAGTTCAGACGTTTACGGAGCAATATTATTCCAAAAGAAGGACTCTAAACTTCACGTTGTTGCATATTTTAGCAGACGAACCACTACAGCTGAATCTCGTTATCATTCTTATGAACTCGAAACATTGGCAGTGGTACAATCAATACGATTTTTTCGCCATTTTTTATATGCCAAACACTTTACAGTAGTAGTAGATTGCAATTCCCTAAAAGCTTCTCGGACAAAAAAAGATTTATCACCACGAGTTCATCGCTGGTGGGCATTTTTACAATCGTTTGACTTTGACTTAATTTACCGAGAAGGCAAACGCATGAAACACGCTGATTACTTGTCAAGAAACCCTACACCGCCACTTGAAAAGGGGAATGTAAACACATATGCACGTTCCGTGCAGGTAGTTGACCTATATACAGATTGGCTCTCGGTCGAACGAAAACGGGACAACGACCTTTTAAGCATCATCACAAAAATTAGGTCAAATGAACTTGATTCAGACCTAGCAAAAACCTATGACGTTCGTAATAATTTATTGTACCGTAAAATCGAGCGCCATCATAAAAGTTTATATTTACCAGTGGTACCTAAGTCAATGGTGTGGTCGGTAATAAATCACGTACACACTGACTTAAAACATTTGGGTTGGGATAAAACTCTTGATAAAATTTATGAGTTATATTGATACTGAAAATGAGGGACACTGGTATACCATTTAATGGAAGAATTAGTTTCTTGCGAGTCTCTCATATAAAAATGGACTTGAGGTAAATTATACTTCAATTTATTTGTATTATTATTTATATCTATAATTAAGGAGGACTCAGTCACCTAGTAGTTCTTTTCTGCATTTTAAGTTATATAAAAGCTAAACAAAGGCAAATCAATAAAGTAAACAACTTTGCTAAGATGCTTTGTATTATAATAAGTATTTTTATGAAGAATACTAATATACTATCTGCTTTGTTATAGCTCCATTGACCTAGAAAGTACAGAGTTGCCAAATTATATACTATCAGTAAGAACATTCGAAAGATCTACGTATGAAAATAAATTGTTTGAATTTCCATCTTACAGGTGGAAAAAAGCTAGTGATAACAGAAAAGTTCTTATGGAATCTTATGATATAGGATTGATCGTGAGAAGAATCAAGTATTTAAAGTAGATGACACGTATCTTCACAGTTCGCACACAATACTAAATGATTGAGCAGATGGCAGTTCTACAGGATCATGATGCGAAGATGCAGATACTGACAGCAGTGACAGTGATATTGAAATCATATATCTATTGGAAGAACAGGATTCAAACGAATATATTTTTTATTATTAAATATGTTTTAACCAGTTCAATACAGTGTGTATTTCATCATTTATTGTATAACGTCTATTATGACTATGTGAAGCCACTGTTTCCTGTTATTATTTTTATGTTCTGTTTGTACCTATTCTTATTACATTTATAATTTGATTGCCTTATTTCCTAAATGTATTATTATTGTTTTTTTATACATTGGATTGTATTTATTGTCACGATTTCCTCATTTGCTTTACTTTTCTTTTTTGTGGTGTGTATTACTTTATATGAATTGCACTAATAAATATCTAAATATCTGTGTGTCTGTCTATCATTATTGTATATTTGTATCTATTTATTATTAGTTATAATGTTATCCAGTAGTATGCAGACTAACCATCGGATTTGCATAGGCATGTATGAAATTTTTTAAATAATTTTTACGATGAAATTTTAATAAAATGTGCTACGCCCCAAGAAAGGGGTTGTGCCATAGCAAGGGTTGTACGGGTGGAAGTTTGGAAAAGTAAGTCCTGAATTCTCTTTCGTGGTTTCTCTCCTTCACTTTAGCTACTCGCTAGCTGCAGTGGAGGTGGGAGTGGATGCCAAGGAGAGCCACCCGTTTTCCATCCGTAGTCAAGGGAGAGAAAATTTAATTATACAAGAAAACGGGAAATGTGCCTATATTAGCAATGAAACTACAGTACTAACCTTACTACTGGTACAAAATAAATGTTACAAATATCGTTTTCTAATTAACCCTAAATTTACATCAAAAGAACTCTTCTTTTATATCAGGAACAGTAACATGTTTTATTTTCTCTCACAAATAATATACCGTTATGGTTAAAATAAATAATAAATATCAATTGTCAGTTGATTTGAAAATTTCGTGTACGTTATTGCAAAATTAGTCGGCTTTAAAGACGATTTTTTTAAATCCGATTTTCAAGCACTTTCCAACTTATATCATTGTTTATATTAATAGAGATACAGTAAATCGATAGTAGTACTATATTTTGACTTGCAATAAGTAGTAAGGACAATTATATAAAGTGCGGTTATAAAAAACTTGCGATTATTTTTTAGCAGGTGAAAGTGCATTCGAAGAAAGATTATATTCAGAAACATATCCCGCGAGAAATCTACCTAATGAACGCACGTTCGTGAGGATTTTTCAGCAATTGCGAGATTTTGGAAGTTTTAAACCACGTACTCAAGACCGATGTCTTGAGAACAAGCAAGAAGAATAAGAAATGTTGTGCCGGCTCTCTTGGATGCAATTAAAGAAGATCATGTCACCAGTACAAGAATAATAAGTACCCGATTTGACGTGTGACAGTTAACCGTTTCACAAATTTTACGTTCGCAAAGGTGACACGCGTATCACGTCGGGAAAGTTTAAGCTTTGCTTCCAGCAGATTTAGCAGGTCGAAGACAATTTTGTGAATGGTTACAATAATTTGAACAGGATTTAAATTTTTTTAAATTCGTTTTGTGGACAGATGAGGCAGGATTGACCAGAGAAGGGGTTTTTAATATTTACAATACCCATATTTGGGCTGATGAAAATCTTCGAGCTGTACAAGAGAGTTTGGGCAGGAATTATTGACAATTACCTTATTGGACTGTACTACCGAGACGTCTGAATGGAGGAATGTACCTCAGAGTGAAACTTTAGAAAATCGTTTGGATGATTTATTGCCTCTAGCAATAAGAAGACTGATGTGTATTCAACATGATGCTGTCCCCCCCACATACTGCTAGAAATGTTCGTGAATTGCTGATGAGAAGAACACGATTATCTGTATACAGAATAATGGTAGCCATTTTGAAGAGTTTTTGTGATTTTATTATGGTTATCTCGGTGATTTTATTATGGTTATGTCTGTGAGTATGCTCAGGAAAAAATGTTGTAAAATGAAGTCATGTGAAGTAATCTTATTGGATGGGTTGTAAAGTGAGGTGAAGTAAGGCACAGTTAAGTGAAGTGACGTGAAATTAAGTGTAGTAAAGTGGAGTGAAATGTAAAGTGGATCGATTAGTACCTGGTCAGGTGAGTGTTTATTAATTTTTATTCCTTGAAAATGTTTTTCCTTTTTATTATTAGTATGTTGGCATTTATTTGTAATAACAATTGCTTGTTTTTCAAATACCATTTGTTGTTTTCGAATTTATGAAAATTCATAGTGGGATCATAGGGCTACAGGCAAACAACCCATTTATCAAAAAAGTAACGCGCCAAAGCAATACCTCAATGGTGGTCTGGAACCTTGTTGATTTTCATTTACCAATTAAAATAGCAGTTTAAAGAAATTAAAAATGTATTTTTGGTATTCTAAAATTAATATTCTTTTGGTAAAAATGTATGTACACCTTAAAGACTCACCCTGTATGTATATATATATATATATATATATATATATATATATATATATATATATATATATATATATATATATATATATATATATATAATAGGGGCACATAGGACCTTGGCGGTAAACCGAGAGAGGGACGACAGGGAACTTGCGAAGGAGGTACTCACACCGGCTAAGATGAGGTGGGCCTTGAGGTCCTTTGATCCATATAAATCACCGGGACCAGACGGCATATATTCGGTTTTTCTGCAGAAAGTAGAAGAGATAATCCTCGGTCCGCTTATAAGGCTCACCAGTGCCAGATTGGCACTGAAGATGGACCTGGAACTGTGGCTAGGTACAAGGGTTGTTTTTATACCTAAACCAGGCAAAGTCGGATATACGTTCCCTAAGGACTTTCGGCCGATTAGCTTTACTTCATTTTTACTGAAGACTGCCGAATGATTAGTTGACAGATACCTTTGGGATACTGTCCTAATAGAGAGACCGCTTCAAGGGAGCCAGCATGCTTATCAAGCTGGTAAATTAACCTAAACAGCTCTGGATAAGATTGTGTCATCGATACGACCACAACTGGACTCCGGAGGATATGTTGTCGATACCTTCCTTGATATTGAAGGAGCCTTCAGCATATCCAGGGAGGTGGTTAGAGGAGTACTAGATAGATGCAACACCCCCAGAATAATGGTTGAATGGATAGACTATATGTTGGGAAACAGACAACTTATTGCCAATAAAGGCAAGACTACCATCGAGAGCCGGGTCGACCCGGCATGTCCACAGGGAGGGTTATTGTTCCCCCTTCTGTGGTGCCTGGTAGTGGATGAGTTGCTTGAAAGGTTAAAGGATTACCAAGTAATTGACTGTGCCGATGACCTAGTAATAATAACGAGGGGCCCTTTCCTGGAGCCCATTCTCGATATAATGCAGGGAACATTAAATAAGGTTGGGAATTGATTCAGGGATAGGGGGAGACTCCCTTATCCCTTAATTCTCCAATCAATCAATCAATCCCTCTAAGACTGAGGTGATGGTGTTCACCAGGAAATATAAGTGGAACAGAATATGTCCACTATAATAGCAAAGTGAAATACTTAGGAGTAATCCTGGACGGAAAACTGTCATGGGCAAAACATCTAAGTCACATATGTTCCAAGATAACAGCAACACTTTGGCAACTAAGACGGGTAATTGGTTAATTGGTAATAGCTGTGGCTTGAAACCGGATACAATGAAATGAATGTATGAGGCAAGACTCAAACCCAGACTGACGTATACAGCACTAGTCTGGTGAGAGAGAGTTGGAAGCCAACCGACTTAATAAACTAAGAGGATTGATTCTAAGAAGTATAACCGGAGCCCCAATATCAACACCGATCGAGGCGATGGGGATACTAACAGAGATACCACCTCTTGATGTCACCCCGAAAGCGGAAGCCGTAAAGGCAATGTTGTAATAGGGTGAGAAACATGAATAGGAAGGTAAGGGACCTGAGTAGACTCAAGAGAGCTAGCTTAGGAGGGACTCCTATGGATGCTCTCTGACCACTTCCATGACTGTCCACTTTCTGTTTGACAAGAAATATAAGATCACCCTTACCAGTAAGACCGACTGGTATGGGTGTTATGGACTTACATGTATTGGTAGATTTTAGAAAAATAGCGAATAGAACTATGAGTTTAATTTTTTTTTTTTTTTTTTTAAGAAAAACGTCTCGAGGTCGTTGAATATTGTACATACATAACAGTAGATTAAATCTATTTAACAATTTTTTCGTAATATTTAGACTTATTGTTATTGCTATTTAGTAGATGAGCGTCCAGCGAGACACTCCCCATAACACTAATCACTTCGTTTGTGTGATAGATATACGCTTAGAAGTTCTAGGCACATTCATTATCACTACACTAATTCGAACAGTTTTAGTCTATTTAGCGGCTGAACATGTCCGTTGTTGTCAAGTAACGACATTCAACATTTTTAGGTTTTCTAATCTTAATTGATGTGTGCCTGCAAACCTTTCAATCTCATCTTCAATCATAAGCATCTTTAGGTCGCGATAGATGTTTTCATTACGGATGGTAGATTTACGATACTGCGAAGTATTTTTTCTCAAGTATCTGAATGACTTTGATGTTAGGTTTCTTGGTGCATCCTCAGAGTTGGATGCTATAAGTTCACACGGACTTCAGGATTTCTTTGTAGACACGCAGTTTGTTGTGTATAGACTTAGAACTCAGAATGACATCCGAAGAGCCAGTACATTTGTTTGACTTTGAAGTTCAGTTCTCATGTTCCATGTATTCCATTTTTTTGTCCAATTGGGTGATATGACTGCTTCTTGAAGTTTTTTGTAGCTGATTAGATGGCTTGGTCGGCAGCGAACAACGCGATGTCATAGGTGAATGTTGCCGTGACGGTTGCCAGGTCCAAGGAGGGTGACATGAGGTACTCCAGCACCAATCTTCTTGAGATCAGAGTATTTTTCATCACGTTTGATTCTGAAGTGACAGTGATGTATAAGCGGAGAATTTTGCTCATTTGCTGTGACAAATATGTTTTCAAGTTGTATTCCAGGCCCTGGTACCACACTCTGTCAAATACTTGTGTCACGCCTAGGAATATCGTTGGGCAAATATTTTTCTCTTCTAGTGATCTCTCAATTACGTCGGTGATTCGATGTACATGAACAATGATTCGGTGCTTGTTACGAAATACAAACTGATGAGACGGAATAAGCTGCTTTTCCTCGATGATAGATTTGAGTATCTGTAAAAGGAGCTTTTTGAATAGCTCGGATATAATCTGCAACAAAGATATTGGGTAGTATGATGTTCTATCGTCAGGTGGTTTGACAGGTTTAGGAATAATTTTTACTTCAGCAATCTTCTTCAGGTGATAAGCCAAAAGTGGGCGGAGCTACCACATGCTCACATTCCAGTGTTGACCAATCAGGGAATTTGTCCCGAAATTACGCCACTTCGATGACGTACTGATTTTCTAACGGTAATTTCCCCGAAAGGTATAAAACTGAAATACGGAAATTGCGCAGTAGTACTTGTATTACAGAACGAAAATTTAACTATAATTTCAATTTCAGGAGCATCCAACGCGATTAATTGTGGGCACCAGACCCTGAAGGATTTATGTGGACGGGTCCCACATAAACTGCTCATAAAAAAATAAGTCATATTACGAATAGCGACGCTCGCCCATTAACCACGAAAGGATAAAGCGGCTTTTATAGCATCATCGAAGGATGCATAAGCGGGGTGCATAATCAGCCTGATCAGAGGGTGCAGTGAGGGAACGAGTCGGTGAACGACATACAGAATGTGGATCGCCACCTTTGTTGTGAGTGCAAGTGGCGTCCTAGAAAGAATCGCTCAGATGGGGAATAGATATTCGGTAAGTCCGTTCACTTTATTTCCTTTTTTCAGGTTGCGTCCGCCGGACAACGGCTGCTACATGTGTGCGCCCGTGAACAACGCTCACAGGTGTCAGTGACAGTGAGGTTGAAGGACACCCGGCAAAAGTCCTAATGACCCAAGACAAGATGGAAGCAAGCAAAGGCTAAAACATGGAGACCCGCAGCAGCCGGAATTTTGAGGGCGTCGATGAGCCTGCGAAGCTCTACCCCAATCCCCAAATTGGGGATGGTTAGCGAGGTTCGTCCCAGCGCCGTTGTGGATGGGTGGGGGAGATGACGGCCAGGCGAGACTCCCTATAGAGCGGCCCCAGGGAAGGGCCCTGCCATGCCGGCACCACGGTGGCGAAGAGTACGATGATAACACTTTCACTATACTGACATGTATGGGAATCATAGTGCTACGTTGAAGAGATGAGTTAGTTTCATAATGCCCTTGTGGGACAATTCCTTAAACATTTATGCAGTTAATATGTCACAATTACTGGTGATTTACTTGTGCAATATTGTTTCTGATCGTGTTGATCGGCTGGTGTTATTGGCATAATTATCGTACTATCTCTGTTAATAATTTGTGGTATTTCTGCTATGCTAGTCGCCTCATGGGACTGGAAAATATTTGATAATTGTTAGCAAATATTTCTGCCTATTCTTCTTCTCGTCGATTCCAGTTACAATTATTTTTGACAATGGGAGGGTTATGATTCTTTGGCCTATTCAAGGATTTAGTTATGCAATTTGCACAGGAAGTAGTATGTGCTATCATCATCCGTTAACTCTCTGAGCAAAACTCTCAAAACTTTCATTCTTGATCGCTTTAATTTCATGTTTGAACTATTCGCATAGATTATTTAGCAGTCACTTGTCCAAAGAACAAGGTTTTTTCATTTTTGATATCGGCCTTGTGTTTTTACGTGTACCAGGTCTCGTATTTCTTTGTGTAGTTTAATCTTGGTGTGTTAGGCTTTAGTGTGGGAGTATTGTTCCACGCAGATTGCTGCAGGTCGACCACTAATTTTTTAACTTCATGGTCTAACTGTTTTCGAGTCTAACTCGTTGGTGAGGTACGAGGGGTATTTCATTACTACATGTTCACATGAGAGTAGAATAGAATGTTGGTTTGCTTTGCTGATTGATTGAGTTGTCTTCCTTTCAGCGTTATGTGAGCGGAACCCCAATAGGTATATTTGGTACTGAAGTCTCATCCGATAAGTTTAATATTCATATAACACGTAACTATTTGAGATGAAGTTCAATTAATATTTTACGGAACTTAAGATTGTCTCGGTGTACAATTATTCGAATGACATTGAAGTATTACGTTCGAGTATTTTAAGAATCTCAACATTAAAATGAAACAATAATTACTTTTTACTGATTTAGTTGTAGAATAAACGTTATATAATCCGGCTTGAAGAGCTAAAATATTCTAAAGTGATCTGCCATTTCATTTTCTCATAAATCGGATATTATAAATGAATCTGTACAGATGATTCTCGATAATAATGAAATCCTGATATACGGTTCCCATTCCTGGTGTACCCTACTGGCCAATAAATTTTCCTGTAGAAGATTGTAAGCAATTATTTGCTAAAATCTATTTAGGTCACATATCACCTTAAATTTAGTAAAATGTGATAAACACAAGTAATTTTTATTTTGGAAAGAAACTACTCTCCGTAGTTTCATCATCATATGTCGTAACTCATCCTTAATACACTATCAGTGGAATGGTAATTATAGTTCATCACTGTATTATCTACAAAAAATTAATTAACTTAAATCCTCGGATATCGTTCCAAAAATCCAATTTGAGAACAATGAAAAATTTTCAATCCGGAGCAGTGATTGCCTTACATTAACTTACTTCTATAAGATGTATATCTCGTTCTTGCAGAACATCCTACTTGCGTATATATTTGGTATGTTCCTCCAATTGACGTTGGCAAAATATTGGGCGACGGAGAATTTGATCTTGATGGACTGTTCGACCAAAAATTTGTATCATCACCACCTATAGTGCTGCCACTATCTGGAAAAATAATGTATAAAAATAATACCATCATATTTATAGAAATTTTAAACTTTTGAAGACAATAAAAATCTATTTATTTGCCATTTTTACCCTTGGGTAAATTATCAGTTAACCAAGGGAAATATTCCGTTGATTAATTGATAATTTAAAATTATTAATAAATGTACGTAATAGGGATATAACCATTATGAAAAAAAAAACAATAAAACTTTGCAAAAAAACGAGTATAAACTTAGTATATTTATAAAATTTGAAAAGAAGTCATATATGGATCAAAAATTCAAAATTGACCCTAAAATTTTAGATGTGTCCACTAATCAATCAACTATACTACTCCTGAAGAGGACGTCGTTTTTTTTTAATAGTATAGCAAATAGCACAGTTTTATGATGGAGTTGCTAATTTTATTTTTAATGACATTAAAGCTTGTGAGATTGAAAAAGTATTTAATAAAATTAAAATAAATGTCTGGTTCTTATTATATCTTCATATGTTATCGCTTATATGGCCCTATACTATATATTATATTAATAATCTTATTTACATTATAGACAAATGTCTAACAGGTATTTTTTCGGATGCCTGGAAAGAGACCAGTGTTATTATCATTCTCAAGAATGCAAATCCTACAACCAATCAACATTTTCATTCAATTAGCTTGCTGTCGGATTCTAAAGTTTTAGAAAAAATAACCTCACAACAACTTATTATATTTCTTAACGAGAATGATATTCTTCCAGCTACACAGGCTGGTTTTCGGGCAAATTATAGTAAAACTACGGCTTTACTGAATATAACTGACGAATTATCCATGATGCAAATAGAAATATCTATTTAATTTTACTCCATTATATCGATTATATACAAAATTAATAACACACATGTACCAGTTCCCCATTCCCACAACCAACCCTTGGGAAAAGAAGGCAACGCAGGCACAAGAAACATTAACGTAAAACATAAATCAAAATACTCAACAACGACAGGGTAGGGCGACTTCAGAGGGGCAGATTGATTTCAATAACTTAACTTAATAATAAATGAATAGAAAATATTAAATTGTAAGATTAATCTAAAATAAACAGTAAGCACTATTAAAGACTTTAACAAAATGTTAAATAATATAGAAAACACTATTGAAGTCATTATAGTCTAAATATGCTCCTAAGTTGTCAACTGAAATGCAAACGTATTAAATAATAAACTCAGCATTAATAAACTCGAACATTTTATTAATGATAAAAACCCCGATATTATCATAATAACCGAAACAAAATTAAAAGTAAATAACAAACTAAAAATAAATAATTATAAAATATACAGAAATGATAGGATAGAAGGAAGAGGAAGGGAGGGGCTATTCTAATTAAAAAGGATGTGCCGCATCTCCCATTTTCAGCAATAGGAAATTCCAGCATAGAAAACATTGCAATCAAATTAAATGATAGGACGGCAATTATGGCAATCTATAATCCACCACGAAATATTTTAACAAACGAAAGTCTCCATTGATAGGCGATTTTAACGCCAGGCACAAAAACTACATACAGAGCATCGCTAATAACAATAAAAATGGTATTAAATTAAACGAATTTATAGTAGATAACAATTTAGCAATGCTTGCCCCAGAAATGCCAACTCGTTAAATAAAACTATGCCGACGTATACAGATTTAACAATAGCCAAAAACTACCCTTATGATATCCAGCCTTTCTATCCTAGAAGAAAGGCTATGACATACTTGTACAAACAAGACGAGACAGACGAACGAGTAGAGGACTTAACAACAACAATAATTAAGGCCAGGGACAAGACAATAAATACAATAAAGATCAATCTCAGAGAAGAAAAAATAACGGAAGAAGCGAAACAGCTACTAAATTTTAAACATAAAATAAGAAAAAGGTGGCAAAAACACAGAAGGCAAATCGATAAAATAAGACTAAAAGACTTATAACTTACAAAAAATAATAAACGATAGAATAACAAAAGAATTCAACGACCAGTGGGAGTACAAAGTAACTAACGTAAATGTAAAAGACAATTTATTATGGAAATTAATAAAACAACTCAGGAAATAATATAGAACCCAATCGAGACTAACATATAACGGGGTTGGTATAAGTGCAAGACAAAGAAAACGAACTACTAGCAAACGTAATAGCGGAAAATATCAAACAAATAATCCTTTACTCGTTGCGTATCCTGGATATAGTTCTGATTTACATACAGGTACGCGTATGTCTCCCCGGCATAGCATCCAAATGTTTTAGGATGCTTCCGTCTGCTATCTGCGCATCTCCAGGGATCCCCGTAGATTGCCTTCTCTTGAGATGAAAGACTGCACACTTGTCCAATTACTCTATAGAGGCATAGGTCTCGAGGTCGTCCATGTAAAACAAATGGGTGACCTTATGCCTCCGAGTATTGGGTGGTCCACAATTGTCCGGAATCGGAATTTATATATATATATATATATATATATATATATATATATATATATATATATATATATATATATATATATATATGTTAACTTATCTGCCGCCTTCACGGTCCCGTCGCAGCCACTTGAACCCTAAATGATGCCATTCAACCCCACTAACTATAAGTTATTGTAAACAAATACTCTCAAGCTTAGACGACTATTTACTCGATGTTCAGATAGGGCCTAATATTAGTCTGTATTATGTATCACGTTTAGCTCGGTGTGGCGGATGGGTGGATCGATAATTGTCAAGAAATGTTATTTTGTGAATTTTGGAATATTATTTGATAAACTTTTCGAACAAAAGCTAACATCAGAAGTGGGATGCCTCCTTTGTTTTAGGCTAGGGAGAGGACTTACGTGAAAAGGTGCGGATTAAAAAAAAATGGCGGACTCCGAAGAACAAGTGCGTAACTTGAGTGACAGAGTTGACAGTGAACCAGAGACAATTCAACGAGATGGTATCGTGAGTGATCAGATGTTTAACATGTGGAAGCTGCAACAAGAAAGTAATGCACAACTTCAACAACAACTGATGGAATTATTATCCACAATGGCCGCCCAGCATACTTCCGGCCTCTCCGTCCCGAGTACTTCATCAGTACCCCATCTACGTCTGCGCTTGACGTCAGATCCGCGTTGGTGCATATTCATCTCTCGTCATTAGATCCCGATGACACACCTTTCTCGGTGACAGAATGGATGAATGACGTAACACATATTCAACAGGAAATCGGGATATCCGATACGCTGTTTGTATTGAAAGCCGGCGAGACTATACGTGGACGTGCCTCTCGCTTTTATAAACAATGGAAACCACTTGTGCGTGACTGGGCCGCATTCCGCAGAGATTTCGAAGTCGCTTTCCCCGCACAAGGTACTCCTGCTACCAAAATTCGTGCGTGCCTTGCCATTAAAAGTACCAATTTTGATTCTTTGGTCAAATATGGCAATGTTAAACTTGCTGCCATCAAACGGTTTTATGCCAATTGTCCTTGGGAAATAACAGTGAGTCTTCTTGAAGATGGGATGCAAGACGTAGAGGTAAAAAACAGAATTTGCATGCAAGATCCGACAGATGAGACGAGCTTACTAAAACTGTTGGCACTCTTCAACTCGTGAAATTAGTGACAAATTGAAAAATTTTTCAAACAAAATCTCGATTACCCCTCGTACGGAACAAATTTTTAAATTTCATTGCAACCTGGTAAACACTGATGCTATATTATCAGCTCAAGAAGTAGAAAAGGTTCGTTTGCCAAATGCAATTGTCAAAATTAATCAGAAAGGTGAATTTTTCACTTCAGTTATTAATGCAAATGCAATCCCAAAAATGATAGATTTTTCAGAGTTAAAATTAGAACCAGTTCAAAATTCTGTTTTGCTAAATTCAAATATTTTAAACCCAGAAACATGTCAAACTGACATGTATAGCAGAAATAAAAAATCAACTCAGGTTAGATCATCTAAATTGTGAAGAGAAGGAATTAATTTCCGAAATTTGCTTGGAATTTTCAGACATCTTTTATTTGGAAGGAGATAACTTAAGCTTCACTAACGAAATTAAACATTCTATTGATACTGGTAATGCGAAACCTATTTTCACTAAATCGTATCGTTACCCACATATTCACAAAGAAGAGGTTAAAACCCAAATTTCGAAAATGTTATCACAAGGTATTATACGACCATCTATTTCACCCTGGTCATCCCCAGTTTGGGTCGTACCGAAAAAATTAGACGCCTCTGGCAAGCAAAAGTGGCGCGTTATAGTTGATTATCGCAAACTTAACGAAATATCCGTCGGAGACAAATACCCTCTCCCGAACATATCAGACTTATTAGACCAGTTAGGAAAATCCCAATACTTTTCAACCCTTGACTTAGCTTCAGGATTCCATCAAATAGAAATAGAGCCAAAAGACATTTTAAAAACTGCATTTTCTGTAGAAAATGGACATTTTGAATTTATCCGTATGCCATTCGGATTGAAAAATGCTCCTGCTACTTTTCAGCGTGTGATGGATAATATCCTTTTAGGCATACAAAACGAACGCTGCCTCGTCTATATGGACGATATTATTATTTATTCCCCGACAATTCACGAGCATATTGATCGTCTAACCGAAATTTTCAAACGTTTAAGAAATGCAAATCTCAAAATTCAACCGGACAAATGTGAATTCCTTCGAAAGGAAGTCGCTTATTTAGGACATTATATTACACCAGAAGGAGTAAAACCGAACCCAGATAAAATTAAATGTGTTGCGAATTTTCCAGAACCAGAAAACCAAAAAGACATCAAATCATTTTAGGTTTAGCCGGTTATTATAGACGTTTTATACCCCAATTTGCTAAAATATCAAAACCATTGACAAAATTATTGCAAAAAGATCTTGCATTTAATTTTGATTCAGAATGCCAAAAATCATTTGATCAACTAAAAGAAGCCTTAGTAACCACTCCTATTCTTATGTATCCAAATTTTGATGACGAATTTATCCTCACAACCGATCCTAGTTCTTTCGCTATCGGAGACGTTTTGTCTCAAGGACCGATAGGTAAAGATCTGCCAATAGCTTATGCTTCACGAACACTGTGTAACTAAGTACTCCACAATCGAGCGTGAGCTTCTTGCAATCGTTTGGTCCGTAAAACACTTCAGACCGTACCTTTTTGGCAGGAAATTCAAATTAGCGACAGATCATAGACCCTTGACGTGGCTTTTATCAATAAAAGACCCCGGCAGTCGCCTAGCGCGTTGGCGATTAAAACTCGAGGAATATGAGTATGAAATTATATACAAACCCGGTAAAATAAATAAAAACGCAGACGCTCTTAGTCGTATAAAAGTCAGTCATTTTCAAAATTGTTCAAAAATTTCAAAATAAAATTCTGACATCAAACTCTGACAATGAATCGAACGCATCAGAAGCAACCGAAATTGCCCCAGAAGCTATCGTACAAGAACTAGAAACCTTTGTAAGTTTATATAAAACTCAGTCACTAATTGACTACAATAAAATCAAAATAACAAATAATCAATTACGCGACAAAAGACATAAAGACGTCATTACATTTTTTCAAAAAGACAAATTAGAAAAATTGCATTATTCAATAATCGAAGACATTTTCGAAGAAGCACCAAAATTTTGTCACAACAAAATTAATATCGTTTCAAGTAAAACTGTTAAAAACAGAAAGTATCATATTGTTCTGTTACCCTTCGACCCCGAAGAAATAATAGAGACAATGTTCTTAACTCTTTATAGAGACAAAGACATTTTTGAACCCCCAAAAACGTATTTTGTCGAAAACAATTCGGAACTTCCTATTTTAGAAATGCTTTCTTTCATTTTTAGTGAAGAAAATCTAAATTTTGTAGTATGTCAAAATATTACTCAAAAGCCCGATGATCATCAAATCCCCTTGGTCTTAGATTAATATCACAACGGAAAAGCAAACCTACTTCGAGGAATAAATGAAACCATACGTAGAATACGAAACAAATATGATTGGCCCGGTTTAACCAAAGATGTAGAAAGGTTCATTCAAAATTGTGAAATCTGTCAGAAAACTAAAGCTTTACGAAAAAATTTAAATAACCCATTGGTAATCACAGAAACCCCAAAAACCCCATTCGAACGAATCAATATCGACATTTTAGAAATCCCTACTAGAAATTATGTTTTAACGATCAGAGATGAATTGACAAAATTCACACAGGCCTATCCTGTTCAAGATAAATCTGCCAAATCAATCGTAAACACCTTACTGTTATATTTTCAACACTACGGTACGCCTCTGCGTATACACTGCGATTATGGCAGAGAGTTTGATAATACTTTACTAAGAGACCTATGTAGACTATATGACATTAAACTAACCTTCTCAAGCGTTAACCACCCTCAATCTAATGGCTCAGTTGAACGCTTTCACTCAACATTGCTTGAAATGATACGAGCAAATACTTCCAAAAACCCAAACGACCATCCCTTGTCAATAATACCATACGCCATTATATGTTATAATAATTCCGTAAATAAAACACATGGCTTCACGCCATACGAACTTGTCTTCGGACACACATCTAGTCATCCTCCAGAGACCCTATATAATCAAAAAGAGTTAATATCAAAGTACATACGAGATTTAAATAATAAAATTTCATATTATTACAAAATAGCCCGATCAAAAACCAATGCTCAAAAAGAAAAGTCGAAAATTCGATTCAATAAACACGTACCAGAAAAATCCAATCAATTTCAAATCGGTGACAAAGTTTACGTTAAAGAATCTCAAATTAAAAACAAATTAGGTAATAAATTTAATGGTCCATTCGAAGTACAAGAAATATTCAAAAACTCTGCAATACTCATGAATTTAGAAACATCACAAAAAACAAAAGTAAATTTCGATCGAATGAAGCCTTTTCATTAAAATTAAAATTTATTTTCAGGCTTATCTTGCTGTTTGGCACAGTACTCACTCAATACACCATTAAACCCATTGACAACACCATCGGAATTTATTACCACCAAGAATCAAATTTAGTAACAACGGACAAAAAATGGACTCTCCTAGTTCACAAGAACATTTCTAATATAAAAATCGCTTATGAACACAATGAAAAGCTACTGGGTACGCTTCTAAAAACAATTAGTCCCACATTTGAAAATATGAATCTCTTTAAAGGTGAGGTTAAAACGCATGTCAGTCTCCTAACTCAAATTTCAACATCAATTCGAGAAAAATTAAACGTAATTAATTATGATGTCAAAAAGCGATACAAGCGTGGCATTATAGATGGTATAGGCGATTACAGGTAACTTAGATGCTGAAGATGGCGAGTATTATAATAATTGCATTAACAAATTAAATAACGATGAACACCAATTAGAAAACCTGATGAAAAATCAAATTTCAGTCACAACATCAGTAATAAAAAATTTTAACGATACAATTCAAAAACTACAGCTTGATGAGCGGACGTTTAATAACGACATTAAATTAATTTCAGACACAATTTATCGTACAGCAGATGAAATCAAAATTATTCGATTAACATTGAAATTTTTGGGAAAATGCGAAATGCTCATGGAAAGTTATCTGTATATCGAGAATGAGTTAGATGATATTTTAAATTCAATTACTTTTGCAAGATTACGAATAATCCATAGCTCCATAATTACACCCAAAAATCTGATTACCTCACTTCACCAAATTGCTCAAAATTTACACCAAAATAATTTACCACTTCCTACTAGAATGTCAAACGTTGCTGAATACCTAGACGTAATGGAACTAGAAGCTTTTCAAGCAAACGATGATTTAATTTTTGTATTAAAAATTCCATTAACTGATCAGCAAGTATACACTTTGTTTAGATTATTTCCAATTCCAATTCTATACAACCGAACTGGTCTATACCACATTTTATCAACATCTCAAAAATACATTGCGCGAGATGACAATTCTTTAATGTACATTCCTATGTCTAACCTGGATGATTGTAAACTACTGTTTCATGAAACCCAAATTTGTTCGAACCAGTTCACATAGCCTATCGACAAGGATGCTATTTGCGAAGCGCAAATTATGAAGAACCTGAAATCCATACCCGAAAATTGACAAACCTCGCTGATATTCGTAAAAGGTTATAAAGTTCAAAAATTAACCGGAAATACTTGGTTAATTATAAATTCAGAGCCTCTACAAATCGCAATCAACTGTAAACAGAGAAATTCAAAAACCGAATTCATTCTCAAAAACTCGGTCTTAAAATTACAACCAGAATGCAATGCATTCATTGGAGCTACCAGAGTACAAGCAGATCCCAAGGACTTTTCTGAAACAACCAGTGACTCTCACTCAATTATATTTCCATACGATTGTTGTGAAGACCTTCCTGACAACATCGAAATGCCGAAATTGCAACCGTTAAAACTAAACAACTTAAACGTAGAAGACTTGGACATCGCTAAATACAAGTTAGACGAGTACTCAAAAACATTAGACGACTTAATAAATGAATCATTCGTTTCTAAGCACATTTCATGGTTCACATATTTTACAATTACCCTCATAATCAGTATTGTCATACTTTACATTTTCTGTAAATGCCGTAAGAAGAGGAGACTCGCAATCGCCTTTACGACGAATTCGCCTCCACCTCCACCTAGACCCGGAAAAAGACTATTTGGAAGTATCCTTCCTAGGAGAAGACCTTCCATCCGACCCGAAGGAGACATCGCTCAAGACACTATTGAACTGAACTAATGTGTTGTGCAAAAGACAATTTGTATTTTATTAATTTCTATTTTTGCTTTTTATATTGTTAATTTTTTTATTTATTCAATTTAATTTTACTTTCAACTTCCTTAAAAGTTGCTGTAATACACCAACTTTTATTATAAGGGGGGAGTTGTTATATAAAAGTACCGTTATATACATTGCTAACTTAGAATATTTCAGTATGTAACGCATAACTATTATCTTGTGAGAAGGTAATATGATATTCTGGGAATCTGTTATCATTCTCTTTCCAGACATCATACGATACCTTTTTAACTTTTGATTGTGCATTTCATATTTCATTTATTACTAAATGTGATGGCTTGGAGTATTGCCAAGGCCTTCCCGGAAAACTACGCTTTGCAAGCGTTAGCGCGTCAGCATTATTAACTTATAAATTTCATCCAAGCCAGCACTAAGTCAGTCTAGGTTGTAACTTCATTTCGTCGTCTACGACTCATTTCAAAATTATACAAAATTATAAATAGACAGTGTTTAATATTAAAAATTGTTTTTAAAAAACTTATAAGCTGAAATAGCATATAAGATATATATATATATATATATATATATATATATATATATATATATATATATATATATATATATATATTTTTTTTTTATTTATTTATTTTATTTATTTATTTACCAGTAAAATTTACATATAGTTATATAATATAACAGTAAATTATCGCAGAGATAAACACAGTTATCCGTTCGCGACACCACTTGCTTAAAACTAATAAAAATAATAATAATCTAAACTAAAACTATGACCCTTATGGTCGCAACATAGACTAAAAATTTTTATTTTTATTTTCCATACAAATTACAATAAACAATTGAAAGATTGAATAAATACTTTTATGTACTTTTGATCCATCTTTTCAAAATTGATTTATAATTCTTAGTATTGATAACCTTTAATTCATTTGGAAGATCATTATGTACCTTAACTGCTTTAATATAACTATTTTTATTACTTATAGCTTTGTGACTAATCGGTAACTGTATACATTTGTTTCTAGTTTTACTACTTGAGTTAATATATTTATTCTTCAGTAGCTCGTAGTGATAGACAAGGGATTCATACTCAAATAATTGCCTTATATTCATTGGGTTATCCTCAGTTATAAATTGATTCTTATTTATAATTTTTAAAATTCTATTTTGTAACGATTGTAGTAAATTCAAAGTATTCGAATATGCACCTCCCCAGGCAGTAATGCCATAACTTATAATACTATGAAAAAGTGTATAATACAACATTCTCAATGTTCTAGTATCCATGTAACTTTTCAATTTTCTTAAAATAAGAATTAAATATTTTGTCTTATTAATTATATATTGTATATATTGTAACCATGTCATATTATAATCGAAGATTATACCTAAATATTTTGAGTTTTGAACTCTATTTAAATTGTTTCCGTTAATACTTATATTTGTTTCTTTTGGAACACTGTTACAGTAATTTCCAAAAGTCATGAATACTGTTTTATTAACATTCAAAGATAGTTTATTTAGTGTTAGCCATATATATATATATATATATATATATATATATATATATATATATATATATATATATATATATATATATATATATATATATTTATATATATATATATATATATATATATATATATATATATATATATATATATGTTATATAAAATATTTAATTGTATACATTTTAGACTTAGAATACTTAGAATAATTTCAGTTAGGTACCATTTACATTGTATCCTATCTCAAGTAACACAATCTTTGCTTTTTCTTATCAGTTGTTTCTCATAGTTACTTGATACTATTCGTGACTTATCTTATTCTCAAAAACAAAGACTTGCTTATGGTCAGCAACTCACGCCTAACTTCTAAGAATACTCATGGCTAAAGCCATTCCCATGCAGAGTCAGCACATGACAGTTTATATAGGCGAAAGCGTGCGACCAGAAGTTAGTATCCGGCAAACTAGCATAACTCATTTCAAACTTCCGGTACTCACTTAATATTATTTTAATTTCAAATCCTTTATAACAAAACGTTCAATTGTGTATTTCAAAAATAAATTGTTTTTAAAAATTGATTTTTATCGACCACGATATAAAAATCTGGCGCAGTCGGTAGGATTTTCACACGTCGTTAGAACACGGACTTTCCTCACTATCGTCGTGGAATTCCAATTCCCAAGTGACTACAAAGAACCTCAAGAAAGAAAACAATTTTTACGAAGAACGCAAGAAAACCCCAAGAAGGAAATCGCTCCAGAACACGGAATCGCCTAACTGGTCCGAACCTCTTGAAGCCCGGAAAAATCAGCTGTTCCCAGGTGACCCAGTTAAAACACGGAAATTGCCTCATTAACTGCGATATCCAGGCCAGCGTCCGGATGAATTTGATTTGGTAAGTGCATTCATATAGAATTGTCACGCCTTATCTCAAACTTCTCAAAGTGTATATTACATTATACGATTATACTGTTAATCGTCACATTTTAATTACGCGATTATACCGCTAATCGCATTACTTACATTTTATCTACATCTAAAAATAAGGTGGTATAGTCCAGTCGCTATTGCTTCTATATTCACTTTACCCCCTAATTTTACATTTAACGTGAAAAAATATATAAACCTATTTTTTATTATTTTATTTAAATTTTTCTAACCGATTTATTAAAAATGGCAACTGCCAACGTAAATAATCAAATTGAAGAACAGGTAGAAGCTTATAAACTTTCAGAAGTATTTTCTATTGTACCCGAATATGATGGAAATCAGATCTTCTTACAAACATTTTTAAACGCTGTTCGTTGTGCCTTCCAAATGGCTGTAGGCAACCAGAAAACATTATTGACCCTCCATGTCAAAAATAAGCTTAAAGGTAAAGCTGCTGAATTAATTAATTCTCGCAACCCTGCAACATGGGACGAGATTAAAATATTATTAGAAACGCATTTCGGAGATTCTAGGGATCTCACATCCCTCATTCAAGACCTTCAACGCATTTCACAAAATCAGAATGAATCCGCTTTAAATTTTATTTCGAGACTTCAGTCACATAATGCGAAATGCACGCTTGTGTTCAGAAACAACCATTGACACCAGAGCAAAAATTAGCACAATCTACTTTAATAGAGACGATAACATTAAATACTCTTTTAACACGGCTAGATTCTAAACTTGGCTCAATAATTCGTGCTGGCAATCCTTGTAATATGCTAGAAGCAATATCCAGAATTAAAAGAGAGCTACAGCTTTCGTATTTTGAAAACCAAAAATTTTCTCGTTTAGTAAATACATCTCAAATTAAGAAGCCTCAAATTAATGTACAAAAAGTCTGCTCGTACTGCAAACGAAACGGACACACTATAAACGAATATCGCACTAGACAAGCTACCCACCAATTTAATAATAATAATTCTACGAATTTTTCTAATAACACTTTTAGGCCAAATTTTCATCAACCAGGTCAACAAACTTTTCCAAGACCTACATTTACCCAAAATCAACCTAGGCCGATGTCTACAAATCAGCCAAATAATAATTTTCAACAAAACAAATTTATGCAAAATAGACCGCCAATTTTTAGCCAAAACGCAAATTTTCAGAGACCCTCCGTGATAAGATCAAACCCAAATTTTAATCAACAACGTACGCATCATTTAAATTAAACTGTGGATGATACTGCTCATCCGTACTATGAAACATATTACACAAATGATACTGCTCATTTGTACGAAAATGAACAATACGGAATGACGAATAGTCCTGATTATTCAAATTCAACTCAATATTTTCAGCCCAATTATCAAATTGATAATTACGAATTTAATTATACTGCTCAAAATCAAGAGTCATACGACGCTACTTTTAACGATAATACTCAAAATTTCGATAATACTCAAAATTTCAATACTACTCAATATCCTGAAAATTCAAATACCCAAAATTTTCAATTAGACCCCCAGTCTTACGAAGACCCGCCGAATCAATCAACCGCCTTAGAATAAATTCCAGCTCAATTTCAAACGATGAACTTAAATCAAAATCAAGACAGCCAAGAACAGAAATTCATGTAAATAGGCCTTTACTCACCGTAAATCCTCACAACCTATATTATATAAAGGACATAACTAACACTTTTAAAATTTTAATAGATACAGGAGCAGGTATTTCAATTTTTAAGCCAAAAACATGTCTAAATTATAAAAGAAGGTCCCCTGAAAACGTTGTTATACAGGGTATAACCGATCAAAAACTTCTAATTACTGAATCAACATTAATTCCATTCGCTGACAACGATCCACACAAAGTATATATCTACAATCTTGATATTAGTTTCGACGGTTTACTAGGCTCTGACTTCCTAGAGCATTATAATTGTGTAATTGATTTTAATAATAGACAACTCGTAACGAACTTTAAAACAGTACCTCTATTTAAGGTCGAAGACCCTTCTCAAGATTTTGATTTGCCGCCCTCCATTCCAAATCAGACTAAAGAAGTGACTCATCCTCTTCCAAAAATTTCTAAATTCGATCAAAAACTGACTACAGTTGAAAACAAAAATTTTAGTTTTCCAAATTATAATCAGACATCTCCAAAAGTAATCCAAAAACCTTCCAAAATTCAAAATAAAATTTGTATAGGTCCTCGAACTGAACAAATTTTCAAATTTAAATGTATTCTTTTTAATACTGACGCAATAATATGTAATCAAGAAATAGAAAAAGTTCGTATACCGAATGCCCTTGTGAAAATTAATAACCAAGGTGAATTTTTAACAACAGTTATCAATGCTAACGCTATAGCAAAAACTATAGACTTCTCCAAATTTGAAATAGAACCTATTCAAAATTTTCCAGCATTTAACTTAAATGGCCAAATTCAAAATTCAGGTCAATTTATTGATAGAAATTTTGAAATAAGAAAACAATTAAGACTCGAACATCTAAATAAAAAAGAGAAAGAGTTATTAACGGAACTCTGCCTCAACTTTTCAGACATATTTTATCTCGAAGGAGATAACCTCACTTTCACTAACGAGATTAAACATTCAATTGATACCGGAAATTCGAAACCCATTTTCACCAAATCTTATAGATACCCGGACATCCACAAGGATGAAGTAAAAAATCAAGTATCTAAAATGTTGAATCAAGGTATAATTAGGCCATCAGTTTCGCCATGGTCCTCCCCTGTTTGGGTTGTCCCAAAAAAAATGGACGCCTCTGGTATACAAAAATGGTGTGTTGTGGTGGATTACCGTAAATTAAATGAAGCCACAGTAGGTGATAAATACCCTTTGCCCAATATTTCGGATATATTAGATCAACTCGGTAAGTGCGAATATTTTACGACTTTAGATCTCGCCTCTGGATTTCACCAGATAGAAATTAATCCCGAAGATATTTCCAAAACTGCTTTTTCTGTCGATAATGGTCACTATGAATTTGTTAGAATACCCTTTGGATTACGAAACGCCCCTAGCACATTTCAACGTGTTATGGACAATATATTATTAGGAATTCAAAATGAGCGATGTCTCGTCTATATGGACGACATTATCATTTATTCACCCACTATTGAGGAACACATGTCAAGACTTACAGACGTATTTAAGAGACTACGAAACGCGAACCTCAAAATTCAACCTGACAAATGCGAATTTCTCCGGAAAGAAGTCGCATATCTTGGACACATAATAACCCCTGACGGTGTAAAACCAAACCCCGACAAAATTAATTGTGTTGCAAACTTTCCGCAACCAAAAAATCAAAAAGATATTAAATCGTTTCTCGGACTCGCAGGTTATTACCGCCGATTTATTCCAAATTTTGCAAAATTATCCAAACCAATGACAAAATTACTTCAAAAAGATGTTCCATTCTTTTTTGACAGTGACTGTATTACTGCATTCGAACAATTGAAAGAAGCTTTAACCACTACCCCTATACTAAATTATCCAAATTTCGATGAGCCATTTGTACTGACAACGGATGCTAGTGCATTCGCAATTGGCGCAGTTTTATCTCAAGGTCCTATCGGTAAAGACCTCCCCATTGCATATGCTTCCAGGACATTATGTCAAGCAGAAACTAAATACAGCACCATTGAACGTGAATTATTAGCTATTGTTTGGAGTGTAAAACACTTTAGACCGTACCTCTTTGGCAGAAAATTTAAACTCGTCACAGACCATAGACCTCTTACATGGCTTTTTTCGATTAAAGATCCAGGCAGCCGCCTTGCGCGCTGGCGTTTAAAATTAGAGGAATACTCCTACGAAATTGAGTATAAACCAGGTAAGATAAATAAAAACGCGGACACACTATCGCGAATAAAAATTAATTATTTCAGAAATTGTGCAAAATTACAAACAAAAGTTTTAAATTCAAATTCTGACAATGACGATAACGAATCTATCAGTACTGACGAATCCCCTGAGACAATTGTAGAAGAACTCCAAAATTTCGTAAACTTGTATAAAACTCAATCCCTAATAGATTACAACAAAATCCAATTTACTAATAATCAGTTATTAGATAAAAAACATAAAGATATTGTTACATTCTTTCAAAAAGATAAATTAGCAGATTTACACTATAAAATTATCGAGGATATACTCGAAGAGCAACCCGATTTTATGAATAACAAAATTAACATAGTCTCTAGTAAATCCGTTAAAAATCGTAAATACTATATAATTCTTTTACCATTTGAACCTGATAGTATAATAGAAACGCTTTTTATCACATTATTTAGAGGACAAGACAATTTTGAAGAAACAAAAAATTATTATATTGAAAATAATTTAGACCTACCAACTTTAGAAATGTCTTCCTATATTTATTCAGGTAAAGACATAAAACTTACTATTTGTCAAAATTTAGTCAAACGACCTGACGATGACCAAATACCAATTATAATTGATCAACATCATTCAGGAAAATCTAACCTTCATCGAGGAATCAATGAAACCATTAGACGAATCAAAGAAAAATATAATTGGCCCGGTTTACTAAAAGATGTCGAAAAATACATTCAAAATTGCGAAACATGTCAAAGAACAAAAATTTTGAGAAAAAATTTAAGTAGTCCTCTAGTAATTACGGAAACCCCGAAAACACCGTTTGAACGAGTTAACATTGACATTCTAGAAGTCCCCACTAGGAATTATGTTTTGACCATCAGAGACGAATTAAATTTACTCAAGCATACCCGCTTGAAGACAAAACCGCACGATC